>KB672042.1:289883-336630 GCA_000349105.1 Anopheles epiroticus | reverse complement strand
GCCTCTCTCTCTCTATCGGTGGCTAGTTATTTATTGCTCGGTTCTATCCGCGGCGAAATCGTCGCACAATTCGCAACGTGGGCACGTGGATGAGCACCCTGTTCTGCCGCGAACTGCTTGCGGGTGGGTGGGAAAGAGAAACGGTACGGTTGAACTAGATCGCACCAACAAATCAAATCCAATTCCAATGGGGGATTTTTCTCTGAAGAAAGAAAGGAAGCAGCACTAACGGAGGATCGCTAGCAATGTTTGAATGCATTCAATTTTAATTAGTGTTCGGCAAACGTTCGGCTGTCCTCTTCGATCGAACAGTGCGCCATGCTAGCTGAGATGGTTTTTTGCTGTGTCAGGGGTTGTCAATTGAACTTTACTACCGAATGAAAGAAGGGCACAATTTGCTGTTGATAAATTAAAATAAACATCTAATAAGCATTAAATGAAATTCCTGAAGCTTAACGACTGTAAAAAAGACCATGTAAGTAGTTACTGAGTTTTTGATAAAAGCTTATTTAAAATTTAATTCATATTTGCCACATTTCGAAAAGAATCGAAACCCTATATTGGTCCAACGAATCGTGTTAGCTAAGATTCTGACAGCTTTTGACTTGAACAAACATGTTAAACCAGGGAACACAGGGCGTTAATAACTGGCGTTAGCCTTTTGTACACTAGCCCCACTTAGTGTAAGCTATTGGAAGTTGAATTCAATTTTAAAAAAAATTTTCCTCTTATTTTGATATTAGAAAAAGGTACCAAAAATAACATTTTCATTGTGTTAATATATTTTCCGGCCAGGTGTAGTGCAAAGGAAATAATAGTTTTTTGCAATTAAATCTAAATATTAAATAACTCCATTATTTGTCGCCAGATGACACGTAGTTAAAGATACCGTCTGCAAATAACGCCTTATGAACCTTTTGAAGTTATATGGAGGTAATCTGTCAAACGTTCCCCCGCCATTTCAACCGAATAAAAAACTCTCATACGTTCTCAAACAAAAAAGGACAAACATCATCTTAATCTTACCAAATTATATAAACTCTATACATCTTTTATTTTAAGAAGAAGAAGAAGAAATAGCTACAATTTGAAGTGAACTGGTCGCTTGCTGACCACTGTCTAACGAGCTAGATTTATTTTTTGTTAAGAAGGTGCAGGAATTCTTCCCTTAAAGTCGGGACCACATTGACGCACGGTCGCGCTCGCTTCTCGCCAGTCAACACTCAACTATTTTAATCGTCCCATTGCATCCCCAACATAAGTGCATAGAAACTTGCATAAAAAAATAACACACAGCCCTAACCAGGAGATACAATTCTTCGGCGAATGGATGCAAAACAAGTACATTATATTTAAACCGCGATGTAGCCCCCCGTTATCCCCTCCCACCCATCCCATCCTTCCGGTGGAATGTACCTAATCGCTTTCCTTCCATTCCGCCCACCTTCACCCGCTGCACGGTGTTGTAATGCATTTCTAATTTAATTACAATTATAAATCGAAACATCTCACATGATCGTGTTGAGTGCGGGTTGAGCGCGAGCCCCGATCAGATATCTCGCTTGTCCCGTTTTCCCGTCGACGATCTTCCACTGCGAAACGCTTCCCGCACGTCGTGAGCGGGTGGTGAATATTTATTAATTTCGATTTTGTAAAATATTTCGTAATTCATCGTGTCGCATCCGCGTCTGCTGGTTCCCCTTTTCCCTGCCTGCAGCCACTAGATGCGATCGCTTGCCGATCGTCTTGCCGGGACGACTACGGGGCAAGGAATTAAATTACAGATAAATGAACCACTTTCACGGGTCGTGTCGTGCGTTCGGGCACTACTTCTATCCTTTCTTCTCTCACTCTTTTTTCACCGCAGCAGTGTGCAACGATTTCTAGCAGCGAAGGCTCTTCTAAGCCAGTGAAGCCGCCGGAATCGGAAGGCAGGCGAATTTTCATCCCCTCTCTCCCCCCCCCTCCATTTTTCTCCCACAACACTCTGTATGCAAAAGAGTCGCACGTACGGCGGGACCTGAACCGATTCCGAATAATGTTGCCCTGTCCGCGCGATGTAAAATGATCCGCTTCAAATCGAACCTCCGCAGCGACAACGGTCCCGAGCGAGCGGCGGCGACACTGTCGCCTACGGGTTGGAAAATAGTTTTTTGATGTTATTGGCGAGCGATTAAACCGGTCACACAGCGATCACATCCAAGCACGCTTGGGTGGGATGATGTTTGCCTTTGATTTGACGACGATGTCCCGTTTCGAACAAAAGCACCGGGAACGGGCCTGTATAAACACAACATATTGATGGCACACCGGTGACTGTGTGTGTGTGTGTGTGTGTGTGTGTGTGTGTGGGGTTGTAAAATTTGTCAGAGGTGTTAAGCTTGGAGCGATCTCTGCCTGATTGCCGTGCCATTATGGAAACGATCGAATTAGGAGGAAGCTGGAGGAAAAATCAGCCACACAAAGGAAATGGCAAGCTGTTTTAATGGGCGCGCGTCGGAAGAATCATTTGTATTGTTGTAATGTTAATGTGGCTTTTATGTTGAAATGTCAACCGCTTTACATGGTGATGTTGGGCGGAAGTATACTGTGTGTTTTAGGAGCTATCACAACAAAAGATAGATTAAATGAATGATGATTATTATAGATTCAATTTTTCTTATTCTTTCGGTTTAGATTTTGTATTTCTTTGATACGTTCTGATTGAATATTAGAATAAGCAAAAATGTGATTTCATTTGTCCTCTGCCATCTCTAAAATCAGGTTTTAATTGATATAATTATTATTAAGCTGCAAAATTGTTTTACGGTTTCTTGAAGCAAAAACAAAATTCAACAAAACATAAAATTGTAATTAAGCTGCATTTTGATACAATTTTATAATAAAAGTGCGATGAAAATAGTATGATGTAAATAAGTCTTAAACAATGTAAGAAAACAGCATTGATCATTCAAACAAGCAAACAATCGATGAAATATGATACCCCTTCCAAAGGATTGAATGTTCATGAAGTGCAGAATGTTGTCACTATTGTTAGCAAGCTGTACATCACAAGCTCAGAAGAAGCAGCATACATTTTCTCCCTCGTTCATCACACATGGAACATTTCAACACACGTTCGAAAAACAAGTCCCATTTTCATTCCACAAGATGCTCCCACAGTGTTCCCTTCGGTCCCATGCCTTGCCAACGCTTTTCCGATGCACTTTAGCACACTTGTCAACCACCGTCCACTACACGGAAACCAATCAGACAAAAGGAAGAAAGTAAAGTAACAACAGCAACGACACAAAAAGACAACCATGTTACCATCCGCCACCATGGGGCTGTGTCGTTTTGTCTGCTGTAATGTACTCGGCCACCACTGGGAGGGCAGTTTTCCTTCCGTAGCGTGGTCAGCGAAATCGAAAACGCAGCAACTGGTGCAAGCAAGTAAACAGAAAATAAAAACCAGAGCAAACGATGCAACCCTCCCAACGGAGATGCAGGTGAAAAACAGGAATCGAACGAAACGGACCGACCATACGCTGTCAGCCCCCCACCCCCCACATTTTCCTCTCACTAATAATTAGAGTCCGAAAGTGAGTCTGCTTTTGCTGTGTGTGTATGTGTGCGGTTTCCTGTCAGTCCTTCCTGTCCCCACTCTGCTGACGCTTTCAAACCGACGCTGACCGACGATGCAACTACTGATCTAATTACTTCAACATACCACATCGCCGCGGAAACCACACAAGCACACACTGGTTTTCCATCCCACGGTTTCATCTTCACCGTGCCGCCCAGGATGAGTGACCGTGCCCGCGCGGTACGAGCAAAACTATAAAAACGGATCTTCGGAGCCGCGGGACGGGGGACGGCTGCGAAGGGAACGAACAGATAATGGCTACTAGTTGCGCTGTTACGTGTAGTTTGCCGTCATCGTCCTGCAGTGCACTCGTCCGGACCCTTCGTCCCCTAATCGTTCACCATCGGCCAAAGGGAAGATAATGCAAACCAAGCGACCGAGAGCAAGCGAAACCGCCGGCACAACGGGGTCGAATCGCGCGCGCCAGAGATCGATATCTGTTGGGCCCACACGGTGTCTTCCTGCGCCCCGCTGCACGAGGATGCAATTGCGCGCGGCGATCGGTCGGGCCGGTCAAGCGATCGGGCGCGATCTCATCCGGGAAAAGATGCAATCAGCGTTCGGAAGGAGCTGGAAAGGAAACGGGCACGGGTAGCTGCTGTGCAGGGCGGGGATGGGATCTGTTTTTGCTCCACTTTCCGCAAGCTTTTAGCTCTGATGTTGACGATGGTTGATGGTGAAGCTGTTGTGGCTGAGTTCAAGCAAAGGGCTGTCGTGAAGAAGGCTGCAGTGATTTTAAAACATACAAAGATGATTATTTTGCTTCTGTCGTACAGCAGTAAAATGAAATGAGTGAATGTTTGCCAAGCAAATACAAATAAAATTTAAGCAATACGGCCTGGCCGTCTCTACTAAATTAAAAATCCAAGAAATTGTTTAAAAGGAATTCAAATCTGTTTTCCTAGAATAAAATCAATTATTTTTAAACATATTTATAGAGTATCACATCGATTTTGTTTTAGACAGATTAGATAAATGTGTGTAATATTGGTAACTTTCTAAAAAAAAAATATTTTGGCTTAAGGTAGATAAAGATTGCTTTGTTTAGATTTTTTTATATTTTTGTGATTTTGTTTTGATTTTGTGTTTAGATCAAATTAAACAGAGGCTTCATAATTCAGCAAACGCATTTAATAATGAATCAAAGGGAAAGCCTTTAAGTTGAGTTCATATTTAAAAGTTATATGTACATTTACATATTTAAAGCTCATTACCTCACTACTGCAACGTATTTTCTTTACTACAGGAATTATTGAGCTGTAATAAGAAGATTTTAAATACATTGTAACAGCTTGGATTTTTATCTTTCCCGTAACAGATTTTTAGAACATCAAGGAATCGAGAAATGTTTACTAATTGGTTGAACTTACTTTACGGTTAACCAACAATTTTAAATCCTTTAAATGATCTCCTTTCATCTTGATTTTGTAAGTAGATTTTGCAACAAAAGGATCACTGTCATCTTCTCGCTATTTTCAAACTGACACTCTCTTCCGGCCAACTGAACAAATCTTGCTCAATCGCAACAAAGTCAAAGTGCACGTCGCCAACACGCCACTCGGTTCGATGACGAACCGGAACCGGATTAGCGGCCCGACCGACCGAACGACCGTCCAGCCTAACGAACCAACAAACATACCGGAAAGAAAAATAATTTGTTTTGCGTAAAATACTTTTGACAGAAGGAAGGAAGGCCCCGACGTGGATGGGCACAAATCGATGACAATCGAAACGACATTTCGAACCGAGCTGAGAAGGAAATAAAACACGCAGCTCGCCCACCCTCCCAGCTGGTTTCGGGATGGGAACTGAAGCGCTTGCTAACGAACTGTCCGGCTGCACTTCTGCAAAGCGTTGCAACGGCGTCCCGCCGATCGCGAACGGACGCACAAACGACGGACGGATCCACGCGGGGCTGAATTAGAAATAATAATGACGACGCTGATGACGCCAAGAAGCTGCGCACAAACTCGCTGCGCAAAAGGAAAATAAATAAAACTAGTGCAGCGAGGCGAGCGAGCGAGAAAAAACAGCCCACCCGAACAAAAAGCGTATCACAATCAACGACACCTTATAAGGGTGTCCATCCTCTTCGGCAGCTTTATCTGGCGGGCCGGGGCGCATCATCCGCAACCGACGTGCGGTGGACGCGTTGCGAAGAAATTCAATCACGTACCGCTTGGTACACACACGGACGCGCGCCCGTACCGATCGGATCGTAAGATCCCCATTGCGGCACCAAATCGATCGCTCGATCAAGCGCTGGAATTGCAAATCTGCAGCGGAAAGGTGATGGGAAAAATGTAAATATTATCGAACGCAGCGTACGGGAAGTGGGAAAACACAGCATCAGCGCTGTTTGCTGCTGATTGGAAAAGCTAAATGAAAGCAGTGAAGAGATGAGTGAAGAATGCGTTTTTTTTCTTCTTGTGGCGGGAAATGCATCGACCACCAATGGGCTTATTTTTAATGGGCCGTATATGCAACTGGAGCGGCTTGATCGCTTTGAACGTGTGTTTAATCAGGTCTGAACGAGCTGCAAGGTGGATGGGAAATTTCTCTCTTTATGGTCCAGTTTGGTTGGAAAATAATTAATACCAAAGGCGTTAATGCTTAAGACATTGGCCGACCCATTTACTGGGACTCCCCAAACTAAAGTGGCTTATTTGTCTTGAAGACCTAAAAAGACTTTCGTTCAACGAACGCTACAGTACAGCGCTACAGTACGGTTCAATTTTCCACCGGAAGCATCAAGGCAGTGCTTCCCTCGCCGAATAAAATGGAGCAAATCCGATTTCCACCATCAACCGACAACGATCATCATCAACCTCCCTCTCTCGCTAGATCTCCAATTTCGTCCCACCGGCGACAGTTTTCACATTCGTTGACCATATAGATCATCTTCTCGGTCGTGTTTTAAAATTAGAGCATTCATTCGGCCCCACGCTGCGGCAATCCGCGGCCCATTACCCGAGGTGACCACGACATGGCGTTGCTTCAATTTCACCACATCCCTCACGGCGGCCTCAAACGAATTTGTGGTTTTTGCAGAAAGGATGGTGGGAGGACGGGGGTGCAGGAGTGGACGGGGAGACCGTTGAGACCCTTAATTCGATTTAATCCGGTAGCAAACAGACCGAGTTCCGGGAGAATAAAAGCCACCGGGCGGAATAGAGACAGAAGCAGCGTAGAGAGCGTATCAAGCGTAAGAGGGTCGGCCAAGGGGAAAAGAAAAGCCCGCAAGCGATTAAGGTAGCACCGGCAACGGCTAAGGTAGCAGCAGCAGCAGCAGCAAATCTAATGCGATGAAGAATTTCACTTCCCAAACAGATCGAACGGAAAACTGGACCAGAAAACGGTTGGCCCGCGCGTCGTCATTTCGATTCGATTTGCTTGTGACAAATAAGGCTTGACTCGCTGGTTGCCGTTTGTGTGTGAATCTCCGAACAGGCCAGCGGACAGGCTAAACACATCTTCACGCGGCATGCGACGAAAGTGATCTGCACGGACAACGCTACCGTCGCTGTCGCTAATAATGGGCCCAGCGGTCTTCCTGCGGCACTGGCAAAAACTGTGCCCGCTCTTAACGAACCACTAGGTCCGCTTCCGGAGTGGGTTCGATTCCGGGCGCCTGGAATCGTTACAGGCCATGAAAATCGGTTCACACTTTCGGCCGGCGAAGGTTCGTCGCTTGTGCGAGTCATCCCTCACCCACCACCGCACAAGTCACTCATGTTGACGCTACGGGCGCGAAAGAGAAACCTTTCCACACTGTCCAGCACATGACGATAATGGGCTTAATGCATTGCTCCCGCTGCACTTCCGTACGGTTCTGTTTTCGAGCCCCATTTGCCGGTTTCATTGGACCATCGTGCATCGTTGCACTTTTCTTCCTTCCAGGGCGCTCGCTTCGTGCCGAAATTGCGTGGCAGCCGTTCGGGGAGCGCGTGTACACCCGGCAGAAAGTGACAAAAATGGGATGAAAACGGGCCGTGGCAAGGAATCGACCGCTGGAATGCGGTGAGAGCATATTCATGTTCAGCCCGGTGACATTCCTCTATTAACCCGAGTGCATACGGGTGGCAAGGAAGGGGGGGGATGGGGGGGGGGAGAAAAATGTAGCACGACTTTTTGGGGCCGGCGTGTGATGTCCATTTCTCTGGAGCAGTTCCGCGGGTGAAAAATGTGTGCGATGATTTTGGCACGAAACGAAATGACAACGTGGCGAACTTCCTTTCCCTTTATGGCTGTGAAGGAGGGAGGAGGGAGGGAGGGAAGGGGAAAGGAAGGAAAGTCAAACATCTTCCTGTGCCGAAAAGTGCAACCGTGCGTTCGTAGGAGGCAAGATGGGACGTTTTCTTCTCAATTTGGAAAGACTCTCATAGGTACTTTCGTTCTCCTGAAGAAGTTAAGTTCCAGTGCTAGCAAGCTGTTCTTCAAAAGCCATACCTGCAGGAATATTTCGACTCATTCTTGAAGCAGGTTAGTATGAATAATTTATCACTATTCAATGGCCATGTAATGGAATACGATTTGGAGTACTAAGAGTAGCGATGGAACACTCACAGTGTAGGGATCCTTTACGATCCACAGATATTCCAAGCAAGAAATCTTTTTTTGTTGTTATTTTGACGCAGTTTAACTAATAAGTCACGGAATTTATTTTTTTAGTTTTATGTCCATCTATCGCATGTAGAAAGCAAATACAAACATTTGAAAAGAAAAAAACAACTTTAGAAAACGAAAGAAATGATCAAATTCCTTTTAGCTTTATTTCATGAACTTGAAGTTGCCTAAACATTTATTCTTTTTTCTAATAAAAAATCTAATAAATGAGAAGATGTTATTCTAGGTATTTTTTTTTTATAAAATTCAATGTTTGACCATCGATGAACACATTTACTGTCCTTTCCCTTGTTTCATCATCCTCTCCAAGCAATGCAACATTATCGCACCCGGTGACAGGCGTAAATCCTAATGCACGCCCTGCTGTAGCCCGCCAAATGATGTTGTTTGACGATAATTACACATTGCTAGCAAAACCCAACCCCGTTCGGATTCCGAACACCGCACCACGGTTGAGAGAAACGTTTTACACATTTGTCGCAGATGATTATCACCTCACCTTCCGTCCTCTTCCAACGTTTCGCTTCTTGTCTCTTATCCTCAGCTTCAGCCCGCGATCAGCTCCTCGTGAAAATCACGTGATGGAATTTTCACTCTCGACCGTACAGACTTCGCTGCTTAAGCCCTCCAACAGCTCTTATCAATCTCGTCATATCGGGGTGGCCAAAGCTAAGGAAAAAAAAGGCTCATAGAAAGAAAGGCAGGGAAAGAAAAGCGAAGTTTGCAATACCGAACAGCCAGGGGTTGGTAAAAAGGCAGGCAACAGGAAGGCATTTTAATTGTCTTCCAATTGCGAAGGATGCTTCGCGAACGTTGTGTGGCAATCGTCTTCGTCTTCGGGCCTGTCACCCGATGAAGCGCTAATAATTAGAAGTGAAGCACCCTTCGGGTTCGATGGGTCTGCGAACTGATTGACGATATTGGCACTCTTGGCTTGCCGATGGTTGGGAACGTATGACGACAGTGTAGCGATGAAGATAAGCCGTCCGCTTTTTTCTCACACTTTGACAGAACACTCTCACACCGAAGGAGTGTGCGTTTTTTTTTTTGTCGTCACCATGGTGGACTCCTTTCCCGGTGTTGGGAGTCTTGCGAGAAAAGCTACGACACGTAGTATCGTATCAATATCGCTCGATCTGCGAAGGAGCTACTCCGCGGAGTGTCTCTACCCTCGCAAACACGTCTCATTACCTTCAGCCGGTGATGGCGGCGGCATCACATCATCAGCGTCAGCCACCGTGGTGCGGCATACGTGACAGCGCTATATGGCGTCAGTAACGACGCTCTTCATGATTTATGAAATTGAAGCTCCCTTTAAGACGTCCCTTCGCGCTCCGCCCCGCCTCCCTCTCTGCCACTGGCGCGGGCGAGCTGCTAACGAACCGCATCTACCCAGATGGTACGTTGGAGATCCCTGACAACTTCTGAGGTGATGATGTACACCGTTTGGAATGTGTATTACCGCCGACTAGAGTAGTGACCAACCAGTTTCGTTCGACTAAACCGGCGAGAACACACACACACACATGTGAGCACGCTCGTACACCTAATGTAGTGCGCTCGAGCGCTTCCTTTCTGACGTCGAGCATCGAGCGCACATAACTGGGTGCTAAATTGGGTGCTCTCCAAGCACTCCGCACCGTGTGGTCCATTACAACCGCTGACCGTTTCACCAGTGGACATTAGACGCCATCTCCCCCTCAAGAGAGAAAACTGGTGCAGCATGGGGATAGAGGGATACTAATAATTGCAAGTACTGGTCCCCTTTCGCCTGTCGTTACTCTCGTTACTCATCAGGGTTGGGTGGATCGGTTGGGCAGAGGAAGAAAGCATAAACGGTAACAGTACACATGCTAGTAATGTCCCATGCTGTGTAGTGTGGAGAGGCATCCACAGAGGCACGAGGTATAAAATAAGCCCGTGCAAGATAATTACAATGCTTGGTGATGCTGCTGCTATCTATACAGCGACATCTTACATGATAGCTTACGCAATCGCGGTACCTGATCGCTCACAGCGTGCGTAGTAGATCACTATCTATTGCCTATCCACCGGATGCGCTCGAGTTATTGCCGACAGCTCATAACTCCTTTCTACGATAAGGTTCCCCAAGACGTCAGATCTTCGAAATGAGGTCATCCACAAATTGGTAAGAATTACCCGAAGATAGGACGCAAAAATCTTCTGGTTCTCTGGCGTGTCGTCCAAGACTTCGATATCTTCGGAGCCTTAGGAGTGGAAAGTGATGAAACACCGCCCAGCGACGACGATGACGGCGGTAATGAGAGAGTCTCCACACTGCTCTAGTTTTAGTCGGTTCGTGGTAATAACGGTGTGAGTGTCCGTGTGTGTGTGTGTCCCTCCATGGTCATCATCTGCGGGCATGGCCCCATCGTCCGCTCGCCGTGCATGATCCACGGCAGTATCGTTGCGAACCCTGGAGCTCAGGGAAGACGCCGCGGCCGCGGACGCGTTGTGATTGCCACACCTGAAAAATGCGCTTGTGTTTTTGCGCTACACACGCGGAGACCGTCCGCCGACCGGCGAAGCAATCGAACACACGGGCGCGATCATGCAATGTTGCTGTTGTGCGGGGTGCGGTGCCACGAACGATCTCACTTTCAATGTTGCTTCTGCGCATGAATATCGGTGTAGTGTAGCAGTGCTTTTTACCTCGGCCACTCTCATCGCTGTGTACGCGCGGTGTGTCTTCTGCTGTGCGTGCGGGTGAAGGGAAGTGGCCGGGCTGAGCCGCGGGACGGTATGCCCCGGGGGTACCTACCGTACGACGCGCGCAACACGGCCACAACAGCACGGCTGAACTTGAAGCTCGCCGGGCGAAGAAGCGGTGGCGGAGGGCACTCGGCAGAAAGGACTGGTTACGGTGCGGCCGAAGGTGATAAAATAATAGCACAAACTGGAGCAACTATTTCGAAACGACTACACAAAACCGGCCCTCACGATCCGCACGGTGTATCTTCCCGCGGCTCGTCCCCAGCAAACCGAAACCTCCAAAAACCAGCCGCTCGGCAGCCACTTGCGCTCGAGTGTCGTCCGGCGGCACGAAATGGGGTTTGGAACAAAAAAGAAATTTCAAACTCTTCTTGCAGCACTGGAAATGCGTGCTACCGACGCAGCTAGCAGCCTCAGGTTTGGTTTGGCCGACATTTTCGGTGACGAATTTGAGCTTGATTGAAATGCCTTCGCTGAGGTGGAACGCTCATATCGCTGTCGTTTGCATTGTCAGCCTTTGACTATGAAATCCACCGTACCCCTCCGTCGCCTCCGTCGTCCTCTGGTCCGGCGCAGGGACCTTGAAAGCCTGCTCCGTACATGCGTGTTGAGAGCGCCCCGATTCCACTTGTCATCCTTGCGAGACGAAGATGAAATGATCCAAACACATCGACCCACACTCGCACGGCCAATTGATCGATACAGTTGAATCAGAAGCCTTTTTACCAATCGGTCTGGGCCTCTGAAGTAGCGTGACAGGCAGGCAGCCCTGCCGTTGAGTAGCCGACTGCCAAGGCAGCGAGTAGGGATTTCGATTTTGGGTGTTTGATTGATTTTTCCATCTTGGATGGGACACCTTCAGTGCAGGCCTTAGCTGTACAGCATCCCTTGAGCCAGGGGCTCTTGGCAAGGGAAGCGCACACGGCTATTCCTGAGAATTGGAAAGGTGAATTTGTTAACAAATTGGAAATCGTAACGAGATTGAGTTGGTTTGATAAGTGACGGTTCGGGTCGTACCTCTTTCCCTCGCGTTCGCCTACTCTACATGCAGCTGATAATGTCGCACATCCAGTTAGCGTGGCACCGCTAGCCCTCGGGAAAGGAGCGAGACGTGTTGCTTTCCTTTTCGCTTTATCTGTCCAACCGTTGTCGGTTTGAAGGCCGTTGCATCATCAGCGCCATTAGGCGACCGCGTCCCTCACCGCGCAAGGAAGCGAAGTTTGTGTGTTCAGCTCGTCGTGTCGATCGTTAATGCTTGTCATACGCTCCAAAAGATGCAAAGTAAGAGATCTCGAGACGATATCAGTCAGGCTGGTCTGGCGGTGAGCGAAAGAGAGAGAAAATGCAGTGGGCTAATAAACTGGAGCACTTACCGAAGTTGCTGTGGGGAGAGGGCACTTCAAGGAAACTGCCACAAGTCGATGGGATGGAGTCACTGTTCTTCAGGGTGGTAGCAAAAGAAGCCTAACTTTGGAGGACTACTGTCGATTGAATGTTGGTTAAAGGATGCAGTGTTTCTATGCGGAATGCAACGAATGGGTAAAGTAATTTTTGATGAGATATAGAGAAGTAAGCCATGAGTAAAATCCCTCTGTCCACCACTCGGAGGCCGAACGTTAGGTAAAGAAAGTCCCTCAACAACTTGCGAAATTTATCAAATCCAATAAACTAAACCAAGCTACGATACGGTCAGCATTTCCGCGAATGTATAAATTTCGTTTCTACCACTCATTAGCGTATTTATTTCAAATGATTAAACTTTCATCGCTGCCCGAAAAAAAAAACACGCGTCCCGAACGACCGTACCCTCTTATGGAGCACATGGACAAGATTTCGATTCCGATTCTGCAATCCCTATAAATCGAAAGCTGTTACGGGAAGGGAAAAAACGGCCCAGTAATGCCAAATGCGCACAACCCTGCCTACCCTGCCTGCCCTGCCCGGCTGGTATCAAACAGCACAAAATAGTCCAAACCAAGCGCACTGGTGCGGGCTGGTGGGTGTCCCCTGCGGTCTTCTCCCCAGTGCCGCCACACCCGGTCACTCCAGAGCTCACAAAAGCGTTCGGGACGGGTTGAGCGTTTGCAACTTGCAACAACATTGCAGCGCAATCGAAACCGGAATTGGGTTCGCGCTGCGCGAAGGAACAACGCACGGTCTCTCTTCGGACCCGGTAGAGTCCACCCGCTAGCGCTTCTAGCGAAAAGGGGAGGGCAAAATAAACCTTCCCCGATAACAATATCAACATCCCCGTCCTCCAGTTCGTGCTCAGTGTCCCTGCCTGCCGGTGCCTTTGGAGCAGTAGGGGCGGCAATAACAACAGTGCAACAGAAGAAAAAAAAAAACGTCCGAACGTTTGTACAGCACCTCGAAGGCCCTCAGAAGCCTCCTTCCCAGTGCAATCTGGGCGGAATGCTCCACAAGGGTACGCAAGGGTGCAAGCGTGAACCCACGAGCGTGTTCATATATTTATGGAATAGATTAAAACTAGACCACACTCTCTCGAAAACGCTCGGCAGGGGGTGATCCGGCGGCGTGACCAGAGACCTCCGGGTTCCCCTCGCCCCCCGCCCATCCGCGTGGTTACAAACCCTCGCACCACAGCGCGTCGTGGCTCGTGGCCATATCGTGTCCGCGCGGCCACGGTTGACCACGGCCAATGTTGCCAATATTTTGCTTTTCCATTTCGTTGTCCGAGCGCGCTCCAGTTTTCGACCCACTCGGAAGGTGGTACTCGCCGTTTTGTACCATGGTCTGCTGCAGTGGTGTGCAATCGAACGCAGCCGGAATGCATCCACCAACCGTCCAGATCCAAACGCTTGGGCGAGGACGCAGCAAACCATTTCCTTCGCCCGAGTTCAATACACACGAGATCGATTTTCACTTTCTATTTCATTGGCTAGAATCCCACCACCAGGCGGGAGCTAGCGTTGATTTATGCGCGAAAAAATAATGCAAAGAAAAGAGGGAAATAAACACACACACAAGTGACCACACGCGCGGGTGCACACTCGCCCGTTTGCTCGTTGAGATCGAACGAAAGACTTCGGCGTGTAAGGGCGTCAAGCGACGAACCTTTTAAATGAACTATTTTTCCTTTGCAAGCTAAAGACGGCGGCAAATGTAAGAAGATCCCGAGATGAGATGAATGCAAACGTCGATCGAATCGAACGGTGCCGGTGCTCTGCCATCGTGAAAAGCGAGTCGAGTTGAAGTTTTCCCTCTGCCAGTCGACGTTTTTGACGCGAGTGACACAAAAGAGGGCGAACGTTTAGTGTGCGGTCTCGCTGATAAATGGAATTAATATGTTTAATTTAATGGTAAAGAAAGAAAGGAGAAGCCCAGCATCGCTTCCCGGTGGCCCCGGAAGATCTAGATGTGCGGTGAGTGTGGATTTTTGCAAACCGAACCACCGTCTCCATCGCAACGGGCTGGTCCTCTCGCTCTCTCTCTCTTCCTCTCGGCGAGGGTAATTATTTGACCATTAATAGACAAACTGACCGATTGTAGGCAAATTAATTATCCAGTCTCGGTTTGAAAGGGTTGCCTTCCCGGCCGCGCTGCGCTTGTCCAAAGAGTCGTTAAGCCAGTGGGCAAGGGATTTATTGTTATCGTTCGCAAATAAGGGCTAGCGTTTAATTTATGTCAGAAGCAGCGGCGGCCACCGCAACAACGGCCCAGGCTTATCCGAGCGCCCGGGACCACGGTTCGATCATCCGTTTTCGGTTTCGGAGCGAAGGGGGAAAAAGCTTTTCCGCGTTTAGCGCAACATGTGTGCAATCGTGCAGCCCTGGTGTGTCCACCAGCAGGGTGTGGCTGGTGAAGATGAAAGCCTACACTGGATGCCGGCTGGCCGTCCCGTGCATCGGTTGTGGGTGACCAGTGCACTCGCTATGTGTGTGTGTGTGTTGGGTGATGCCTTTCTAATTGATAAATCGGTCGGTCTTGTGTGTCGTGCAGTGCTGTGCTCGCGTTCCAGCCTATCCGCCGCTTTGTGTGTGGAGTGTGGAATGTTGGGCGATCGTGGCTGCTTGCATGAGGGTTTACACTACAGACACTCGAGTGCTATATGTTGGATATACACGGATTGATTCCTCCTGAAACTTTTATTGAAGTTAGTGTTTCAGATCAGGAGAACTCATTTAAATATAGATTTTTACATGAATATATCTAAGAATGGTGAAATAGTCTTTTTTTCTTTAAATAAAAAAATATGAATAGAATAATATCAATAAAGCTTCAACGATTAAAATCTGAATAAAATCGTTTACATATGTAACACCTTTTTTGTAGAAATTGTACCCAATTATAGCAAAATGTTATAAACCCTACTCTGTACATCTGTACATCACTAACAACAACCGTTGGCTAATAGCATCAACTGTTGTCTTGCACCGCCGTTAGGCTGCATTAATGTTTGTCATTTTCTCCACTCAAACGCTCCAAATTGGGCCGATTACAACTTCATCAAAAGCGGTTGTCATTTCTACTACTCATTTACACAATTAACACGAAGCACAAACGCGTAAATAGAGCAATTGCCGATTAACACGCACCGAACCATCCGTACTCGTGGAGCAATTGCTTCCAACACACACTCACAAGAGAATGAGTTAAATCGTTAAATCGGATAAAACAGTTAGCTTTTTAAACGTCTCATCAAAGCCTCATCATCCGTACGGTGAAGAAGCTAGCACAAGTGTGAAGCGGGATCCATTGCTTGCGCCGAACGGAAGCACTGACACTGACATAAACTTCAATCTGTCGTCGATTAAATTCATACAATGAGCGTCTGGTGGGTTTCTCCGCTTGACGCTGTCAAACAAAGCGTTGCTTTCGTCAAAGATCACCATCCAGAAAGAAGCACCCGAAGACGGCGTCGCACCAGTGTCATTTTTCTTCTAGCAGGTTGTTCTGTTTTTATTTTCCTTTATTTTCTATCCATTTGCTACCCATTTGCTCGGAAAGCTACGCCAAAACCCCGATTTGTGCTTGAAGTTCCAGCCTAAAAAACCTCTTGCACACTCGTACACCGAAGTTGGTTCGTGTCGGACCTTTTGGGAAATTAGGAGAGACATTTGTTTAGTTAATCATCATAGCGAACTACCTTCGCCGCCCCTGCTCGGCGAACCCCCTTGTGCCCTTCCCTGTGAAATGACATGTAACGGAAGTTGAAAATTGGTTTTTTTGAAGCTGTTTCGGGCGAATGGAGCGTGTACCTGTGCTGAGCCGTGCGCGTTGGTCGGTCACGTCACACATTTCGCCTCAAATCATCATCATCGGGCCTTTCGGGGGAAGTACAGCCTCCTTCGAAGGAATGATGATGAGGCGATGAAGATCGTTATGATTGAAATGGGGGCAAACAGTGTGGAGCCTTTGTGGACGCATCTTAACGTCGAGTCACATCTTGGGCCGGAGGAAAGACAAACTTAACGACGTTTAACAGTTTTTTGAGGGACGGTTTGTTTCATTGAGGACCGAGTGTTGAAGTCGATTTTGGCTCATCTACGTCCAGTTCATCATTTGAGCGATGAAGGACCGGCTGCTACAGCAGGATGCAACGTTTTGCTATGGTAAAGCTAACTGGAGCATAGCTTGGAGTGTTCATTTGTTTGTGTGGTTTGCATGGTTTTGTGCTTCACACAAGAAGAAACTAGATCAACGATAATGAAACAAAGCCTTCTTTAAGAAAAACTTGGCTTAACAAAGTCGTTAAGGACCCAAAAACCACATCATCATCTGATTTTAATCTCTCATTACGAATAATATGTCAATAAATCGAATTGAAATGCATTTTGGAAAAAAAGACACACTCGCCTTTTATCAACATCGTGAAAAAGTTAAATTTAATTCTTGACATCGTAAAACCGTGACATTTGACGAGCCGGCCACAATCGGAAAATAAAATCGATTCCTGTTTTTCTCCACCAATGTTCGTCTCTCAATTATCACATAAACAGCACATAAAAGCACTTGGAAGGCGCCTCGGAAAAGTAAACAAAAACCTTCCCCGTCAGACGTTGTTTGCCCTATACAGCTCTATCATATTTGCATTTTAATAGCCTCCTCTAACATGTGCTTTCGAATGGATGGCCGAATCTGAGCGCACGGTTTGCAGCCGTTGAAAATGCAGTTCAACCCCTCACCAAAATGTCTGTGGCCTTGTGCCGGAGCCACACAACCTTTTCCGTGGTCTATAAAACGAAATATTTGAGATAAATTAACGTCTTAATTTGAGGATATTAACAAAGGCTAGATCGTTTTTCATGATGACGAAAGGAGAAGAAGCCGAGCTTATAGCGCCTTATGAGACGGAAGAGACAACACGCGTTTGACATTATCCATAATCGATTCTGTAAAGGATAAGGAAATGACATTTCCTTTATAAAAAAAAGATGCATGAAAATATCTAGAACATAGGATACTGTAAATTGATACTGCTTTAATGATGTCTTAATTGTTCAGCTTCTCTCGTTAGACTATAAAACAATGTTGGGTTGAAATGGTGAAACATATTGATAAAAATACAAAAAAGAAAGATTAACCAAAAATCATAAAATTCATACTGCAGCGGCCCGTCTGCGTAGTAGCTCCGCAAAGCGAGTGCGACAGCATCCGTTCGCTTCTCCGAGCGCACTGCCACACTGATGCTCTCGCACACCGCCCAAACGGCGCCGTGATGCGCAGAGCGGCCAGCTTCGTTCACCCACCCGTGCTCGTGTTTTGTTTTGATTCACACCAAAACCCCGTAAACTCCCACCCCGTGTGTGCCGGGGAGCCTGTGCGCTGCGAAACGAAAGACTTCAACAAGCGACGAACCCTCCGGATGGATCGCTCGAGCGCACTCGGCGGCAAACCAGCCCCCCTACTCCACTCTGAGGGGCGATCTGTCGGGTTCGGTTCGGGTGCTGAGTGCCGAAAGCTCCGATCACGCCGTGCTAGCCGTGAGTTCCCGACATCGCCGGTTCGCCGGAGCTTTTTTCCGCGTGGTGATTCGCAACCAGGTGGGGGCGTACGTTCACGAGAGTCGAAGATGAATGAAGGAAGCTGATCCCGCGGTTTGATATACAAGAGCACCTTTTCTGGAGCGGTTCAATGGGGCTCTCGTTGAAAGAGAGAAAGAGTTGAGCCGGAGAGCGCGAGTTAAAGAGTGAGCTGATGCAGAGCGGACACCGTTAACGGCTCGTACTAACCCTTCTCGCTAGAATCTGTATCGAACAGCCCCTCTCTCTCTTCCTTTCTCTGCACCTCTCCCTTCTCGACCACTTCTGCGAAAGCTCCTCATCGCACATCTGGCTTAAGAGCGGCCCGCTCCACCCGACCCGAGCGAGCGCGCTCGAGATCCGTTCGTTTTGCTCTGATTTCAGGAGATCACGGACGAGACCGCGCGCGCTTCGTTTGTCGTCCCGCCCCCACGCGGAGAGTGCTGCTGCTGCTGCTGCTGCTGCTCTGCTTAACCTCTCCTCTCGCTCCCCGGGCCGCCCTTCCTCTCAGCCGTTCCCCCCCAATGCAGCAGCATCTTCGAGAGGCGGCGGCAACACGGTCGTCCTCCTCCTGCGGTCGGTTGGCGCGCTGAAACCGAGCGCACATCGCATCGTCTCGTCGTGGTCGTCGCACCGAAAACCCGGGGGAAAACCGTGTCTTGAGACCGTCGTGCGCGCGCGCGCAGAGAGCATACCTTCACCGATCGCCGATCGCACAGATCGTCGTCCGTTCGTCCGCCGTGTGGTGTCGCCGTGTCAAGCTCGCGTGCTCTGTTCGCGTTTCTACACACGCGCCCGTCATCTTCTTGTGCGGATGCTGCACTGTGTGATTTTGCGCGTTCGCAAATATTTTGCCCTTACAGTCCGTGTGTTAGAACCTAGCAACCGTGTTTGTGATCCCATTCTAGGGAGTGTGTTCTTAGGTGCAGTTCTAAAAGGATAACGTTTTCAAAGGTGATACGAGTGGTTCTATTCAATTATTATTGTGCGGAAAAGATGCAAAACTAGTGCAAACATGGTGACGAGAGCAAGTAGTCGTCAGCACGATCAATGATTCGTCCCACAGACGGTGATATCCTGTGACGGTTGTTCGATCGCAATTGCCCACCGGTTATTAAGTGTCACATTTCCTCATTTTCCGTCATGCTTTGTCGTCACCAACGTCGACCAGTGCGAGTGTGTGTATGTTTGGATGGAAAAGTACGGTGTTGTGAATGTAGCCGCAATCTGTGCCCGATGATTGCATCCTCCGCTCGGCCCGTCCCCGTCGACTAATTGCCCGACTAAGTGACGAGTGATCGTACCGTGCCTGCCAGAGACAGGAAGTGTCTCCTGCGAGGCCATCCCGCGACGGCAAATAGCAGCACCGCCCTTCGCTGAGTGAACTAGTTCCGCACGCATTTCCGATGCGCGAGCCGCAGTGGAAAGGAAAAGTGAAACTCGCCAGTGACACGGAAGGCGTGTGACGACGAACCTGAAAACCTGAACCTGTGCGTGTGCGCTAGAAAAATCGTCCGCCCGGCCGTTTGACTAAAAACCCGGAAAAATTGCGTGATGGATGATGATGGCACTCGCAGCAACGGCTCGCACCGTCCGTAAATTGCTCATCCTCAATTATGGTCCCCGTGTGGTGCATAAATGGGGAAGATGCTTAGGTGCAGCACCTGCGTTGGTTGTGGGCAGAAAAAATAATGAAAACTTATGCTACAAAAAATTGGAGTGAAAATAATATTCAAAAAATTAAATCGTTTCGAAGTTGATTTTTCTCGCAGTGGAAAAAAAATAATTAAAAAAACGTGTCTCATTACAAGCAAAAACACGAGCAATGACGCAAAATTAAATGAAATGTAAAGACGTAGTGTCTCGCCAATCTCCTAGAAACAAACATACACAAACAGAGGGTGCGGCAAAAAAACGGCTACGGAATGGTGGACAGGCAAACCACAGCCGTTCGGTGTTTCGCGATTAAAGATAATGACAAATGATTGCCGGTCCTGTTGCGGCCACGGATGCACCCAACCCGTCCGATTTGCGGATGACGCACCGAAGGGATAAGCGTGCAGTGCCGTGCGTGCGAAACAGAAAGTGAAAAGTGTAACAATCCCTGCCGATGGTGTGGCGTGTAACCTGCGTGCCCCCGAAAAAAGTCTGTCCAAACGCATGGCGGCAAGGTGTGTGTGTGTCGTTACACTTTGCGACTCTGTTTTGTGACTTTTGTGGTGTTTTTATTACTGCCCGGAACCAGTTACTTTAACATTCCCGCTGCACGAATGTGGAGTGTCGCCAGCAATATGAAGCGATGCCGTGAGATAACAATGTTCGCCTTGCTTTATAAGCTCCGGAGCAATAAAACTTCTGCGCCAAACATGGGCCAGCTTGATTGTGGAAGTGATTAAAAGCCTTATCGCCGTTTCGCATAGAGCTGCTCGATTGGCGAAAAGTGCAATCAGTCCGTGTGTCCCGCACCTCCCCAAGAATGCTTTCGCCCAAAGATGCTTATCAGATGTTCAGAAGGCAGAACAAGCCTGATAACTGTAACCCACCCCACCCAAAACCAAAACCAAAAAAAAAAACAGTGCCCAAAAGCCAACCAAAAGGAAGGGAAAGGCCGGCAACTTAACGGCAAGCCGAAAAATCCCTCAATACTCGATACAGAGACGGTCGCAAAATAAAATACACCGAAAGCATGCAAAAACCGACGGCAGACAGGGCAGGACAAAACAGAAACAGCACGCTCAAAAACAGATCGGTCGACAAGAGCCGTGCGAGAGCCAGCCCAATTACAGCGCTGGCGAGCGGTTTTTTCTTCGCGTTGCTTGATTAAATTATTAAAAATTTATTACACTCGTCCACCTCCTTGTGCGTAGATTACGGTTACAATCGCTAATTACTCCCGAGGCAACAGCGTGTGTGTGTGTGTGCGAGCGTCTTTTTTTTGTTTTATCAATCTTTGCACGGTGGTTTCTTGTTGCAACCCCCCGAGCGTCCTGGCACCACTGTTGCCGTTCTCTGCTCGCCCTTCTTGTGCGCGCTCGATGCTAATTAATGGTGTGACTCCTTCCTTTTTTCGGGAAGAGCTGTTGCCGTTCGCTTTTCCAAAACCCCAACCATCCCTCCCCCCTACCCATTTGGGGAGGCAAGCGGGTGACAATAATGTTGCCCGGTTTGAAAGGTTCCGTACGCCGCATGACAAACAGGGCAGACGCTGTCTTTTTTAATAAAACGGCGTCACAAGCCATCGGTCTTTCTGGAGCCCTCTTCTGAAGGGTTTTCTTTTTTTTTTGGTTCGTTACAGCAATTTTGGCTCCTTGCTGGGAGGCAAAGCTGAAAACAAGAAGCTCACAGAGCCGTTACTGACCTTTATTCACGGCGATCACGATGATGATGATGATGATCGTTGGTTAAAGTAATTCGGAAAGATAAACAGGAAGTTTTGATGGAATTAAGTTTTGATTTTAATTATTTGCTACATTTTCAGTTATTAGTAACATTATTTAATTTTTTTTATTTGATATGAGAAACAATAAAGTAAGCACATTTTGTCTTACCCGTCTGCTTTACTGATGAAAGTGTAGGCAAATAAACGAAAACGATTTTAAACGGTGTCACCACAATTATGATCTGCCGCACGCTTGCCCAAAGGGTAACTCCACCGCGCAAGCTCATCCCTAAGGAAGAAATCGCAAAAGGATGGTAGGGCACACATAGCGCAAACCGCGCAGCATTCCACCGGCGCACGAGTTTTACGCGTCAAAAGCGGGGCCAAAGATCGAGATCAACTGCCAGCGCGGCGGCGTTTGCCACGTCCGGCCAAAACAATTGGCTCACGTCCGCCCTGGAAATAAAATTGTTTTGTAATGCCGCCGTACGCACACACACACACACACACACACCCGGGAATGAAGAGATTCACATTGCCGGCGGTGGTGCGGGGCGGGCAGTGCGTCGTCCGCCACTAAAATATGACCACATGAAGGTCGATTGATAGAGCGCAAAACGTCAAGATTGAAGTTGACCTTTCCGTGCGGTCCGTCGGTGGATCTCGTTTTTTTTTGTTGTTTTCGCCAGTTTGCATTTAAATTTCCCATCCCAGCGATCCTCGCGAACCCGCGTTTTGGGGCCGTGTGTCACCGGTTTGGGCAGGACGACGGCGACGACGACGACCAGCTGCATCCACCGAAAAACCATTACCCATCTGCTCGACCTTTCCGCCCGGCAAGAGAAGAAAAACGAACGCTGACATTCAACAGCGGTTGCCTCCCCGTCCCGAACAGCCATCATTTCCTCCCGGGGAATCGGGCGTTGTATAAGTGTTATAAATAATTTCAAGTATCAAGCCGGCCTACGCGACAGAATCTGGACGAACGGGATACCGGGTACACGAAACAACACGGGCCCAAAAGTCAAAATAAGTGCGCGTGTGACTTTTGCGAGTATGAGCGACGTGAGCAGCAGCCGAGCAAAAGAGTGGAATAACAACGCTGTTAAAGAGCAGACGACGAACCTTCTGTTTTTTTTCCTCGAAAACTTGCAAACTTTGCCTGCACAAACTGCCCCAACCCAGCGCCCTTCTTATCGGGCTCATCGGACCATTGGCGAGAATCTGCCCCAACACGACTGCACATCCTTTCACCCGTGACAAGCTTGAGTGACTGATATCCTTGTGTACGTGTGTGTGTGTGCGTGTGCGTGTGTGTGCCTTTGGGTGTTAAAGCGCGCGTGCTCAGTGATTAAGGACATTGTTGCACGGGCGGCCTTCATCCCGAGCTTCGCCGCCTGAGTAATGATGATGAAGATGATGATGATGCTGTTCCTTACCCCCTTTGTTTTTATTTCTCTTGTGTATTTTACAGATCCTTTCCCGTGTTAAAGTGAGTGCAATTTCTTACTGTTACAAAATTGAGCGTGTCTTCCCCCTTTCTGTGAGTGTGTTTCTGTGCATCCTTCCGAACAGCGTGCGGCAGGGCAAGAAGTGTCGTCAACATTGTTGCACTCAAGTTGAAGTCAAGTGTCCAAATAACAATCAACAGCCGTCAGCGTCCGAAGCAAACCTGCCAACCGGAAGAGAGTCACGACGTGAGGTCGCGCGCAATGAGCCGTGAGCCGCCTCGAGAGTGAAGTGAGTGAAGTGAGTTTATAAGTGGTTTAACCCCACAGCCGAAGCTTTGACAGCAAAAAACCGAGACGCAATGCCGCAGTGATACGAATCATTCAAAGGCTCACCGAAAGCAGAAAACGCAAAGAAAGGTACGCGATAGATAAAGTGTCACGTCGACTCTAGGAGAAGAAGAAAAAAAAACAGGGAAGCCTTTTACACGCACAGTGCCGTCCTAAGCGCCTCCGGTATGACGCCAACATCACTTCAAGCGCACTCACGAAAGACTCCCGATCTCGATTAGGAGCAATCCGTGGCCGCACAGGGACCGCTCCAAATCGATCGCCGCAGCTCCGAGCACAAAGATTCGGGCTGTCTTCCTCCCGCTGAGGGTGGTCGTCCCTTACTCTCTCACCCTGTCTAGTGGCTTGTTCCGGAACAAAATTTGACAAGCAGCAGGAGTGCTTCAGATGCCGTAATTGCTGGAAGTTCGTGTGCGGTATTTTGTTTCTCGCTCAACTGTTGCGGGGCAGGCAATGTGTAATGCTCACATGTTGAAAGGCACTTTGAAGTGTTTTCCGAACATCTGATTGAAGTGTGGTGAAATTCTGTTCTTTCGGTGTGAGTGTGTTCATTTTGGATTATACATCATTCCGGAGATGCATCGCTGATTGCTTCGATACAAAGACATTAATTAGAGGTGAGTTTTATACAGAAACAATCACAGTCTCTCGATGCTTCAGGGACGGGACAAGTGCCTCTCGTCTAGACGCTAATCCTCCATCCTGCCCACAGCTAACCTCTACCAAAGCCATTCAAATTGTCAATTTCACTTTGCATCACGTCCCACACCCTCCCCCAGGAACTTCATCCGTCCATCCAACCCGTCGGATATCAGTCGCAACGGATCGCTAATTGCCTCCTACAGTGCACGGCCCAGGAGGGACGGCCCCGACATGTCCCCAAAAATGGCGATGTGATCGCTCTCGTTTTCGCCTCCTCCTCCCTACTTTCCTCCTCTTGGTACAACCCAATCTCCCCACCCCGAACCACCCTCCAACAGACTGCGATCAAACTGTCACGTTTCTATTCGCGAAACGGTGGGAGGACAGGGCTTTCAATTTGCTCTCGATACGAATACATTTTAATTAAAACAATTGCGAACGCGGCTCCAGGATGGACGCTTTAGGCACCGGCAAGTAGTGCGGGTACGTGTGTACGTCATTAGTTAGCCCGTGTCGGTGGCGGGAAACCCGTGGGTGTAGACGACGCCGTAGATATGGGCGAGTAGAATCCGTCGCAAGGTGGGTGCACACTGGTGCACAGAAGAAGAAGAAAGGTTGTCGCAGGTTTTGAAAAGTGAAACCAGTTGCAGCACAAGTGCACCGACGGGCTTTTGTGCCATCATTGAAGTCTGCTGTTTTGAACTTTAAGGGACGGTTTTGCAAACAATTGATCTAAGAATAGGACCTCACGACATCTTCAGAAATTTGTATTCCAAACAACGTTTATGAAGACTTTGCCTGGCAAAATAAAATCTAATTAAACAAATACACCCATTATCCAGGCACCCCAAATGCACGAATTAATCAGATTTCTCGCAGCTCATCTCATTAGCTAATCCTTCCGCAATTTCCACTCATTAAAGAGGTGCGAATATTCAAATCTTTGAAGCATCCAGCCGTCTCATTAGCGATAATTGCATTCAACAGCAGCAACAACGGCGCGCGTGCGGCCCCATCCGATTCCAATGTGCAGTGTTGTTTCGATGTACCAAACACAATAGACGTTACTGGACGCGTGCTAACACACAATCCAATACAGTGCGAGGAAGTGACTCGACCGTTCTTGCACGAGATCTAGCGGATGATGAGCTAGAAACGGAGCAGCCAAAGAACGATTCCCCCCCTAGACACGAGGGGTACTTGTTTTGCTGTTTTCTTTTGGGCCGCTTCCAACTCCAAAGCCATAATGGGGAGTCGTGCCAGAAGTTCTTAGCGCGGGCACTTACCTACCCCGTGGCGGAGATGCAAAAGCACAAACGGCAAGTAGTTGTTGAGGCATCGTCAAGCACCCACAGCACCAGCCTCTGTGCCCTTTGCTATGCGTTGGATGGAAGCACGTGCTAGACGTTAGGCAAACCAAATCGTGAAGTTGAGCTGCTGGGAGAGGAACATCAGTTAAGAGAAGCAGATGGGTTTTGTCGGATGTTTGCACAAAATTGGGGAGGCTGATTTGATGCCCGTTAATTGGATGTTGAGCAGATGAAGGGAAACAAGGTGTAGGAAAGCGATTACTGGAAAACAAATCAATGATTAAACGATGCCCAAAGGGACTGGTACAGCGAGAATCTCTTGGGGCAATCGAGTTCAGATTCAAAGTACCTCTCTGCACCTGGACGCGGAACCAGGAAAGTGCTGGAAAGGTTTATATAAATTAGACCACTTTCCAAATGCACCAAACACGGGACCGTGGAGCACCGTATCATATCCAGCCGTGTGGGCGATCATCGTGCCAACAGCACGGCACACACGGCACAGATAATGTACGCCTCCGATTCCGCGTGATGAAAGGTATCAGGCAAAAGGTAGAGTGAAAAACGCGATCACCTCGCGGCGGCAAAAGTGGATCCGAGTTGCGCACTTTTTGATTTGAATTTACGCGTCAGCGGCAGCAGCGGCAGCAGCAGCAGCAGGAACCAGCCGGACATGCGCAACCGGACATTAACCGGGACCTACACGGGATGCGTCGTCGTCGTCGTCGTGGCCGTGGGTTTGCTGCGCACAACAAGTGAATGTGTGTGCTCTCGTTTCTCGGTCGGTTTGGTTTGTTCGCTTGGTTTGTTGGCTTTTTTTTTTCTCTCCTCACCATATCTTTCCGTCTTGAGGTTCACTTTCGCGCAGCAAATCGCGTTCCGCCGTCCACTCTTTCACTCGCCATGCGGAATCCGTCGTCCGCTTTCGCCGCGATCTGCTCTCGATCAGGGCCAGTGTGTATCGTGCGCGCGCGTGTGTGTGTGTGTGTGTACGAGGGATCCATCCTTTATATCGATCAAGTTGGCGTTTTTTGTTTTTCACTTTACATCTCCTCCACCATCACACCCCCTTCCTCCCCCTGGAGCACGTTGCGCCACAAGGCACTCACGCACGCCAGGAGCTTCTCCTTCTTTGTGCTATCAAAAGTATCACAAAGCCCACCATCCAGCAGGAGTGAACGGGAGGTCTCTCTCTCTCCTCCCTACTTCCTCCCTTCCATTGCTCCCTTTCTTGCTCTTTCGAGTGTCATAAAAATTCGATAGTGAAAGGTGACGCTCATGCGCCCCAAACTGACCAACACTGGTGGCTCCCTCTAGCGGGTGACTTCGAGGCACAGCAGAAAAAGGGTTTCGAACGCAAAAAAAAACATACACACACACAACAAGAGCGCACTTGTTTTCTCTCCTCGCCTTCCGGGGGAAAGGGAGGAAGCCGGGTGAATCTGTCGCCTGTGTTCGCCCTCTTTCAGCTCAACAATCAGTCCGATATATTTATGGTGCGCAGGCGCATTAACATCAACTTTTATCTTTGCTGCGACTGATTCACGATCGCAAAAGTGAGGTTGCTAGGGAGCCGTTGGGGTGAAAGGGTGGGCACGTAACAAGTACAAAAAAAAAAGATGAATGGAAAGGATCGATTGGGACGGTTATCGATCGGTAGCCCTGTAAAGAATGTCTCACACGAACCGAACGTTCGAAGTTTGTTGGATTGTGATTGGAATTTAGAAGCATCTTGTGAAAGTCTCCAAGGACATGCAGCTCCACAAGCATAAAGACTCTTAAAAGGAAATCAATAAAGCCTCCGGATGCCAAAAAATCCTGAACTGATGTCCAATAAGTCTCTCACAACGCAAAATCGAGCTTTCAAAAGTCCCCATCATTGTCACCGACTTCCTTGTACAGAGGACTTGGTGAAAGGACACCACTTGACCAGTGGCGGGTGACAACTTTTCATTCCATCATCGCCCCGACAAGATGGACGACAGTTTTTCGTCCTCCAGCAAGGCGGGGAGTTGTGTGTTCACCGCTCCAGCGTCGGTAATTGCCGGCGCACGGCCGATTTGGCCGATCTTCCCCGAGCTGCCTAATTGGTGCCATTTTCGTTTTGCTGCCCAAGTCGAGTTGACCAAGCCGGGGGAAAGAAAAACTTGTCTTCCAGGGTGGTACGTGTCGGCTTCTCATGCCTTCAACTGTTTCGTACTGTTTAATCTGATTTATATAACAAATAATAATGATGAACAGGAAGGTAGTTTGGCGGTGCGCTGCGGCTCTATGGATGCGAGACGTATAGTGGTCCGACCAGCTCCAAAGTTCGGCAGCGACTGTGGCTCCTAGACGACTCTCACACACCGTTTCTCGACCACCGTCAGAGCAGAGCTGAGCTGGAATAAAATTGAATATTATTATCAACTTATTATCAACGCGATGACGACGACCGGGCCACACGATTGGTCGAAGCTGCTAGATGACTAGAGCTCTACTCAACCTAGTGGAACGGGGAACCCCCCGTCGGACGGTGAACCAATCGTGTTTGGTACGGGTGCTCTATTCCTCTACGCGTCCACTAGCTCGGCTTTGATGCATCCTACGCCCATGAAACGCCAGCCACCCGTGAAAAGCTCACTTAACCCCCACCCGTGCTGCGCTGGGTCAGAAAACTGGTCCGGTCTATCACCGCACACACACGCACACCCACCAGAAAGGCGATGGCGATTGGCTCAAGCATAATTTTATGCAAATGACACCAACGACTCACGACAGGTTGGATGGAATGTGTCGTGCCTTCCAGCCTAATAATCCTATGTGTTCACCAATTAATATTTCCTTATCAACCATCACGAACCAGCGTGTGGAAGAGTAGGCAGAGGAGGGGATGGAATTCAAAAATGGTGTCTTTCTATTGGAGCTCGAAATTTGAAACCAGATATGTCTCAAACACCACCGAAAAAAGCGAAACGGAGGTCAGCCTTGGAAGGCAACAACACGATTTTTTTTTCTCATAGTGAACGGTTCGCTAGGTTGCAGGCTGTTTGGGAAAAATACGGTTTGACACACACACAAATCAGATGTCTCAAATTAATCCAATTAAACGCACGATTAGGAAAGGTTTCACTCCAAACGAGAACTAGTGCAACAAACTATCTCTGAAGCCATTTTGGAAAGAGGAGAAGCATGTAGGACAGTATGTACCGATGCAAATGAAGCACACAGCCTGTTCGTCTTCTTTTCCTCTTGCCGACAAAATAAAATTAAACCGTTGCTTAATCGATTGAGCCGACTTTCTCCGGGTACTGTCAAACACTGTCCAGCCAGCGAGCAGGATCCGAACCTCGATCCGATTGATGCTCCGCCGTTCAGCACGACGACTTAATCTTCTGCCCGAAGCTCCTTTCGCCACATCCCCTTCCCCTCTCCCGCAGCGAACCGAACGCTCTTGTTTGTGAAATTTTGCGCGATCCAATACCCTCGTTCAGATCGATCGACAGTAATGCACTCAAACTGCTCAAACCGAGCCGAAAGGCACGATCAGCCGACCGGTTTTAAAGGGTTTGGCAAAGAAATTAATCTTCTTATAAAGCTCCCGCCTTTTGGGACCGGAAAACCCTTGCCGAACGAGATGAAGATGCCGCCGTCGTTGCCGCCGCCGCTTGCAGAATCGAAGCCACGGAAGCGAATTACGCACGATGTTGATAAATGGGTGCTGGCTTCTGCGGGCGGCTTCCACGTGGCGTTCGGTTGCGTACGTTCACATAAACTTCTCAATTTTCACAACAAAGCTCGGGAAGGGCCTCGGAGGCGGTCCCGACAAGGTTGACGTTGACTAAACGAAAACCGTTCTTCAATGCCGGAATGTACCGCCAAGCGGAAGCAGAAAATCTCTCCCTCTCTCTCTCTCTCGCACTCTCATGTCGCACGATTTGTTTGATGTAAAGTGTAAAATTGATCACCATACAGGCTGGGTAGGCAGACAGGAGGACAGAGAGGTAAAGAGCAGAATCGATTTTCCCACCACCAATTATCGGTGGCTTTCGATGGTGGAGCGGAAGGGCCGAAAAGGAGCCACGAGGGGCTTGTTGGGGTTGGGGAAATATTTAGCACCTATTAGCGAGCTGTGCGAGTGTTCGAAGTTAAATGATCTCGTTCTGTGCATGCGTGCGCGTTTGTTTGCCAATGCTCACCGATGGCTTCATTAGCGATGCCGTATCGATGACAAATGTGTGCCGCGGCTGATGCTACATTCGCACACGGAAGGCATGGGAAAATTTGTGACAAACCCCGAGGTGCCTTTTATTCGCTCCGATACGATCTAGAGGAGGACGATACGCGACAGGTTGAAATTAATTTGTGCCACTCTCAAAGGTCTTTTCTGTAGGAAGCTGGAGAGATTTGGCGATAAAATGTGCCTCACCGTTTGGTCCTTCGAACAGGATGAGCCGCGTTCAAGGTTGTCGCAGCAAGGTTTTTGATATTTTAAATGCGAAATATTTTACCTTGTAACAACTGCTTACTGTAAGTTAAAACATTGACAACATAAAAGCATAAAAACTTGTGCGTTTGTAATTTAATATTTTATTCTTCTTAAAAGGAGAAATTGTGCTGTGGGCATTATAAATACATATAGTGATGTAATGAAATGCCTAAGTAGATTCATATCAACAAAAGCACTGATTTATCACGTCCAATATTTAAAAAGACGAGCAACGTCCAGCTTCATTCAGTGTCGCTTATCACCAAGTTTCATCCAATTGCCTTTAAGCCCTATTTTCCTTCCGCGAAATGCAAATGTTGGCCTCTGCAAGTGACATTAATTTTACACACTCTTAGTTTCGCACCGACACCGGTTTCGTAACACCTACTGACCTACTGGCCCCCGTACACCGAGGCTGACACTTGCCAGCGGCCCCATCTCTACTCCAGATCTTCAATCAATTTTCCGTTTTGTACATGCAACATCCGCCTCATGGAAAAGGAACACATAAAAAAAAAATGACACATTAAAAGAAGAAAAGAAATCACGCACATTGCCATGTCATTTGGTTTTCTTTCTGCTCGCGCGGCTGGCACTGACCACGATCCGCAGCGAACCGTTCAGTCGGATCGAAAGTGTCATCATTAAAAAAATAAAATCCACCCCGTAACGGATGCGAACAAAGGCGGCGGTGGTGTGATGCGTTACGGAGGAGTCGTCCCATCGTCCCAGCTGACCCGCGCACAGTTCTTAATGAAGGGTGGCGTATCGTGGTTTCTTTCTCTTTAAATCGATTCATTAAATTCGAAACGAAGCGACGCAGGGGAGTACGAGGAATTACGTCGTCACAGGCACCCGAACATCTTGTGCTCTAAAAACGATTTTTCTCAATTGAATCGAAGCATCGTTTTTTACCCAAAAAATCAATCGAAAATCGTGAAGAGAAAGAGATTCCCTCGCGCCCGTGAGCACGACACAAATTTAGTTCGACTGCAGCATAGCTCGCGGGAAATGACAAGTTGATCGACTTTTACGACGCAAATGAAGATATTCATCCAACGAGGAAAAAGCGTTTCCGGCGCACACAGTCTCCGTCTCACTCGCCCATGCTCATCACATGGTTTTGCGTGATACTTCCAGGGAGGCGGACATTGAACTGCGATAATATTGAAGCTATTAAATTACGATCGGATCGTGCACGAAGATGGTTCCGGGCGTCATCACCATCAAGGTCTGCGATCGATTTCTAATGCACAAATTTTCTTCCCATCAATCATCTGTGCTTTTCTTTTGCGTGGTATCGTGTTTTGGAAATCTGTCATACGACTCCAATTCGATGATTTCTCAGATTTTTAGCTACCCCGAAAGCCATCCTCTCACCCTGATGGCAATGTGATCCTCCGTACCGATCGGGTATCATCGTACATTACAACGTGACGTGATTTGCTTCGATCTGTTGGAGCTTTTACTTCTCCCTTGCAATTCAATACCAGCTCCACACCAGCGCACCCTCCCTGGGGTTGGATCGTTAATTTTCGACACATCTTTGGATGGCAATTTCGCCTTAAAATGCGATCGAGAAGAACGAGCAAAAACTTCGATCCTCAAATCCATTAACCAAACATAATACCCCTGTAGAGGGAATCGCCTCAAGAACGCAATGTGAAGAGTGATCTGCCCGGACGAGAACATCTGCTTTTGGCAGACAAAAAAAAAAGAGATTTGAGCTCCAAATTCAGTCACCCAGCAGGAATCACCAGCAATGCGACCGGTGAAGCGCCATTTTCCCTCGACTTTGGCGAACCATTAATCAATTTAAGCACTCAGAGGATCGGATGAATCGCGGCGGTCTAGTTTTATCGACCGGAGCATTCGCAGTGGAGCACGATGTTGAGCAAAAAGGCAACAAAAAATCGAACCGAAACCGCACGACGTATCTCCAGTTTCGGACATTCCCTGCGAGTGGTTAGGGCACTGCAATTTGATTTATCGTGTGTCTGTGTGCGTCTGTGTGCGTGTGTGTGTGTGTGCGAGTCTGTGAGATGAAGACCGCACCCAGCACCGGAGCGCCGTCCCGTCCCGGGTGTCCCGTGATCGAGACCGATTGATCGCCGAACGCACCGGCGATCATCTGGCTAATCAATCAACTTATCTTTAATTTAATATCTGAACTGCTAAGCCCAGTGTGTGTGTGTCTGGGCACAACCGTTGTCCCGAAAGCCTCCTCCGGTTCGGGAGGTAGGCTTTTATTAGACGCGAATGGGGCGCGCAGGCAAATGGTGACAGCCTTGGGAAATGGACGGATTAAGCGGTTGGTAAATCAAGATGATTTGTCGCCTTGCCAAAAAAAAAACACACAACACGCCATCAAACATTCCAAAGCCTAGTTATCCTCCACCGAGAGTGGGGAGCCGGTTTCAACAAACCAAGCAATCGCTCGGCGAAGCAACAGAAGAATTAGCTCAACTACCCATCCACCCAAGACACACCGTTTTGGCACAGACTAGTGACCGTTCGCTCCTCTTCACTCACTAAACGGGGCAACTGAAATCAAATTGAAAACACAAAACACTAGCCAGCCTTTATCGAGTTAACGGTTGAGCCCACTCTGCTTGCTGCAGGCCTCTCTTCCACTGATTGAAGAGATACTTCCTGCTTTTATGACAGGTCTAGCTGAACGTCTCCACCGACCAAAATGGCTCAGCCCTCCTGCCCGTGCATCTCACCACCGTTCACCGAACAAGTGTAATCAATTTGATGGATGTTTTAGCCGAAAATGCTTACCCCCCTGCGTGTGTCGATGGAGCTCGCTCGGTAGCAGCTCCTAGACCGCTCGCCGAGCTGGTAAAAAACGGTTTTGGTGATGATCATGTCGGAAGAAAGCTCAATGAAGATGATCACAAGGTTGAGGTTGATCCGTTCGGGAGATTATTATCTCAGCCGGCTAGTTGATGGCGGTGGGAAAATCGAGTGTTTTGGTGGTGAAATAGAGAAGCAGCAGCAAAAACACGGGCCAGTTGGCGTATAAGCTTTTCGGTAATTGACGTCTAGTTTTGTACGAGACAAGTGACTATCGTGTAGATTGTTGACTTCTTGATTGGTCTTTGGCGAGTTTTTATTGCCTTAATAAAAGCATTTTCAATTGCTCCAAATAGCTTAAATACCCTATGATCTTCAATGTCTACGCATTGAGAGCTGCAGTACATTGTATCGAAGTACCTACTCAATTAAACGCACTAAATTCCTACCTGCCTTACAACTGATCGATACATCCTCGTTACACAACCTCCGGCACTATGCATTGCAATGGCATCCCGAAGCCTTCTCCCACCGCCCTGTGTTCACTAATGGATGTCTCTATTCGGAACAAAACACTGCGAGACGTCTAATTACGCGTCGTCTCCTCGCGATCGCATGGCACACATGTCGGGGTGCATTGTATTTAAATCCATCCTTCTACGCCGCGACGAAACGAGGAGGCCGTACCAGACGGGACTATTGGAGACTCCGACTATTATCTCCGTGTGTGAGACAAGGAGTTGGAAAACGAGTGCGTTCTGCCCTGGCGAATCTACCGCGCACGCAAACGCTTAAAAGGCATAATGATCTCCTGGGTGAGGGTTGCTTTCTGTCAATAGCACAACAATTCCGTTTGTTTCTGTGTGTTCCCCGCTGACAGTGGAGCCCGTGCATCTGCATACGCTGCGCTGCTTGGATAACGTATTAATTTATTACAAGCGTACTGAAGCTACAAATTATGGTGCCTTTTATTCCATTGCGGAATCGAGGAGAGGGAAAGCATTTCCGCTGTGAATAGAAAACACGTGCATTGGTGAATGTTTTGTAGGAAATCGTCATGTGATACTAGCACCCTGTGTTTCTTCAAGCCTTTAAAACTAAATTGCCATGCATTCCAAATACCTCTTCGTTAGCAATGCTCGCAAAAGCCCTTTTTGCAAATGGTTATCACTGCTAAACAACCTAATATTCCCTCGCTAGCCTAGCAACAGCCTCACCCGAACGGAAGACTTCAACGATGGGCTAAGCAACGAACCAAGTTCATTATGATGATTTTCTGAAACCCGTACCACCACGGTGCACGAAACAGTGTTATGCATGCATCCCTGATATCTTGTGTCGTCTCGCACATCTCTGCTAATGCATTGACGGTGCAGCGACACAGCCGGTGCAATATTTGCTGCATCATTTCTTCCAAATTTGCATCCGCTAATGTAGGCAAGATCGCAATCGATCGGTCCCCCCGGTCTGCGGAGGTTGCATTATATGCATTGTGCATGATGCAATCGCACCACAAAATGGCTCAATGAAAACGTAGCGTAGCAGCATCCCAGCAGGATCACAGCATTAATGCGCCTCGGAGCGATTATCTGCGGAGAGGAAGAGGGTCTTTGCGCTTGTGTAGGCTACGTGCTGTTGCTTCCACGGACACATCTTCCAGATCCAGATGTCCTACTGACCACCCACAACGAACGGTACCTTAAGATCGCCCGGGTGCAGCAGCAGTAGCGCTACCAGTGCAACATGCATTTTTGATCTGCAAGCTAAGCCGAGCGGTAGGCGCGAGAAAGTAGGCGACATTTTTTATTCAATCAAAAAAACAACAAGCAGCAAACAACCCACCATGGGGCGATCGGCACGCAAATGATTCAAAACTGCCCCTGGACCGCTGGACGTGGACGGGGTCGAGAAAAGGCGAGCACGAAGCTAAACCAAACAGCACGGCCGTCCCGCTGCCCATTTCACAATATCGTTACAAATTATCTCCCATTCAATCATGCACGGGACCGGCAGGCGGGTGGAATGGGGCTGCCGGGGTAGGTGGCTTCTTGAGTGCGCGCGCGCGTGGCGAAACGGTAGGAATTTTCCCATTAATTGGGTTCCGTGCATACCACCGCCCCGATAGGCTGTGCTGTGCAGCGTTGCATACTTGCGGCGGACTATCGCGAAACTCGCGTTTGCCTTCGAGCCGTGTTGCGTTCGTCCTAGGGATCGCATGGATCATCGATGAAATTTTTTTCCGAGGGAAGCGAGAAAGCAAGCAATAGAGCTGGAGGGCAGTGTAAAGGGGGGAGGGGGGGTGCGATTAGTGAATTTATTTCAGACGTTGTTGCTCCGACGGGTGGGTTTAGACACACAAAGGGTGGGCGAGAGAGAGAGAGAGAAATGGGGGCAGGGGATCAAAGGAGATTACTGGTAAAATCTCGACCCCGCAAGGCGCAAAGCTGACCCTACCACCGTGGCGAATGCATTTCAATATATTACTATCATATTTATCAGCTTCTTGGGGCTGCCGTGTCGAGACGCTGGCAGGGCCTGGGGTCATGATTTAAGCAGACGTGCAAAGAGTTGGAGCCCTCTTTACCCTCTGTGGCCCTATTGATTTAGTGGGCTGTACGGCAGTGGCTGGAAATATTTCTCTTTACATTAAATTAACGAAATTACTATCCAAATTATGATGAGTTTCAATGACTTTTTGAAAAGGTGAAACAGTGGTCTATGAAATTTGTATATTTGATAACATTTCATTGAAGACATGTTTTGTGCTTAGGTCTACAAAATACATTCAAATTATTTGGCATTTTTATAACAGGTATAGAAATAAAAACACTTATTTTGCTATGTCAATAGAATTTGAAAAATTCACTACAAAGTCTTCAATCTAAACAATATCATCATGTCTCTTTGTCAGATTTCAACACAGAGGAGCATGTTTCGAAACAACTCTACACACTCTGCTTCACTTGCAACTGCATTTTTTTACGCCACAATTCACAACTCTGCCTAACCAAAAAAAAAACACACAATCACCTACACCCTAATATGCAAAAGATTTATCATTCAAGGCTTCTGCAGTTTTACGGGGTCGCCTAAATGGCTCTCTTAAAATGACATGCCCGAGCTCTTAAAATTATGACGCCCCGGCCCGCGCTTGCAGAATGGAGAATACCAACAAACAGAAGCGCCCAGACCAACAACAGCGAACGGGAGGGAAAAAAATCCACCTCTTACATTCTAATATTCACTCTCGCGCCAAGTCTCTAACTGCCCTGCTACTGCGAGGACTTACCGAGGTACCGCAGCCTTTGCGACCGCCCTATCGTACGTGGAGGAGTCGGGAAGGGGGACGAAGGAAAAAAAAACACATCCCGAGGTTACCTTCCACTGCACGAACTCACTCACTCACTCACTCACTCGCTCGGTCAGTATCTTGGCGGGCCCTGGGGTTTACAATCCGATAGTCTGGCTCGTGGAGTCGTCGCAGTCGTTCACAGCCGCACGTAGTGTACGTGTGTTTGGAATGTGAGTGGACCAGTTTAGGTGTTTCGGTTCGCTTTTTTTTCTACCCGCTTCTTCTTCCTCTTGTTGGCCGTCTTCTGGCCGTACTTTGACATGAGGAATGTGTATCGTTTTATTCAATTTAGATAACGTGCGCGGTGGAGCCGTCGAACGACACCGAAAAGTTGAAAACGCACCCCACCGCAACTCGGCTAATACACCTCTCACATAAGATTTTTCTACGCACATTTTTTTTGGCTTTTGGAGCAGCAACTCCCAAGTAGCTTCACGGGCCCGGTTTTCAAGTGTTGTAAGTAAATGATTTTTTTTCCGCCTCGAACGCCTTTGATTGATGAACGCGCGAGCGCGCCGTACGCTATGGTGCTGTGGCGGAGTGCGCTACTTTATACGCCCCGGCTACTGGCTGTGGGTATGGCTGTGGCAGCTCTCAAAACTCCTGGACGAGAGCCTGCCCCAAGCCCACACCGACCGTTCAAGCTGCTTCTTGGGCACGAGATAAAAAAGCAAGCAACAACACCGGTCGCCGAAGCGGGAGGAGGCAAATATGTTAATGTAAATCGCCGCAGTTCATTTGCGGGACCAATGCGCCTAGCCCTAGTTTGCCCGCGTTTCACGGCGGTGTCTGCGCGCCCGGTTCCGAGGCGACGTATGACTGACCCTCGCGCTCACACACATGCGCTCCCTTGACTCCTAGCAAGAGTCATGCGCCTGGGTGGTGGTGTATCGCCTTCACCTCCTCCTCAAATTGGCAAAAGCTGAAAACCGTAACAGCATTCCAAGCGCCATGGGGGACTCAGAAGTCTACTAAAACCAGGTGCTCCCGCAATCGTGACCACCGAGCGTCGTCGTACAGCACTCCCACTGCCGATTGGTACATCCCACCAGAAGGGGGCTTCTCCGATTCGGTGTTAATTTAATCAAATGTCGCACGCTGACTCGCGTGAAGAGGTCATTTCGGGAATCTCATGTCTGATTGACCTGCTCCGACACGTGGTGGGCTTGGCGCAAGATGCCAACACCACCCAGCAGAGCCAAGAACTCGGACGAACCCTGCAGCAAGCGTTAGGTAATAGCACTCGGGAAAAGGTGAAAGACGCTCTCCAATGAACTGACCGCAACCGTATGCCATCGTTCAATGTCGATCGGCAGTTTTGGGGAAGTCAGCTTGCGTGGGTGTCTAAGTTCATCACCTCATCACTCGAGGCGGCTCAAGACATCCCGTAGTACACACTCCTCTTTTCGGCAGTGTACGGGACGTCGGCCTCTCTGTTTTGTCTTTTCTGAACAGGGTGCGCCCTCTTGGCTTCACAGTGGTGGCAAATCATATTTTTTTTTTTTGGAGAGGACTTTACCGCTCCGACAAGGGTTGTAGTGGCTTCCTCTATTACCGACCTCAAGAATTGGGGATGGGTTTGGCTCGCATTCTGAACATCAGCACACTCCGCCGTGTTGGCTTATTACTTTCCGTTTATACGCCGTGCAAGGTTACGTAGCTCCGGCTGTCCGACCTTACCGGGACGGGACAGGGGTCGTGTGGTCACTGTTATATTTCATTGCTTCAGCTTCATTGCTTCCATCACAAACCGCGGTCAAGCCCAGCCAAAATTTTGCACAATCGAGCCTGCTGGCTGTGTGTCTATGTGCGTCGCTGAATGTTTCGGGTGAGAATCCGTGTTATGAGCGATGAAGTTTTATGCCTTTTCCCACACACACCGTTTGGTTTTGCCTTATGTCCGATCTGCTCTCGGTTTCGCGGGGCACGGATTGATGCATCATGCATCCAGTGTACGGCAGGGAAGTCTGCAGTGTAAAGTGAACACTTCATGTGTCTTCCCTCACCCGACTGACAGGGGCTTGTTAAGAGCGGGTATTTATTCTCCCAGCGCTTGGAATCATATTCATATTTATGACAATAAAATATGCCTTTTTAACAGTCTCTTTTGGATGGCATTCGAGCTCCAAAAATTGACGGAAAGGAATTTCTGCAACGAGTTCTCCGTTAGCCAATAATGTTCGCAGCACACCAACCCAGATAATCGATTATTAAGAGACCGGGTCCAGTCCCGGATCGTTTGGGGCACTTATTTATTGTGACTGTTTTACTTCGTCACCTACAGCGATGCAGCGGGAATGCAATCGTGAGTGCGTGAACACAGCTCGTGGGAATTGATTTTCGTGAATATCAATTGCAGTGCGAGTTTTATAACAACACATTGGCGGAGCGCTGTCGATATTGCTTTGAAATTAAGAGGCGTACAGCGCACCCCATGTGACGACTCGTTGGCAAACAACGTCCCGAGCAGTCACTCCTCCACATCGACCCTAGCAAAATGAAGGTGAGAAAAGCTCAATCAAACCTTTCGGTGACCCCACCGACATCGTACACAGCTTACACGCGACGATCGCTAGCGCGGCTGACCTTTTGCGACAGTCAGACTTTCTCTTGCCGGCTAGCAGCATCGTCCCGGGGCGGCCGAGAGGAGCATCAAAGAACGCATAATTACAAAAAAAAACTATTGGAAGGTGTTGCTGTTGTTGTCTACGAGGCGCGTGGTTTTCTATCGAAAATAAAAGCAATTTACAGCACGATGAAATTGATGCACGCGGAGGAGGTTGCGCTCGATTGCGGGAATTGATTGATATTCGTCGGCGGCTTGGGCGTTTCTTCCCCATATTCCGATCGTGACGATAATGTGCAGGGGGATGGAATAGGTGCGGGGATCATAAAACAATGCTGGATAAATTTGTCATCCTTGTCGATCGGAACGCACCCCTTTTGAACGCTCCGCAGCGATGAATAATGTGCGCATGCGGAAGAACTCGAACGCATCATCATCGTCATCCGCCGTTCGCCAGCGTGCACAGTTCAAACGGTGACTATTAATAAAGCCGAGCGTCTCCTTTATTTCGAGATTCATCCGGTTCATGGAGCTTGGAAGCGTACGCCCATCCGCGTGCATAGACACCGATGCAAACCTTCACCCTAGACGCGTTTGTTGCATATCTTCATTAGAGGCATCGGCACCGTGTCTAGGGCAGGCTGGAGACCGTTTTGGCTCGCTTCTCTCCGAACTGGGTAGGTGTTGGAATTAGGGGAGGTGCACGCAAACATATCATAACTTCATCTCGCAAACGCCGACTGCACGGTGTCGTCTCGGACGTGAAAGAGCAAAACCCAACGCTTGTGGGGATTAGTTTCGTTCCATTTGCATATAATCGTTGAAGTTACTGCAATGGGAAGGAAATGGTATCAAAATGCTTGACTGCGCAAAATTGGAGGAGTAATTCCTTGGAAGCCAAGGTACCGAACTAGCAAATCTTACATAGCTCAAACAAAAGCCCAAGCAAGTCCTTCGCAAAATCCTAAACGCATGTTAAACCGCCGCCATAAATGTCATCATTTGTTAGAGCTTTCATAAAACTTTATTACCGATCGTGGAACTGCTGCTCTTCTAAGTCCAACAGTCACGGCAAATCCTCAACCAATGGAAGTGGCAATACGACGTCTGCAAAGTCCGAGTTCTGCCTACGCTGAGACCAACTACAGCTGAGAAGGTCATCGTGAGGATTTGTTTTGTTCCCTAGCTGCAATAAAGCGAAAACTCCTTTTGTGACGCTTTTATATAAGTACATCGCCCCATTACCCCCATTAATAAGAACGTTTAGAACACCTCATTGCCGAAACGACGACACCTCGCGTCGGGCACGTATTTTTAATACTCTTATTGCATTTTTACCTCATCATCGCGTTTATTGGGATGGGTAATGGCTGGCAGCTCCCTGGTCCTCAAGTTCACGGTGAGCTGCGGGCGAAACAAGCTGCAAAAATTCGCGCTCGTAAAAACCGACCCGCATACGCTTCGCTTTCGTAGCGGATGACTTCAAGACGATCGTCAGCATCATCATCATCATCATCATTGCCATCACCATTTTCATCGCCATCGTGAGGTGAATTTTTGGCTCAAAATGCTCATTCTTACAGACACCCATGAACCTTCCAGAAGCAGATGAGTGCAGGAAAAAAAAAACGAATCGGTATCATCAGGCAACCTGTACCACTTAATCTGTTCCCCCGCCCGACGGTCTGATGAGTTCACATTACCCATCAACGCACTGACGCGATTTGAGCTTCAACCTTCGCTAGCCCATCTGCTTTGGTGCGAGATGAGCTGCCGGTTAGCACGAGATAGACTTTTTCCTACCGCACCCGAGCAATAAACGAGCCATCTTTCGCACTTTTAAGAAGGAAACTTTCAACGGCTGCCCGAAAAACCCGAGGTGATAATTACACACTCTCTTGGAGGCAGGGAGGCTGGAGGGAGGGAGTTGGACGGTTTTATTGAGGTGTCATTTCCGCAACCCGATCGCGGCCACCGAATTAAAATAATAAACTTATAATTGACCAAAAATACTCGCGCCGCACGGTGGAGATGAGCTGCCGATCGGGTGCATTCGTGTTTCGCTTTTGACCGGTTGCATCGAGGCAATACCGAACCGACCCGGCGGAGAAGTGATCACACCCGCGTGCGAAGTTTCGCCGTAGCTACTGCACGTTCCGGGCCCATCATTCACCTCGCCCGGGAAGAAGGTTAGCTGTAAAGGGAAGGTGGACGATTTTATTAACACCTTCTGAGTGAGAGAGAGAGACACATAAAAAATGTTCCTGATTCGAGCGATGCGATTAATCGAACGAAGGCAACAGTCGGGAAAAGAGGAAAACAAAATGAAGTGAATTAATTTATGATTAATTGTTGACACTATGCAAATTTTGTCAACTTTTTTTTCGGGGGGGTTAGTTTTGTGTCTGCTGCGTCGATTTCAGCTACAATGAGCTACTGTTTTGTTTGATTTGTGAATGGATAGCTTTGGATGCCGAAAGGAGACAGAAAAAAAGCGAAGATGAACACCGTGGGAATCACAATCGATTTTGGGATGGTTTTGTGCTTCAAGGTTAATCTCAAGAGGTGTTAAAGAATATTATATAACACAGGGAATCCTGAATAAAAGAGATTCCCAAGTCCCATTTTTTTAGTTAGGACATACAAAACATTTTTTGTAACAATATTTGATTTTTAACGCAATACGGCCTTCTGTCACTACAGAATAAAAAAATTTGATTTTTAAAATAAATATTCCTTGTTTGGTTTCTCTGATAAAACTAAATAGAACATCCCACTATTTGATTGAGACCTTTAAAATCAGCATACCTCCTCTAATGATTGCTCTCCATCGGCAATTACAATTAACAAACCGATGTAATGTGAATCGTTGCCATTCCGCTGCGGCTCGCGGAATGCTCATTACAATTAAAGCACGCTTCCTAAACGCTTGTCGCAAGTCGTAAAATTAAAAACTCGTAATTTTATATCACCCTTCTCGTTAGAAACAGTGCGACCGGCGGACCAGTTACAGGCAAATCGAGCCAGCAAAACTTACACACACCCCGCACGGGCCCCTCGCCCTAAGTATCCCGCGGTGGCAGTCGAGGAGCAAGAAAAGAAAAAAAAACTGTCTCCAACTAGGTGCACAAATGTGCATCAGCTGGTACTTTTTTTATTTTTTTTACCCTCCCCTTGCCCGGTCGGTTTGTTGTGGCGCAATACTGGGTGATGCAGGTCGGGTGAACCGGGGAAAAAAGGCGCACAGTGCTCCGTAACCCAACCCATCATTGCCGCGAAAATGGACCACCGCGCGGACTGGCGGGCACATACATAAATCATAATTAGTGCCCACCCTTTCCTTCTTCCCCATCGTCCAGTGACAAACAAACTCGTAAAAAAAAAAGGCAGCGCGTTATTAAATTATATCACCGAAGCAAAAATGGTAAAAGACGGTTGTCGCCAACCGATTCGGTTCGCCCCCTTCTAGCGCACTAAGGGCGATATGCTGCCCGCCCCGCGGGTGGACGGTCACTTGTATCGCAGAAAATGGTGCAGAAACGATTCTCCGCTGTGGCAGTGCCAGCGGGCAGGTGATTTGGAGCATCGTTACGGCGAGTGGAAGGTTTGAAGCTTTCACGGTGCATTTTGCATGGCTTAGCCGCTTTGAAGCCGAGGGAGACCTAGCGCTTGAACTGTACTGGTACCGTGCTGCGGTGACTGGGGCAGGCAAACGTAGTTCGTGGTGCAAACTCGCTTTTGATTGATTGATTGATTGATTGCTTCAAAGGCAGAAGCCGAGGAAGAAGCCTAACCCAGTGCAAATGAGGTTCGTCGCTTGTGCGCTTCTATCGCGCACAGCAGTTACCCCTGGCTCTCTCCCTGGCTGTCGTCGGCATTGCGCGCTACTGATAGGGAGTGCAAATAATTGGCTACCAGCTGGTGTGCTTCTTTCTCTCTCTCTCTCTCTCTCTCTCTCTCTCTCTCTCTCTCTTTGCCAATAAGCTCGTCACGGTTTTTGCAGCTAATAATTTGCTTACCATTTTTCGATGATTGCTCGGCCTTCGTAAAAGTACGATTCGAAGCGAAGCGATAAACGCTTCGGCGACGGCATTTCCTACGCTTTCAATTTATTTTATTGACAGGTTGTGCAAATGTTGCGTTTTTCGGCGCCCACACTCTGCGCGATGGTATGCAAATATGTTTCCCATCCTTCGATGTACAATTTTCAATTCACTAAAATATGTTGTCGCTGCTACAAACACCTCCCAGTGAAGGCCCAGTACAAGGCAGTGTAGGAAATGTTGCAAAACTTCCCCTCAGTCACGCTGCCCTTCCAGGATGCTTGCCATCCACACACCGTTCATGTATCAATTATCTGTTACAATCTTCATCACACCGTGGAATGTACGGGTGGCGAGACAGAACATTCCACTCGGCTAGAGACAAAAAGCCAGCCTCCATCAAGGTGGTCCATGTACGCTGTCTGGCGAGTTGTCTTGCGCGACAGCGAAACTAGTGCACCTCGTTTAAAACAGATCGCCCAACGACCCAACACAATGTTGCCGGGTTTGTACGTGGTAATTGAGAATGCAGCACCGAAAGCATAATTTGCACAAAACGGTTTCTTCATCGCTCATCGAATGTGCACGCATGTGCAGTGTGTGATTCTGCTCCGCTGCAGCCCGGCCGCAGCCGTCCTATGCTAATGAGTGGATCAAATATTATTTCGCAGCCGAACCATCCCCAAACAATGGCTGATTGTTTCGCGCGAGTAATTTTCTAACCGCATATTTTACACCTTTGCAAAACAGCGACGACAGCGATCGGTCGGTGGCGGGGGGGGGCGGGGGAGACTATTTCTGTCTGCTAGGGCTCGTTTGCTGTTCTAGGCTGACGAGGGCGATGAATAGAAGTCCCACGCTTTATCGAACTCATCGGATGCACTGCCGTACACTGCCGCGGTAAAGTTGCATATGACGGGTGCATTCTTTTGCGTGTGTGAGCGCTCGGGTTGTGCAAAGAAGCATAGATTTTGCACAACATTAGCCCGGGTGGAATGCAGTTGCGAGATGATACTGTCGCATAGTAATGGGTAGCAAGTTGAGCAAGAAAGAAGTTTATTAGAATTCGCTTCTTTTGATCTTTTTCTTTACAAAACTAAATAAAACATTAGGTTGTTTCACGATTGTTTCATGATTTGATGGAGTTAACATTTTTATTTACTTAAAATCATGAAAAAAGATAACATAACAAGTTGCTTTTCCGTATACATAATTGGTGTCGTGACCAGGATACTGTATTTTTTTATATCGATTTCTATGTTATTTGGTGCAAAACTAGAAGTAATTATCACTTCAAAGCATTCAGCACAACCTTCACCTCTTTCGTCATCACTAACTTTTGCAAATTTGACCAATCGACGCCGATCCGTAGTATGTTGTAACGCGTTAGTCCTTCAAATTGCGAAACCCCTTTTGCTGGATTAACCCCCATGAGCCGCCCAAGGGCGCGATACGGTGAACTTTCTTTCACCTTTCCAACCGTAATCTGATCTCCAAATCCAATTTCAAGTCCAAACTGCTAGCCCCGAGACGCGGAGTTTCGCGTTGGACGATGTCGAACAGCGACCGGTGACGAAATCAATCAAATCCTAAAAGCTTCAACATCCGGTCGAACCTGATCCGAGCGCGCCACAATCGTCAACCCGCCAGCCAGGGACTAGATGACGAGCGTGAAGATGAAGATGAAGCGAGCGTTCGACACTCGCTGCCACAGGAAAGACACTCTACATCCGAAAAGACATCTTTTTGCTTCTGCTGGGGTGGGTGGGTTTTTTGAGATAGTACCAGTGATGGGAAAGACTAGCCCCGTCGCGTCGCAACATTATTAATTAATCACCTGAAACGCACGCACACAACGAACACAGCAGGAGCCATTATTTCATTGTTCTTTTACGTTTCTTTCCTAGGCCTTGGGATTACGACGCCGAGCTCTCGCGATCCACACCGGAATGGAACAAGCCTCTGAAGGCCAACCGACACTAATCATCATCTGCCGCCAAAAATCGGCAAGGGCGCAAATCTAAGCCGTCCGTTCTGCTCCACACCGTCCGCATCCTGCAGCTTCACCTTTCTTTCCTTCCTTGCGAGCTTGCGGATCGGTTTTTGACGGTCAGAGAGTTCTCGGATTCAAACGTCTAAAATCCCCAAAACCTGTTACCAGCACGCTCGCACCAGCCCGTGACGAGATTTCGGAACGGAGCAGCGCCAACAAGCGACCAGCCAGCAAGGTAAGGTTGACAAACATTGAACGTATTTCTAAAACGTACCTGTTACTGCGTGGGTTTCGGTTGAGTTTGGGGACAGTGATGAGGCTGTGGGCAGGCGGTGTGGAGCTGTTCACTCTAATCAACCGCTTCCTCCCATCCTTTGCCGAGCGGAGAGTTAGTTTCGACTGGCTGCGACAAGTTGGTTGACAGTTCGGTTCCAAGCCGCAAAGATGATGCCCTAAAATGTACGTACGAAAACACACCGCACGCCGAAGGACGCATCAATCAATGAATGAAGGGTGAGTTCGGCGGTGCTTGTGTGACATGGGCAGGCTGCAAGTAAAAAAGTGGTCCCAAAAATTGACACACCGGTCTTGGAGGAGGGCTGGTGTTTTGGGACGGGGGGTTTGAGATAGATTTAGATATCCTCCATCATCATCATCACCATCCTCCATCACGGACCGGTTGAGGTTTCTGATGGACCCTCGCTCGATCGCTTATTGATTGACTGGAACGGATGGGTCGATGTTTGTCTCCATCTTCCCTTAGCCTTGTCACATTCCCATGCTTTCGGGCGTCAGGTTTCAGCTACAACAAAGTGTCACAAAACGTGGGATCAACGCTCAAGATGGAAGGAGCAGACGGTATTAGATGAGATCAAATTCTATTTCCAGAATTATCAAACCACATAAAGCGGTTCAAAAAACGGATTGGCGTTGCTTCTTTACCTCCACAAGATGTCTTGCCAAGAAATTACTCTTATGGTAAAAAAAACGTTGCCTCAACTTTGCCCTAAGCTTAGCCACAAATCACAAGATTCATCTTCCACCGTCATCCCGTAGCCCTAAAGATCAGGCGTGGCTAAACTGCAACCTCTTCGCCCGCACCTACTCATCCTCTGCTACCTATAAGGCATCGCAAAACGTGGTCAAGAAGATCCTGGCCTGAAATAAAAGGGGGGAGAGAGAAGGAATCTAATTCCATGTACAGCTGCTGCTGGTGCTGCTCCGAGCTGCATCAAGCTCTTCTGAACGATTTTCAACAATCATACCGATCTCGTACATACCACTCTCAGGGGCATACGCTCTGCCGGGTGCTGCACTTCACCTCATGCGCCATGTAAGTGCAGAGAGAAAATTGGTTTGATCTTGTAACACACACACACACACACACCCGTACAGGCAGATGCACCATAAATGATACACCCAGCTTCCAGTTCTTTCGCTCGAACCGGCCGACGCCCAACAACATCTCGCGCGTTTACGTTTCCACTAAATTATGCGAGAATAATTTTTAATTCCCGGTCGAGCACTGGTGCAGCAGCAGCAACAGCAGCTGTAGAAGAAGATTAGAGATTTGTTTGCGCGAAAAGGTTTGTGATTTCCGATCGGGTGCATGTGTGGTAGAGTGCAGGTATACCGTACGCCCCAAGGGAGGGCGACCTCTCTTTATTTTAAAAGCGCTTGTATCTTGTGTGCTTCCGCGGTACAGTTCCCGTTCGGACGGTGGCATGTTGTTTGACAGATTTACGGCTCATTGCCCGTGTGGAGAGAGGGTGTAAGGCATAGAGGGGTAAGCGATTGATTCCCCCGGAGCAATGCAGGGGAGAAAAAGTGTTCGTACGTGGTGAAAAAGTGGAATGCATCAAACACATGTAGGCGGAAGATATTTTTCATCGCAGCATATCGCGTTTTCTCGTAGCTGATTTTGTAAAATAGGATTGGAAAAATAAATAATAAAAAGTTTTAATTGGAGATAAAATATGAAAAAGCTGCCGAGACAAATGAACATGACATTGCTATAAATCGTAACGCCAAATATTCAATTGAAAAATTGCATTTTGTATTGGGAACACGAAAAAGCGCCTCCCCAAAAAATCGTTTATAAACGCATAAATAATTTCATCCTTCCCCTCGGGGGAAAAACATTTTCTCGAAACGCAGAAAAAAAAACGCAGAACCTTAAAAGCCTCCCAGACCAAACCTCCAACCGATCGGCATCGGAAGCAATGACAATCAATAAACCATACAAGGGAATAACATTTCTCCCGTGGCAGAGAACGACGCCAGCAGAAACCGTCCCTGCCGAGTGATGCAACATTTGCATGGCCGTTCGGCGTCCGTAGGCGCCCCTCGTGCCCTCAAAAGGACATATCAGCAATGATAAATACCTTTGCCATATCGAATTGGACCACCCATTTTTACACCCGGACGGT
>KB672042.1:236801-287944 GCA_000349105.1 Anopheles epiroticus | reverse complement strand
CAAAACGATTAATTTCGAGTAATTCTTACGATTCGAAAGCAAGTCGCGACCAGCGGCCGGTCGCCCAAAACCCCGAAAATCGCCCGAAGGGATCGTATTTTGCCGCATTTCCACCCTCCAAAGTATCCCTTCCCACACCCGAGTGTCGCATCTGTCATCTCGTGTTTCGCGCGGTTTCGAATCCTACCCTCCTTCCCCCCTCCCCTTCCCGAAAGGGATTCTTGCAGAGAAAAGAAATCATCCTACAAAGCGGAGCGGCGCGGGTTCGTCGCTTGCAGCCCTCCATTCTTGCCCTCCATTTAGTGAATGAACGATCGCGTTCCGATGACAGGCTCGTATTTACTCTAATTTGTAGCTTCCATTTTAATCGTTATTTTTAACTGCTTCCTGTCCTCACACCTACCCCTGTTCCCAGCGTTCCCGGTGTTCCCTCCCTTCTGCATTGATTGTCGTGCACGGGCGGCAGCTCAGGTGGCGGCACGTTGTGGGCCGTTGTCCGAAACGAAAGTCTCTAGCCGCCGCGCACGGCTGCATTCCCGAAACGATTGCTGATGGTGAAAATCCCCCCCCCCCAATACAGCGTGGAGGAAGGGGGAGGGAAAAACACAACGAACGAAAATACGGCAACAACACCAAACGACACCACAACGAACCCTCAAATCACGCGGACACCCGGTGTCTTCCGAGGCCGATAGCCAATAGCCGATAGTGTGGTGGTGTGCAGTGGTTGAAAAATGGTTTAAAACATTTCAGTTCCTCTCCCCCCCCCCCTCCCGCACATCCCTTCGCTCGCTTTCCCTCACCCACTTGCCTCATTCACATACTTCGGCGACTTGGAAGATGACAAGTTGCAGATATGCGGATGCGGTGGTTCGCTTCCGCCAGTTCCGTCCAGCTCGCTGCGGTGCAAGCGACGAACGCTGCCGCAGCTACTACTACCGCTGGCTAAACTGGTTCGCCGGGGAGCGCCTGGTGCATCCACGGGGCACACCGGGTCGGTTCGTACGTAGCGGTCCACTTTCTGCATTCCGCTCATGAATTGAAAGTAAAATTAAATTTATGTATCACTTTAATTCAATCCCCTCCCCGTCCTTCGCGAAAGCCTTCGCCTCGCCGCCGCAGAGTGGATTCGATTCGGTGTCTCCGCAAACCGCAGCGAACGAACACGATTTGCTCCAGTTCAGCGCCGTGCTGTCGTCTTGCTTTTCTCCGGCAGGCCGGGCTTATCCGGGAAGCTTTATATTTTCCTAGTTTCGCTGTGTCTTTCCCGCTCGCAGTCTGTGTGTGTGTGTGTTCTTTTGATTTTATTTTATTTTCTTGCAACACCCGCAGGGTCTTTTGCTGACCTCCGCAGTACTACCAGAGCCCGGCGAAATGCTTTGCTGTGCAAACCTTTAAAACACATTGAACATCGCGCGAGTGCGCGACACAGCGCGCGCACACACACTCAGCGTGGTGGCACGAGGCCCCGTCGCTCTACCTCACTACCTCAAGCTTGCCGTTTTTTATGCTGATTGCTCTCAATTTTTGTCTTCTTCGCCGTGCTTTGGCCAAGCGTTTTGCATGCTCCTTCCCGAAGAAAGCATCCGCCGCGGCCGGTCAGCATCCAGCTGGAGAGATGTACGACCAAAAAAAAGCGGTCCTGACTGTGTACAGAGGAAAAAAAAACACAACCTCGCGCTTGGAAAATCGCACGAGGGGGCGGAAGGCAAAGCGTGTATTATTTGCCTCCATGGTTTATTTCCCTGGTTTACCCCTGAGCTGTACGAGCGGTTTTTGAATGAAGGCACGCTGCTCGTTGTCACTTGTGCCGCTTGGCAGGGTTGCGCGGGTGGCAGCCGTGCTCCAGGCTAGAAACATCCGCTGACGTCCGGAGAAAATGAGAAGCTAATGGTTGGAGTCCCCCCTTCCAGCGAACGGACCACGGGATGTAAATGTAATAAAAACGAGCCTCGTTTGACATCGATGTCGTGCATCAGTGCCATCTCGAGGGGCAAAAATGTGGCACGAGCGCAAAACACGCCAAACGAAAGACTTGCCACGGCTTGGCGGACAGGCGACGAACCCTCGGCGAAGGTGAGGGCGAACCCTATGCTACCTTTCGATTTTCGATTGATTTTCCGTACGGAACTGTTGCTTTGCAGAGTGTTTCCAAAATATTTGCGAACGATGAAACCTTCATCCATCTTTACTTCCTTTACACTCCCCCACCCCCCAGCACCTTCCTTTCACCTTCTTTCTGTACGCCAAAACCTTAAACGCGACATAAAACACGATGTCAAGACGTCTGTTTTCGCTTGTCTGATATGGATCGCGTCGAATGGCGTAGAAACGATGCCCGCACGATCACCGTTCGCGACAAGCGGCAGCCGCAGCAAACGCACAAAAGCGTGCCATGGATTGATACTGGGCTGCCCGCGCCGTGATACCCAACCTTCCCGCCGTAAATCTCGCCGTGTATGTATCTTTCTGTAACAGTATAATTAACACGATCGTTAAGATTTTCCTGCTTCGTGAAAGTTTTGACGCATATCAGCACCGGACGACGGCCACCCGCTCTTCCTCCTACTCCTCCCCCTTCCTTCTGCTCCATTTGGAGAGCCACTACGGGCCCCGCTTGTCTAGTTAGGCGAGGGAAGACATGTGTCCCAAAACAGTCAGTGCCATTGTGGATTGTGTAGCGGAGAGAGAGGCAGCAGAAACCACACACAAATGACACTGACGGGATGTGTTTGCGTGTGCACTTTGGGCGCTTTGAGTGTGGCGTGCTGACAGCGGTCCATCAATAGCAGACCGTCAAGTGTCCTCTTCTTGCTGCACCAAAATCACACAAATTGCCTTCGGTTTTTCGCTTCCGTTTCGCTGTGTGCCGCGTTTGATACACTTTTTTGATAGGATCCCAGAAAATAATGCTAACCCTTCACAAACGACACAGTGACATTGTGGTTGCAACCCGGCACGCAACGCTGACTCCACGCTAGAGAGGACGCTCTTTTCCCCATTCATAAGAGGACGAAGCGGCTTCTTACCGGTCAGGAACGAGGCGACAAGCGACGAACCCTCCGAAAATGGGCACAGCTCCCAGTGCCCGGAGCAAACGGGTCGGTGGTGCGTGTCGCGTCATCCGTGTCCTAAGGCGCTTGGAGATCTTTCACCCAAAACAAAAAACCAAAAAAAAAAAACACCCGTCCCTTTCCCTTTGAGCGCTTTGTTGTTGGCGCTGCTTCACGATTCACTTTCATTGATGGTAAAAGAAAACCCTGCAGATGGTTGAAATTCCTCTGAAAGGACTGTGCGGAGCTCCCGGGGGCTTCTTTTTTGCCGTACGGGCGGAAACTGTTCCGCAAGGTGAATTTACGTAACACGCACCGGAGCAGTTTTGCGATTCCTCCCGAACCTTCCGAACGCGTCAAAGGCGGACAGCAGCAGCAGCACACCAACCGCGAGGGCGGACAGATGGACAAGAATCGGGCCAGCAATCACGGCTGGAAACGGCTGGGCGATCGTGCCTGTTCCCATTGTCCCGTCGGTCTGTCAATCAAAAGATGAACCAAATCAATTCGGGAGAATGGACACTCTCTCGCCCGGCCGTGCTTTGTAGCGGCGGCGCGCGCACGCTTGGTCACTGAAGAGGGCGGCCGCGACCAGTGCGCCCGCCGTGAAGAGGAATCACTTAGGAGCGCTCGTCGATCGGCCACCCTTTCAAAGGTTTGTTTGCCTTTGCGAGCGCACTTACACACACACACACCGGGGTTAATAGGTATTATAGTGGATCGTGGGTCGTGGGTCGTTCCCTTTCGATTCCCCCCCCCCCCTGCCCCTTTGGATGATGCCGGTGGTGAACTAGAAAGTGTACCTCGATGAGGATCTTCGCCGTACACTGCTCAATTCGGTAACAGCCGAATGGAGACGCGCAAGCGACGAACCTCACCGTGACTGATCGAAAGTAATCGATTTGGAGCGTTTGAATGGGCGAGTGTGGCGTGAATCGTTTTGAAGTCGATCTGTCAGAAATCTGGTTCGAGTGCGGTTTCGGTGCCGCCGCACAGCCCATTTACGTTTCGCTACGTCAATTAAGTGGAGGCGGGATGATCTGTAGCAGAGCGCGAGCGAGCACAGAGCGAAAGGGAAGCAGACCAGGGAGGGATCTTCACTCGGGATCTTCATTTTGACAATCGTAGCGCCCCAATAGAAGCGTGAGCCAGTTGTCAGTTGGAGCTATTAAATTGTATAGCGACTGCAGCAGCACTTTGCTACGGCGATGGTTGGGCCGGTGGAATTCTATTAGCGTGCTTTTTATTCCGCCCGCCGATCGATTCGGTGCGCGCCTATCTTTTATTGATCTCCCCTCGCACGTCTCACCGTGTGGGAAGAAGATCATCCAACTGATGCCTTGCTGTTTTTTTGTGCTGGAGTAATTAAATTGTCTTCAGCAAAAATTTCGCTAATACGCCTTGCTCCAGACGATCATCGCTCGTGTTACGTGCCTATCCATCACTACACCTTCCCGCTTAAATGAGCATTAAATACGCTGATAAATGAGACGTTCCAGCATAGATAGCAACGGCCGCTCGGCACCTTCATTAGCACCCTCTTCAACGTCTTAATCCCTCCACCTTTAAATTTTATCTTAAGCGAGCAATCTTGTAACGATAACGTTTTCGTACACGCTAACCAGACAGTGCCGAGCGGTTTGTGCAAACAGAAGCAAACTTAGCCCACACTGCAGGCTTTGTTGCTGCGAGGAATCTAACACTTTGCGCAATCGCTAAACGTGATCTTATCGCAGCCCAGCAATCATCACTCCACTCCTCCCCCTAGCCGTGTCCGTTGATAGATTACTAGTTACCGAAAAAAACATTACAAAATGATTTTAATTACAGTAATAAGCTACAGCAAGCGGTAGAAGAGAGGAAGCAAAGAACACCAACGATCTCTTTGAGCTCATTTCCATTTCTCAACGAGCACTGGCAGGCTCCACGGCATGATCGAAGAAGATCTGCGTGGTTGGCTCGTCTTGCAAAATGATTACAAACTGAAAACCCTCGAGCAGACGTGGGTTTGTCGGTGACGTTGCTCTTCAGCCCGACGCCGAAACGAGAAAAACAATTGCCAGCCCTCGGAAATTGCTGGCGTATGATTATGAGCCTCCCGACCACCACGGTAGCAATAGAATTCTCAGCGATTCAAATAGAAGAGTACAGTGGAGACGGTTTGCCTAATCGTGCACCAGATTTAAAAACTTGCCGAGCACTTGCATATGAGACGAGACACGGGAGATGACCGACCTGCTCGTTTTAAGACACAGAGCAACACATTCAATCCCACTCTTTCCTCCCCTACCAGCACGTTCAACACGATGATTATGGTAAAACGTAAATTCATAAAGCAAAACGAACTCTTGCTGCAACGCGGGTTTTTTTTTGTATGCTCACGTGCGGGTGGGACTTTTTCTCAGTTAATCATCATTATGTTGCGGTTAAGTGTGGGGGAAGAGCAGAGGCAGAACAAAAGCAGCCACCGAAAGCAACATGCAAGGTACAAGGGTGGCGCCTTAACTGCTTACACTTGTCTCCAGAAACCAGACCCGGCCCGGCTCGTTGACCAACCCGAACGATTGTGGCGTTTGCTCTCAATTTCAGTGGCAGCATACATGTGTGGAATTAGGTAGGCACACGTATGAGTATTGCATGATAGTTTAATGGTGAGAAAATGCGGCAATGTAGCACTGTTTCCGAGCACGAGATAGCAGGCCGTTGCATTAGGTTGAACGACGATTGTGTTTTTTAAAAGCCATTCAAATTCAAGAATTGAAATCGGTTCTCTTTGCCACGGAGCAGAAGAACAAAGCATGCAAAGCATTTCATAATTCTATGCGATTCTATGCTATCACTTTTGTGATATTGTTTCGTTCACACGAATAATTGCAGATAAATTTCATTGAACCATATTAAATCTTATTTAAATTCTTTAATATGTTAAAGCTTTTTTTACCTCTTGTTTCATCACTTCCAAATTGTTTTAAAACACTGTAGCCAAACATCAAGCTATAGACACTTTTCACCAAAAACACAGACTTCATCTTCACCGCTCTTCTGCCTCACCTCATCGAGCAATAAACAAATAAAAACTGATAAAAGCTCACCGCTTTCGCGCACGCGGGAATCTTCAAGGTCCCACTCGTGGCGTGCTCCAGCGCCGTAGCAAAAACTCCCTCTTTTCGCAACCCACCCTTTTGGTGTAGGCAAGGTCGTGAGCGGCTTAAGCAACACCTCACTCAAACAAAAACTCACCATTGAGCTTCTTCCACTGCTCGCTTTTCCAAAACCCAATTCCCCCCCGATGGGAGAAAGAAAAAATGGCAGATGAATTCAGATCAATCCTTTTTTTTTTGCTTCTTCTGCACCGCACTAAACCACCGACCAACTGGCCAAGCGCACTTGAACCCTGACCTCTTCCAACCGGCCGTCCAAAGCGAGCCAGAGACGACCCAGGGTGGCCACCTGAGCCGATGAGGCGAAATAAAACTCGAGCAAGCGACCGCTCCCAGCTCGTTCGCAACGGCACCAGAGCACCCCAATTGAACCCAAAAGGCCCAGCCCTGGCCATGCGCGATTGATGGCGTACGTGTTGCAATTTAACGTGTACATCTCCATGCTTCCCCTCCGCCCCGCTTGCAGTCGATTGCTTGTGCCTGAAGCATCTTTAAAGTGATCGTCCCAGGGCGAGAAACAGTGGGAGCCTCAATATGTTAATAAATATTCATAGCACTTCCAAAAACAGACATTCCGATAATTCAAGTACACCTCGCATCCTTCTAGGGCGAGCTGGTGCTCGTGTTACATTTCCCGCCCGTCCGCTGAAGATGAAGCGGTGAGCGGGTCGAGCGGGTGGGAAAGAAAGTGTGTGCGAACATTGCGGTCGATTGGTGGCGGCGGCAGTGGCACACCAGCAGCTCAATGTCGACTCGCGTACACCATTTAAATACGTCAAACAGTAACAATAATAAGCGCGCGCACAACACCGAACCTACAAAACGGCGGACACTACACCCCTTCTGTGTACAAAACGACGCTCGAGAAAAAGAGACGAACGCTAAAGAAATGCAAAACTGTGGAGGAAACGCGACAGCAGCGGTGAGCACACAGAAGAGAGAAAAAAAGGGCACAGCATCGACACCGAAAAGCCAAACAACGCCTCCCGAACTGAAGCTACATGATTCCGGGGCGAACAATGTTCATTGAAAAATCTAATGTTTTGTTACGGATTTCTTTCCCCCTGCTCACCCCCCCCCCCTCCCCAAGCGCTAAGGATGGCACGCTAGTCCCATATGGGGGCAGCATGCTAAAGATGGCCCACAATAACGTACGACTCTGCTGCGTACGAATAATACACAACGGCGGCTGCGTTTTTTTTTGCCTCTGCGCATTCCCAAAGCAGAATGATTTATGATTTATTTTCTGCAGCAGAAAAATGATGTTTAGCCACGGGTGAACAACACACTCCAAACCAAATGGGTGTTTGTACACGTCGTAATGGTGACACAGCCACACACACACACACACAAGCTCGCTGGAGCGCTAAAACATGAATGGGAGAGGATGCGAAGCCGTTTTGACAGGTTCGTCGCTTGGTTGAAGTCTTTTGATTTGCTATCGCCGTGACAGCGCGGGGTTCGTCGCGTCGCTCTCCGTTTTGCCAACACAAGCGATACAAATCGATTACGATTTTCGGATGTCAGTTCTAATCGATACGCTGCCGTCACTCCCAGCGGGTGACATCTTTGGCCCTCACACAAATTGGAACCATTTCCACGGGTATAGATTTTCTGACGCTCGATCGTAATCGTAACCAGGACCGGATTTAGATGCGATAACGCACACTTACACACACACACGTCTCCGATCGAAATCGATATCGATGTTTTGTGATCGCTTTTCTTTTCGTTCGCCACCATTCGAATGGCACAACACTTTCTCAAAGTCAAAGCCCTTTCCTTCACCACCGAAGAAGAAGGAAAACTAACTCACTGCCAATATAAATCAAATCATGCTCATTAGGGAAAATATATCAAGACACGATTTAATGCGGCACACTTAACCCCTGTGGCAAATGCGACAAAAAAGTAAAGAGAGAGAGAGAGAGAGAGGGAGCGAGAGAGAGAGAGACTCGTCAACATCGTCGCACTGTGACATAAAAGCGGCTCAGACGCTCGATCGAATCGGTTTCGTATCCTCGCATTGCTAAACTCATCCTCCCAAATGGAGCCCGCCATACACCCGCGAGAGGCTCGTTTCTGACTTTGGGGTTTCCCTTATTTGAAGACAAAAACACACAAGAAGTCATAAATAAAACATTAAAGCTCATTCATAAAGCGATTCTTCGTTTCGTTTGAATTGATTTCACGTCCCAGCCAACCGATGTTTGTTAAATTGTTGAAGCAATCGGGTAATTCTTCGCCCTCCCTGAGCCTCCCCCCCGCCCTTCTCCAGAAAAAGCTAATGGCGCCCTTCCCGCGATCAAACGCGCGAAACAGCACGCGCACACGCTGCCAATCCAGCCAGACTAATTAGTTTGCTCGGGGACCGTCCTCGTTCGCTGGGCGGCCGATTAGATTGCCCTCAAACTGGGTGCGGCGACGACAAATTCCGTCTCTTGCGTGTGGTGAGGATGATTTTACATGATTTGCGTTGACAAACGGTGGCCCACACCGCATCGGGGTCCGGAGAGGTGAGTTTTGATACATCTTTCTGTCTGTTAATTTGGGGTTGGTTGTAAAAATAATTTACGAAACCGAATTGCCTCCAAGCGTCGAACGGCTGTCGAGCTGGCGCGTCATTCAAAGGCTGGTGAAAGTGTAATTTCGTCACGTACTGTGACACATTCCCGGGGGGATCATCCTGTGGCGATTCGGGCAGGTGATTTGCCAAATAAATAATGCAAGCCCCTTTTTCGCACATCCGCCGGTGGTAAGCGCTTTAACTTCAAACACTTACGAGGTATGGTATTTATGAGCAGATGAGGGAAAAAAAGGGGAAAAGCGACACGCTCACATACGAACACCATCATCCTTTATCATTATCATAAATTCTCCTCCACTGTGCGTGAGTGTGCTCTCCCCTTTCCTTTCTACAGCTGTTGGTAATAAAGCGGTACATTAAAATACATCATCGTGATTCGTTCTCCACGCTCACCAGGCACGGTACCGTGCGTAAACGTGCGATTCTTAAAAGGATTCCACTGGCTTCCGTTCCACCGAGCGTGAATCCAACAAACCAAAAAGATTAAAAAAAAAAATACAGTGGAGAGTGTAAAACGCAATCCATTCAGAAACTGCGCACCGAGGACGCGTTTTGGGTTGAATTTCACCCGAAATTATCATCCGCCAGCGAATCGCCTGGGTGGTCCACGGTAGTTCTTCTTCTTCTGTGCCATTATGCAAAAAGGCCCCCGAATCGAACCGCGGTAGAAGGGAGAGGGAGAGAGCGGGCGAGCGAAAACCCATCCCATTCATCTTCCGGGGCCGCGGGGAAGGGCGTCCTTTGCCGGTGAACGGTTTTATTGTTATGATTATTGTTATTGTCATGCTTGCCGTCCCTAAATTCGATTCAATTAAGTTTGAACTTTCCAGCTGCCTTTTGCTTTGTTTTGTCAATTCATCTCGGGTCGGGTTGCAAAAAGGCTGTTCGTTGTTCAAATAAAGTTTGCCATTTTATGGCGTCAAGGTGTTCAAGGTCAAATGGTTTTTGACCCACCGATAAAGCCGGCGAAAGATAGTGGTGTTGTATAACTTATTGCATGTTTATACGTAAATTATCTTAAATTAACCTTTGCGATGTTGCGATGACACAAATTTGATACCGATTCAAACCGAGCACAGGCAAACACTTTCTCCTGCGATGTGAACTCTTCCCTCGATAAATTGATTTTGCACTTACGCGCAGAAAAAAACAGCAAAAGAGTAGCAGTAACCATAATCAGTAACAGATCGAAACGCTTCGATACCGAACTCCCCCTTAACAGCCCGTTAAGATACACCACAAATGGCCAATTGCACAATCAAAGCTACAGAGTGATGTAAAGATAAGACAGTAAGAAATGTTCCCACGCTGCATCCGGATGACGTGCTTGCCGATTTTAGGCATATGAAGAAGTTTACTATCGTGTATGATCGATTTAAAAAGTCCCCCCTCCCCCCTTCCCAGTTGCTTCGATCATCTTTTTTTGATGTTTTAAGCTCCAATTATTAGGGGGCAGAGGGGAAATTAAAGAAGTCGTTCCTGCATCGACTACCGAGCGAGCAACCAAAATCGATCCACAATCGAACAGCAACGGTTTTATCAGATTTCTTTTCGGTACATACAGGCCAAAAACGCACCCCGGTCCGTTCAATTGAGCTTAATCGTTCAGCGACGGGGTGGGAAGGGGAACAAAGTAGTTAATAAAGCAGACAACATTATCGTAATGGGCTCGAGTCGCAGAAAATTGGCAGTTCATGTTTGAGTGGTTCGCTAATTGAAACGGCATTAATTTAATTTGCTCCGGCTTCGGCAAGCTGCAAGCGAGAAGACGCTGCACGCGGCGGGTAGGTCACAGGCGGGTGGGGTCAACTGTCCCCTTCCCGAAATGCATCCCTTGCAGCTATCGCTCGCCGGCGGTGGCTAATGTTTACGGGGCTTTGTACCGGCGAGCCCGTTGATGTTCCACGCAGCGATGATGATGAGGTAGTATTGTAAATGAATTAATTTTATAGCCTTTCCCGAATCGTGGGAAGGGTGCGGGGCAAGGAGGACTCCCGGCGCACAGGAGGGACGGGCCGACCAGTGTCGTACAAATTAGCTACAGCAACAAGACTTTGCGCGTACATGTTTCGTAGCACACCAGTCACTGGTGGCCTATTTCACTCATCGATAACTGTTTGGCGAAGGGCCGAAAGGGAACGGAGGGAGTTGTGGGGTGCGTATTTTAATTTTTGACCATCTGTAATTTTTGCTTTGCCCTTCTCGCTCGCGCACCATTCAATCACAAGCTGCACGGGTGTTGGGCGCGAGCTTTTCCTTGCCCAACCTTCATCAATCAGGCAAATAGCATAAAAGAATTACATGAAAAGGTACAACACTGCTTACAGGGCCTTGCCGTGTGTGTCCCTTTACCTTTTACGGTCGCCCCGTTGCAGCAGCAAGAGCTGAAAAAGGGCTAACAGAGAGGGGGTGCCAGCGACAAAGCGGTTAAAAAAAAAACTCATCCTCATGAAAATAAAATCACTTATTACAGTGAATAACAAGTTTAATGGGAACTCATCATCCACTTCCTCCGCGGCTCGCGGTACAAATATAGCACTTTTTTTTCCTCCTCTCCCTTCTCTTCCCCCTGGCACCACTCCACATCCTCCTCCCCGCTCCATTCCGAAACTAAACAAGCGTACCCGAAGGTAATCGCGGATGATGAAATAATCATTCCGTACATCTTTAGTTCCTCCTTAAAATAAATATCGTCTCAACCGCTCTGGGCAAGAGACGAGCGCAAACGAGCTTGACAGGGAGAAGGGGGTGGAGGGGGCGGTCAGGCAAGTGCGTTCAGGGCTGTTTGGTGCGATGATTGTCTCGATGACTGCATATGGCAATTCCTTCTTGACGCGCAAAAGCCTCCATTAAACGATAACGCTTCCAACCTCGGGCCAGAGCCCCAGCTCGTCGCGAATCGATAAATTGATGTGATTTTTCTCATACACGCATTTTACGCCCGGCCCCGGTTCACCTCGAATGCCGGGGCTGCGATGATCGGGCCGGCTACTACCAGCACTGCACTACCACAGCAGCCAGGAAAAAGGTGATCATTTGCTTTAATTTTCACCTCACACACTCACCGGGTGTACTCCACCGAACCCCCCCCGAGCAGGTCGTCACACGTGCAGTGCAGCTGTTTTCCCCCGGAGTGTCTTTCCAGGCACACAAATAATGTATGCGACCAGCTCGCGACTCATCAAATGTGACGATTCGATGAGTAATGAGAGAAGCTCTCTCGGGCGCAAGATGAGTAATGGTTCTCGATGATGATGTTTTCATTTCCGCTCGCTGATGGCGTGCCGAGGGAAAATACGGCACATGTTTTCATAGTGCAAACACGCTGCAGCGGCCGATCGGCGATGTGCAATTATTTCCATCGGTGCCGGCAACAATGTCAATGTGAGCACGGGATTGGGTTTTTATTGCGCGCCTGCCGTCAGTGTCACAGTCGAGCCGCACTCGCACGTTCATTTGTACGATCCATTTGTCATGATATTGTTGATCATCCTCCACCGCAGCTCATCCGCCTGCAGCGGCCCCGGAGTGCCGTTGCTGGGGATGCATAACTATTTGTCATTCCTTTTTATTGCCATCACTAAACAGGCACAGAAGCGTTGGAGAAAAATGTATTAAAATATTTCACACTCATGCACGGTGCTTTCTATCACGTGTAAAATAAAGGAAACAAAAACAAAACTTCACATGCAAACGAGCACATAAGATTTTTTTAGGAATGGAAACAATGATAGAAAAGAATGTGAACGAAAGGAACTTGCTTTAAATTTTTCGTTGGACCTTAATCAATAACATCAGCATGTAACATAAGTTTTTGGCTACTAAGATGTTTAGTGAAATGCAAGTTATTTGCTATTGCAAATGTTTTACACTAGCGTTACCTCTGGTACATCTGGTACCAACTAGCAGAGACTTTAAAATCATAATTTTACTTTTACATGAAATTTGTGTGATAATTAAGTATTTTTCATCATTTCTCTGTACAAGAAAATATTGGAACTCATTTTCTGGTAATTTTTAATTAATAATAACATAATTCAGCTTACTACACAGCGAGAATCATTCACGAGTCTATACGTTTCCGTTAGAAACCGCAAGGACGCAGTAGAAGGATATGAGAATTGCGGTGGATAATGAGAAAACGCTGTTGAATTACACTCCTTGTAGCCAGGCTTTACCGTATTGTAATAAAAACAAGAGCTCTAAACAGCAGAAATGAGCAAAAAGAGCTTCAACTTTAATCCTCGCATGAGCAACAATAAGCAGATGTATAATCTATTTTATGATTTTTTGTTGAATTCAGGTTCGGTTTTGAAGGAAGCTAACCCAACAGATGATGAATGATATTCCCATTTCTAATACAATTTATCGTTTCGATGCTCAACATTACCTAATACAAAGAGTGATTTCAAAACAGCAAACATCACAAATTTCACCTCGAGGCAGGTACAACCAGAGGAATGGCAAACTCCCTCACCTCCCATGTGCACGGCACACGGGATCATCCCGAAACGGTCGGACGAAAACTCAATCACCACACCGCATCCAGCTTGATGCGGGTGTGTACAGCCCGGGCGCTCGTGCAGCAGTAGTGCGCGCTCGAGGTAATTTGATTGATTTTATTGCTCCGCTTTCGCAGGCTGCCGACCAGCAGCCCAGAAAACGGATACACCCGGGATACACCGGGAAGACCGGATGACCACGTTGACCTTACGGGCGTCATCGCCCGGCAGCCGTCCACGGTGGTACACACGCTCGAGCCAAACGAGCCGAACGGCCATAGTAATCGCTCGATCCGCTGCCTTTCTGTCGACCCTGTGCAGACCCTTTGTGGGGAAGGGCGGGTGGAGAGTTCGGTTTGAAAAATGGTTTACACTCCCTTCGGGCTACCACGCGTGAGATTCTGCCCGAGCGATATCGATATTCATAATTTTAAACCGCGAGGGATCCTGCCAAACCTTGTGCCGCGGTGAGCACGAGCCCGAAAGAACCTGAGGGGCCCACGAGCTTACCGGCGTGACTGGTGTGTCTACTAGCTCTGGGTTGCTGGGTGGTCAGGGGAAAGAGAAACAGAGTGATGGTAGTCTAAAAAGGCGGGACATCTTCTACCAGCGTCGTCAACCCCCGGTAAGCCATCAAACAGGCCTCCCAAAAAATGATTGATTTCAATGGGTCTCCACCAAAAAGCCGCACCAGTGGAGGCTCGGCGACTGGAAAGATCATGATGGTGGACAGACGCACAGGATGGTGGAAGGCATTGCGCGTCCTACCGTTTTTTTTTTGAGGGCCTCAAACATTCATTGAGGAATCTTCAGCGTTAGGTGATCGATGCAACCGTGCCAGCCCGCGGCTCTCGAAACCACAACGTTTCTTTGTTTTGAAGACGCTTGCCCGGGAGCTTCATCATCCACCCGGCATGGTACGGTCGGGGTCGGTCTGACCAAACAAAGTCCCGAAAAAGATAAATGACGGCTCGGGGCTCACAAGCTGCTGGAAGAATGGACCACGCGGCTGAAAGCCGTAGACTCCTTAAGCCCACGAGTCGGCTGGGCGAGATGGGCATCATGATGTCTCCGTGACGCGCGATCGCATGTTGGGATGATGTTTTCTAACTTCGCCAGGGGGCAACAATCGCAACAACGAGCGTTTAAAATCTCATCCGCAAGCGACGAACCTCCACCGTCGTCTACCTACTTCTACTTCGAAGCGCTATGCCTAAAGGCCACGCATCCCCAAAAGTGCGTCGCTCTATCTCCCTCAATAAACCTCCTTTCGCTACGAATATTGCCAGCTTAGGATAAGAGATTTGGCGAAAAGTCAAACACCACCCTCTTTCCCCCTCCCCCCGCTCGGCTTATCAATCGTCACGCTCGAAAAACGTCTCACTCAGCTTGAAGCGAAACCATCGTCACACCACCGGCACCGTCGCGTAAAAATTTACGACTTCCGGCTTTTCGGGACAGTGTTGCCGGCGGACTGTTCTCAATATTCAATATTGATGCGGTGTTGTGCCGTCCCCGATAAAGGAAGACGCGTCGCAAATTCTAGCCGCAACCTTTCGCAAAACGGACGACAATATTATTTAATTCGGCTTGCCAACCGTTGGAAGTGCAGTGGTGTGTGATCGTAAAAATATTTTAACTACCGTAACCTCAAACCTCGGCATGCCCGGAAGGGGTTTTCGGTCGCGCGGTGGCATTTCGAGGGACCGCGTAATGGGTGCTAACGATCCTTCGAGTCAACCGATTAGCGCAGACACACCAGTGCCAGTCTTGTGCCATATAGGCCTCTCTTCGCGCAGGAGATTAGAGTGTGCAGAACTAACAAGCCGCGCGCGCGCAACACTTTTCGCTAAAAACAAATTAGTCCCCGTCCAGGTCGATCACGACCTTCGGCGGAACCGTTTTGTCATTTCACACCCTTTCCTAATCCTTGATCCTTTTTTTGTTGTTGTTGCTTCTTCGGCTATTTGTCGAGCAGCTTATTTGTTCAATTCACACCCGCCATACAAGGGTGTTTCGTTTGTTTTTGTGAACCTTTTTGGCCAACACAGCGTAGCTAAAAAAAAAACACGATGGAACCAGCATAAAGCGCCCAACTCCAACACACAAATTAATCCGCTTTCTTTAAAGGCATCGAACGATGGAGGGGCGGTACGGCGCGGAGCGAGGATCTGTTTCCAGCCCCGCGGATCTAGCAAACGGTGCGAATCTTACTGCTTGCCGATGCCATTCGCTCCTCTTCCTAATAAGGTCTGTTATTTATGATAGCCAACCACGGCAGAAGCGTGATCCGAACGCCCGAGAAATCCTCAACGTCCCTCCAACTCGGGCAACATCTTTTCGCGCGTTTCCATCTCTCACCTTCTATGCGCGCCCGATGGAAGATTGCACTCGCGAGATTGTTATAAAATAATACTAATTAAGATTAACCACCACCAACACCACCACCACTACTCGGACTTGGTCGGATCACTGTCAGAAGGTCAGGTACCACTTTTCGGGATCGGCTCCGGCAGGCGTCCGCGCCCGCGATACGGTCATTACCAAGGCGACGCCACCGGCACGGGGCGCGACAGGGCGGGAGGAAGATGCTGCTGCCAACAAAGGCGCCAACGCCGTGAGCGTTGCTGCACAGACTTCATGAATCATTGCGCCTCCTTACAATGCAACCGTGCGTCGTCTTCGCGCTGTACCAAAACGGTTTGGAGTTGTGATGTTTCACGTCGGCTCTTATCGGACCAGCTGGATCTTGGGCTTGGGCCCCGGCAGGGTGTAGAAGCGGCGAGCGTTCGTCTAAGGTCTGCCCCCTCACAGGTAGGCTGGAAGGAACGGAGGTCGATCTAATGAAATTTGACATAAAGTTCAAAACATTAACGATGCGGCTGAGATGATGGCCGATGCGATAAGCGGAACCCCGAGAGCACCTTCTGCTATATACAGGCTGCTAGACCATCGCACCACGTCCACCACGCCGGTAGAAGTAATCCACACCGTGCCACACTGTAACCTTGCTCCCTTTTCGCTCCAAAGGCTCCGGTTTGACGGTGACTCCACGCCCCTGCTAGTGAAGCGGTGGAAGAAAACATAACGAGCCTTAAAATGATGATCCGATTGTGGGTTAAACTCAAATTATAATTTCAAGTACAGCTTAATTTCAACCAATGCCGCAACACAATCACGGTCGCTGCCCTTCTTGGCCCACGGTGCACGATGATGATGGGTCGCAGCCGTGCGCCTTCCACCCAAGGTGTTGGTGGAGCGGATCCCTTTGCAACCTTGTTCCAGCCCGGTGGAACGACTTTGCAGGTACGAAGGTTATGATAACCGATTAGATAACGAGACTCCGGTTAGGAAGCTGCAGAGGGTAAATGTTAAGAAGCGTCCGTGGAAGCTTATTACTCGAGCGAAGGGAGTCGAAGCGTAATTGCGAAAGAGGAAAAAACGCTCCTCGGAGCAGGTGAGGAGCTTGTTATGATTGATTTCTTCGATGAAGGATGGAACGAAACCTCATCGACTTATAATTCTCCTATTTAAGTGAAAAGCTTAAAGACGCTCTAGTGGATATGATACATCGTTAAGCGGGAGGTTTACTTTTTCGTTGTTAGAGGTAAGCTAACTTGTCATCCTCTAGCAGACAAACAATTATATCATGTCACAGTAATTGCCCCCCGAAAATGTCAACCACCGTTTCCGTGGGGAGACAAACGAAAGGTAACATCATAAATCATACCTCTATTAACCGGCTCGCGAGGATCATGTGAGCATAGGACCGTCGACCATGCCCGCCAGCACCGGACACTCTGTTTTAGGGAAAGCTGAAGCTGAAACCGAGCTGCTAGTCGGCGTATCCGTTCATTGACAGATGGTACCTACTGTCGATGACATCTTGAAGATTAACTTGTACGGAGAGTGGAACAAACGAACCCGCACAGCAGAAGGCCAACCCTGAAGATGATATGACATTTCAGTTGAACGGTGCTTATCTTCCACGGTCACGGTGATATTTCGGTTGGATCTTCTCGTCTCATTTTCGTTACATACTTCCATTCTCAACTCCTTTCCACCGCGTGTAGGCTGCGCTTGGTTTCGGAAACGTTCCACCAAAACCGGACGAGCGCTCCTGCTGCTGGATGCTCCAAATGTCAATTCGGGTTTCGGGTATTAAAAACTGGTGCGTTTTTTTCGGGATCACTCGCCTTAGAATATAGCTTCCAGACACGACACGGTCACTGGTAATTCATCTTTTACCACCGAGCAAATGTCAAGATCTTCTGCCACCCGACACGAGCTGGCTGTTTTAATCAAAACCCAACCGAAGAGTGAGCAGAACGAGCCAGGGCTTAAGGCTTAACGCACTGCAAACTGGACTGGCCTAGCGCGGACGTCTACCCCAAACAGGTAATTGTAAATCATACACACGACCCGCTGCTACTACCTTCCTACCACCATCCGCACAATAAATCAACCGTAAAGATCTAATGGACTTTGTCCGCTCTGGCGTCGAGAGTCACGAAAACGGAGAAAATTCTCGTGTTTCGGAAAATTCGATTCGATCGCTAGGGGTAGGCGCAGTTCGGTGCTCCACTCCTGCACAAACCTCCTGCTGCGATAAATAACATATAAACTAGCCACCGACTGCTTACTTATCATAAATGGATCACCTCTGCCACCGTCGCCACCCCCACCGGCGCAGGCATCCAGGTTAGGGAACATACCGCAAACCAGTTAAAGAATGCTTGTAATCTCCCCCTCACTCTCGTCACCTTCACGCAGCACGATCACCACCACCATCCGCCATTGATCATAGAGCGGCGTTAAATAGCTTTCCCTGTTGCACGAGACAAAGCGAATGAAACACCACACCGGGGCCAAGTGGCCCAAAAGAGGGGAAATAATTGTACGCCTGTTTAGCAACTGATTAAAGTCCAGTGTCTAACGGCCCTCCTCAGGGCCGTTCGGACGTGTCGTGTGCCCATCCCGAAAAAACCAACCCACCCGTCGATTGGATCATCCACATAGAGCACTGCCCGCACACTGTGATCATCTGCATGCAGCAAAGCTCTTCCATGCGACCTACTTCACTTGCGGTAGCACAGCTCATGCGATGCTCTTCTGCCCAGTTTTCGCACTACGATAGAGCGCGCCCTGGGGGAGATGCATGGAAATCAAAACATGCTGATCGAAATACGGGCCCAACCTCTTCGTTTCTTTTTTTCCTGCCAGTTTAAGCCTGATCCAAGGGAAAGAAGTGCTTCAAGAGAAAAGGCGTGTGCTTTGGGTGTTCATAATTTTCCGGTAATCTAAAGAAAAGTATCCAATAACTGCACTGCAATGAATGAGCGAAGGCAAAGCGACAACCTCACCCACGGCAGAGGATGATGCGGCGGTAGAAACAGGGAGATGAGTCTGAAATCTCAACCCGCCGTAGTGAAAACAAAGCAAAAAGCTAATCACCTTCGCGCACAGGCATAGAGAGGCTGCTCTTTTGATCGAAACAGAACAGCACAAGGCACAACCACACAAAGCAGACAGAAGCGCTATTATTCTGGGCGCGAAAAGCCCAAAGACTTCCGCCACGAGCTGTTGGTATGTGCCTCGCCCGCTCCAGAGATAATCGCGCGGATCCTCGCGTTCGATCGTTGATGAAGATGAGTTGAAGAAAGCGGGCTCCTTACTTGCGCGCGTGAAAGAAAGACGAAAAAAAACGAGCGTACCAAGATCGGGCTCGAGGGGCGAGGGAAAACAACCTCTTTATTTTCCTATTTTCGCAGCAACAATAAATTATGATTCGGTCTCGTTAGACGGGCGACAGCAGCTTGGGAAAAAAGGAGGTAGTGGAGAGACTTATTATCCGGGCGCGCGTTCTCTTCCTGCGCCGTGCAGTGTGCCGGGTTGGGGGGAAGCGATAGATAAATGCGATACACAAAGCCGCCCGTACAAAAAGGCCCCACCGTCCACGGTCCACGGTCGGAAGAATGGCATGGAAGCGAAATAATCGATGGCTTGTTTCCCGGTCCGTTGTCAGAACTCGGTGGATCGAGACGAGATAAGGGAGGACGCGGACAATAAAATAGATCGGTCCACCAGGGGGAGGATGGAAGTAGACCGATCACCTTCCCGTCTCCTCTGCGCGCCGATACCGATCGAGATCGATTTGGGAAGCCGTGTCCTCTGCTAGATTCGCCCTCCCCCCAAGCGGACGGAGATACTTAAAGGATGCAGATACTGCTCGATCGCGATCGTGCACACGTACAGGCGAAACCACACAATCTTGTTTAGGTCGCTCTGTCCGGGGGCCATCGATTGCGAACGCAGAAGCGTTTTTTTTTTCTCGTTGCCCGATCGTACACCAACTACGCCCACTTGGCGTGGCCCGTGCCCGGAACATGCTTTGAATTGTATTGGACTGCGGGCAGCGAAACGAAGGCAGTGAGCGTCTGCAAGGGTCAGGCTCGTTAGGGGACGGTGAAATGGGATCGCGCGGTTTGCCTTCGCGTCAAGAAAAACACATAATTCATGGCAAAATCAGGAGCAAAAGTGGTGGTGTCGCGCTTCCGATACGATGCGAGCGGGAAAACTGCTTGCCCTCAGCTACATTGTAACACGGAACGAGCGTTCGGGGGGCATTGACAGAGGTTCCATACATATTTAAGCTTAAAAGATTCATTTTAGTAGCTCAAATTTTTAAATAAAACATCTGGTTCATCGATTTCGAGCAGTCATGGTGGACATTCGAGTAGTAACTGCTCGAATGACGTCTTCTTTCCTTTAGTAGACCATTTTTCAAAATGCCAGTTAAAAGTGTGTGTGCTAACATTTATCTAAACAACCTTCCCCGTTCCCCCAAACGTGCCACTTTCACATCTGGATCGCTCCTCTACCTTAGCTTAATCGTCCTGCACTAAATCATGTCCATCATAACCGTCTACCGTCGGTCGCTTCGCCCATCAATTGAATTAGTCACTTAAAAGCACCCGCCGCTTTCAACGATGCGCATTATGGGTTTGGTCGGCTGGTGCCCTTTTGCTTGCCCTCAACCGGCCGCCCATCATCAATTAGTTACACATGCACAGACACACACTCATGCTCATGCTTTCTATCCCTGCACGGTCTGTGCAAACTTTGCAAGCGGTGAGCTCCCGAGCTCCTGCAAGCCCTAAAGGGTGCTAATCTATGTAAATTACAGGACTCCTGTGGAAACCCGCCGCCTCGGATACGTGCAGGATACACTTACACACGAAAAAAAAAGACCGTGCCGAAATGCTACATCAAACTGTACGGGGGCTTTTAATATTTAAATCCGTTGCTGCGCACAGGATTGATGAGGTGGCGTGTGCAGATCTAAGCGCATCTCTTCCACTCCCAGATGGTACCCCTAAAAGGGTGAGAGGGGGGTGGGGAGGAACTGTGTGGAGTGACTCTGGGCTGGAACAAAACCGCACCAACGGGAAACTCGTGAAGTGAGTCACGATATCACTTCGGGGGGTGCCTTGCATGGGCGCTTGGCACGCTCTCCTGTGGAAATCAACGATCGATTTAGCCGAGGCATACCCGAACCTGGCCAACTTCCAACCTTCTGCACCGTCTGCGTCCGTGCATGCGCATGCGCTTTAATTAATAAATTGTTGTGATTGGCCTTTTCCGCCCCGACTCACCTTCCCTTCTGTTCCCCAGCCCAGTCATTCGATTAGCTAGCTGCGGCCATTTCAATTCGTTTCGGGCGATTTGGAGAGGATATCACGAGTCGGCGATGCGCGCACGCGCATCAACCTCTACCGCCCGTATGTAGCGCAACTAATTGGTTGCCGGCGCAGTAGGTTCGTCGGGAGCAGGGAGGACCTGAACGGACAATAAATCGGGCTGCAGGGCAACAGCCACAGCAAGACAGGTTAACGAGAGGGAGAGAGGTCAACTCATCTCGTTGATCGCGTCGATTCTTCGTCAGCGTGCCATGATCGTGACCTTCGACCCGGACCTGACTACGGCAACGGACACGCACCCTCGAATCCGGAGCGGTGTCGCCTCAATTAACACTTCACTCCGTTCCGGATCCGGAAGGCAGAGGCAGCAGCTATCCACCGAGGGTGGCCACGACGCGGAAGCTAATGTAGATGAGCGCTCGGAGCGATTTTACTGCCAAACAACTTTTAGAATTGAAATGGACACAGAGCCAACGGCACAAAAAATGCTAACGACTACACCCCAAACCGAGCACTGGTGGGACACAAGGGGGCTTTCACGCCCAGCCAGGCCAGTGCAAATGTTCAAGTCACCGCATACGACTTGGACGGACGGACGGTAGCTTCCGTCATTCTGTTAAACCGTTTCCAGAACCAGTCTCGGCGAGGTGGGGCCTCGCTTTTCTGTGCGATCGTGTTAGCTCGTTTTTTTTATTTCTTAATAGATCTAGAGCGAACCAGTCGCCCAGGCCGGCGAGTCCTTGAGCGCAGCAAATAGCTCGAGTAGGTGTGGTATGGATGGTGTTATGATCGTGGTCGTCGTGCCGTTATGCTTTTTAGCATCGAGCACTAACCCAGGTGCCCTTTTGCAAGGTGAGTGAGCAGGCGAATCGGCACGACAAGAGGAGTGCTCTCTGAGCGCTTTTGAGCAGCGTGCACCAAATTGACTCTTTTATCAGACCTTCACCTAACGATCGCACTAGGCGAACACATCTTGAGCATAGGTGTGGGAAGGCCACCGCACTGATAGTAGTAACCGTTACGCCCGAAAGAAGCGTCTTTGAAGCGTACTTACTCTCACTCTTTGCACCACAAAAACGCCCGGTGAAAAGTCCAAGGGCGTAATCAGCCTCGGCCACTCTGCGTGTTACTGTGTGAGATTCTCAAGCAGCAGCACAAACAGAAAGTGTCGAGCAGTCGGCAAAAACAGACCCTAGGTATCGGTCTCCAGTGCGCATCGGTGGCCAAGGTGTACTACTGCGAGGGGAAGAGGACGTGAGATGATTGTAAACAGTCGCGAGTAGCAAATTACCTATCTATGGATTTTTATCTGTTTCACCCCCTGCCTTTAGTTTCTAGCCTTACGGTTAAAGTATGGCTCCGCACTATGGTCATTTGTTGGGACAGAATTACAAAAAACCGAAATTTTGTTTCTTCATTATCATGACAGACAAGTAGTTTCTCGTGGTACTAGTTGTTGTTTGCCAACACATTTTATCATATAAAAAGAACTGTTTGTTTTATTTTATCCCACCACTTGCCCCAAACTGCCCACCGTGCCCAAGTCCGACGATCTGTCTCTCGAGGGTAAAATATAGAGTAATTTCCGCGCACGACTTTGCGTTGTTCGGTCCGGACGCGCGGCTCCGATGGCTAATGACACACAGCCTCAGCAACTCTCCGCTCTCCTTCCCCATTTGCCCTCCTCCCTCCACCGAGAAGCGTTGTCAATGCTTGGCGGGCATAATTCACCTACTCCCCCCCCCCCTGCATAAACGGGTGCCTAGTCCTTGTCGCGCGATCGCGATCGCGGTGGGTGTAGAAGCAAACAAGCGAAACAGTCTGTCAGCCGTTGTCGTGTCAATTTCGTGAGGTCCTCCCGACTTCTGACGCCCGGTCGATATTTCCTGAGGGAGAGGGCACGGACGCCTAACCTCGGACGCCATGTCACGTCACCCGTTGCGTCGCAGACGATGCTTCTAATCGGTGGACGTGCAGTATTGCTTCTGGAGAAGCCTTCGTCAAATGGATCGATGACTACTAGCCCTACCACTACTGCGCAGTAGTCACCACCGCTGACACGTTGATTGTTTGAGCGGAGAGGCACATTTCAAGGGAAACACGCCACTCCAACATGAGCCGATGATCGGCGGAATCTTCTCGCAAGCGTAAAATCACCCTTGCGATCCCCAGCCTTAATTCCAGCGAGACCAATTCCTAACCCCGTTTTGCTCCGGTGGTGTCTGCTTTTGCTCCGAAAAAATCACGATCACGAGACGCGCGATCTTCCTTTCCACGTCCCCCTGCGATCGGGACGGAACGGAACGGGATTTTTCACACCCGCCGAGCACACCGTGTCCGGCCGATCTTCGTGCTCTACATAGTGGTCGTCACTATGGTCGGTGGTAAAACTGTGTCGGCGGCATTTCGCGGTCACGCACGCGATCACCCCTCGAGTAAGAAATTAACCCCCCCTCCCTCTTGCTCCCCTCACCTCCTTGCGGATCACAGGATGCATTCTAGACCAGTTTCTGCACTTCGCGACGCGTTCTACCGACGCAAAACCGCATCCAACGCACCGAACCAAACGTTACACGCGTTACGGCCGTCCGGAAGGCGACGACGATGACAGACAGGCTGAATGCGGAGGCAGCACTGTTTTGTTTGTCTTTCCGGTCGCGGCGCTGCTTCCTGGTTGCAATGGCTTGTCGCGCTGTCCAGGGCAACTGCTTCCCAAAAAAGGGGTCCGGTACCACCGGGATGTACCCAGAACGAGCGGCTGCTACCGATCTCCTTCTGCTGTCGCTCTTCCCATTCACGTCACGCGCGTTCACTCTCGCTTTCCGTCCCCATGATGCAACACACATATGGTCCGGATAGCCGTAGCAGCAAGGCTGCGTGGCCCCAAAACTGGATTGACAGCTATCGAGCGGGCCCCGTGCTCCCCGAGTCCGTTGCCCCAAGAATGGAAAAGTTCCGCCCGAGCTGTCAATCATAAAAGTGAGGCCCAAGCCCGCTCGGCACCTCCCCTGTCCAAGATCTCCGTTTGCTTCATCTCACAGATGGCTTGTATGGCGTTTTTTTCGCCGTTGCTGTGTGTACTGCCCATCTCTCATGCTTCCGACGTACACGCCGTCTTCGGGGTGGAGGCTTTCGATTGTTTCAAACGGTGCAGTAAACGTGTAAAGCGAGCGTCAGACAGACGTCCCCAATAAAACAGGCCCAGGGGTGGACACTTTGACGCGTGAGAATTGTCGGTCGGCGGCCATGACGGGCAAGAACGTACGAGCCGTGCAGGATGCGGTAGCGGTGTCGTAACTTCTGGACATGTTTATGATACGCGTGTGCGTGCTGGCGTGTTTTGTTTGACGAGCTTCGATGTGTAAACGAGAGGTTTGTGCAGTTTGGACTCGTCGTCATAACCGCTCCAAACAGTCACACACTCTATGACACATCGGGAAGGAAGGCTAAAGCTACTTCAGGAAACAGATTAACGGCATGTTATTGCTATTGCAAACCCCTTCACCCGATCGATTACTTCAGCCGAGCGTCTTATGTGAAAATGATTGTTTTTCTTTCTTCTTACCTTTTGCTGATAGATGACTTCAGAATCTAGCAAAGGATCGGCGATCTTCAAGCTGATCAGTTCAGCCAGCTGTAGCTACTTCATGTCAGCTTCTTTTTTCTATCTCTCTCTCTCTCTCTCTCGCTGTCACTTTATCTCGCGGTTCGATTTAAAGCATCTTCATGCATCTCTTGTGGAGGGAAGAAAAATATGAAAGCAACTTCGTACAGCACCACCATCATCAATCATAATTCGCCGTCAGCTGTTAACAAAACGTGCGCATTCTTCTAACCCTCTACGCTGGCTGCTGCTCCACGTGAGGATGACATCCGAAAGTAGCCACCACGGGGTCGCCAGCAGCAAAAAAGCCGCTTTGGTCACCCTCATTCAATAACCTCCCGCTGGTGGTTGGTATGCTAAGTTGCTCGGTGCAAATGTATTACAATGTCGCGGATCGCGGCTCGCGGAGAGCATCATCATCATAGCTTCGATCACACCGTAATCTGACGCAATCATGCTCGAGGGATCTTTCAGATGAATGAGTAATCATCGCACGGCACACGAGGGCATCTTCAGGTGTTGGCCGCTAGCCCGTCTCATTTGCGTAATTAAATCATATCAACCAAAACGAGCGGTGCCTGATTTGCCAGTGCACACGTAGTTGCACGGTTGTGCCATTGCTGTGACATTGTGGAGTGCAAAAATTGCACGTCTATTGTTTTTTCGCCCTCCCCCAAGAGATGCCCGCTCATTTCGAGCACGGCTTCACATCATCTCCAATGAAATGGGCCAACCATTAGGAGCACTGTCATTGCCATCCGTCGGGCTAAAAGCCTCATAATGTATGCTGGGATCTTTTCTCAACCGTTGGGCGGCTGCTTCCACTACAACCTGCGAACTGCGAAGTGCAAGACGATCAGGTTGTGATGAGAATTGAATCAAATAGGGCCCTCCGCCACCACCATGATGATGATGATGGTGATGGTGGGTCATCAGGCAAACCGTAGCTAGCACGCTGTTTCTAGGTCAGTATGATTATTGGGCATTAAATGGGAAGAACGCTTCGCCTTTTTTTTTTTTTTGCTCGGTCACGATACTCGGTCCCGCTATCGGAATCACTCCCTTCCTAATGCACTGTCTGCTGCTACGCCTCTACACATGCCACGGGACGGAACGGTGCTGGTTACTTCTTTGTAGCCGATACCGATCGGCGAAATCGGAACGTCGATGACGTCCTGGCGATCGGTCAAACACTCCACAGGAGCCCGGCTCGCAGCATCAATCAGTGGAACTTATGCGGTCTAATAATAAGGCTTATCGCGTGTAGCGTCCGAAAAGGCAACGCAAGGAAGGCGGTTTGATTTGCAGTCTCATCCAACCATGAAAGCTGGCCTGGCGAAGGTGTCGGATGTTTCATGTCACGGGGTGCCCTTGTCTTTCGCCGGGTGTTGTGTTGCCGTTGCTCCAGTGTTTTATTGGGCTGCCCTGCCAATCAAGCAGAAGGAGTCGTAGCGAATGAAATGGAGGTGGGCTTCGCAAGGATGAGGACGGTCTGGTTGGTTGCGGTGTCCATTTCCCGGTGTCCATGATTGAAGAACTGATGCTACCACCTCGGCGAGTGTCTGTGGGCAGTACGGTGTGTGCTCCGATTGCGATCCGCTTTCAACACTTTCACCCAGCGAACGGGTAGCGTACGGGTAGACACATCGGTAGACAAGATATAAAACATAAAGGCATAAACATTGCACATGCAATAAAGTTTGCGATGTTTGCAAAACAGATGCACTCTGATTTGTGTGTTTTATTTGGCGAGTTGTGCTCCTTATTTGGCTCTTCCAATTCAACACCGTTGCGAGCTTTTCCCCCGAGGCGGAGCAGCGTAAATTCATCCAGCTGGCTACTCGCTTTATTACATCGCCTCAAGCAAAAGTCAACACTCAAACTCACATCGTTAAAAGCTGTCTGATCCCGAAAGAAGAGAGATATGTAACACACCGTGCATATTATATTTCCTATCAAACACCCAGCCCAAGGCCGACGACGATCATCGCTAAATAGTATCGGAAAAATCATTAACCTAACCTTATCGACCGGTTGCGATCGGAAATAATTTATCTGTTTTCGTGTGCAAGACACCTTTTCGTCCTCCCTCCCAACCGCCATGCCAAAACGATGACATGTTTAAATTATTTTTAATTTTTATCTGATTTTATGACGGCAAGCTTTAGCGCTGCCTGCTCCAACTCTTCAACCCCACACGCTAAACCCCGTCTGCTACCCGCTTGATTTGATCAATCGGTTTGATCTACATCTGCAAAACGCGGCGGTGCAGGCACATAATTAATTAGCTTTATGTAGATCGCGAAGCAATCGCAATCGATCGCCTACGGCCATGAAATTCGCCAAATACCCTCGCCACGCTGAAAAAAACCTACCCGAAGGCCACGGGCCTGGGCTCTCTCGCTCTCTATCTCTCTCTCCCTGTATCTGCAGCTTGATCAAGAGTAGTAAGAGCACCGGAGATCAACCTTTGAGTGAGTTGTGAAAAATGTGATCACTGTGCGGAGTTCGCACAAATCCTATTCCCAGATGACAAATACCTCATTTCTGCCCAAATAATCAATTTGGCGTGGGGTGGGCAGCTTCCGGCACCGTTCGCTACACGGTGATGGACGTCAAGCACTCCCCTACCCACCCCCCTCCCTCTTGCCGGGACCGGTTTTGCGCTTTTCGAAAGCCTCCACAAAAGGACGAAGCGCTTTTGCGCGAAAGCAATCAATTAGCGTGTTTCTGCCGTCTAATCATTAGAATGATTGCAGCCCACGGAGAACTAGAACGCATTTCGTGGCACTGCGATGAACTGGCAGCTAATCGATGAACCGGTCATTACCTGGGGCCGGGGCCAAGCGGTTGGACAGCACCGATTATCGGCGCGAATGCGTGCCTTCACTGTAGGAAGGGCGTCAACGCAGCGACACAGAGACGACGCGCCGCACCACCGGCCCAAGGTGAAAGGCACAACACCCGTGTGCAAACGGTGCGCAACCGTCGCGATCAATATTCATGAAGCCTTCCCGCTCATGATCACCTCGAAATTAATTGGTTCTTCTCAGATCACGCGAGTGCGCTGCGTGGACTGGCTTAGGCACTCTTTGGGACGATCTCCGGTGGAAGAACCTATGGGAGGTACATCGATCGTCCACTCGTCTAGTATCTAATGGCCCCTGCGCAAGCGGGAACCGATGCTGAAATATGATATCCCAGCGCGTTCTAAAGGCACTGCAGCCCTGCTGAGAGGTTTTTTTCGGGCCTCTTCACCCTACCCACACCGGGACTAATCGAAACTGGGCTAATTCACTGTTGGCGTTCCAATTTCGTACGCTCGGAGCTTAATACCAGTAGTAGCCGACCCGGAGGCTAAGCGCTAAATCACATCCTTGAAAATGTTTCAATCCATCGAGGCTGCGGCTAGGGTGACTGCAGCGATTGGGGAACGCTTTGGAATTTGGCATGTCTATTGCACTGGCTTCAAGGTGTGCTCTGAGCGCGCCTGATCTTTAATGGTGCACTCCAAGAAGCAGGGAGAGTAATCTGATTCGTTTCTTGGGGTTTTTTTTGCTGTTGCATGTCCGTCCAAGGAATATCAAAATAGAGCTAGGTAGTCCAACTGCCACTGCGAAATGGAATGTTTTAATGGTTATCCCAGGAGAGCTAAGAATCAATTCCCACTAATCAGATGGTTTGCGAAGAATTCAAAGCTACGGTACTACACGTGGAAAAAGTGAAAACCCCTCTAGCTGTCAGCTCATCTCACAAAGCGCCATCTTCAGCGGGACGTCACACACTACCCACTAATCAGGGCAATTCCAGGCGGATTCAACACACCAATTCAGCTGTCACGAAAATAGATACCTTTCTAACGACCGATTTTGCTTCCACACCGGCAATGAAATTACCCCCACAGCGTGCATCGAACACCCAGCGGTGGACCAAAGGAAGGGCCTGTCGGGCGCCACAACGATAGGTATCGGCGCTGATTGCACCCGTGCATCGGGCATCAAAACGTTGTCAACCCGTGCCGAGCTCTGCGATTGTATCGTTTTCACCTGTCCGGAGGTGACTCGCGATGCAGAAAAAAAGGCAGACGAGGACTTTCCTACTGGAGCATGTCCCGTTGGGATGGATAAGGGTTTTAGTGCTTCGATGGAATTGGAAATTAATGATTCAATTAATGCAATGCAAAGACCCTTATCGTGTCATTTAACAGGAGCGGAACCATCGGTTGACCTTCTTTCCACGGTACGCTCCAAAACGTGTCTCTCGCGACTTCCACAGCGAAGTGGAGCGAAATCGTGAATTTATAACGTCTCAATTAAGTCGCCTCGTGTTGTGACACCGAGTGCGAGGGACCGGATTCGGATTGTTTTGCACCCATTCCGCATTTCCACTATCGATTGCCCGTGATCTCAGGGGAAAAACGGAACATCCTCTCGATTGCAATTGCAAAGAAACGTCCCCGCTGCTTCATTACTAGATGAAGACGGATCGAGATCTGATAGGAAAGTGACGACGACAACGACGACGAAGACGACCGATCCGAGGCGACCGTTTTTGCTCCAATTTTTACTTCCAACCGCGAAGGGAAAAGGTTTTCACCTAGCTGGCGGTGCGTATCTTATTTCCGGTGCGCATCGAATCGGCGCAATTTGATTTATTGCTGCTGGAGCCCGTTGCAAACAACACCGACCGAGCTGGACCTACGCTAGAGGCATACCGTACCGTCGTGTGTTGTTTGTATTTATTGTATGTATTTAAAAACAACCGTGAAGCTGCTGCTTTGCGGTTCCCAGGATCCAGTTACGCTGGGAAGATTGGAGAAGACCCACAGTAAGAAGAGTCTTTGGTGCCCGGTTCGGGCTTAAGATGCCGCCTTAACGCCGTCAATCGATCACTGACGAGAGTTTGGGAGGAACCTTCTCCCACAAGACAATGCTTCTTGGAGGCTTTCTGGAGGAGCAAGGGTCTTGTCCCTCCAAGAAAACAAGAAAGCAGGGGAAAAACAGGTCGGCTAAAGTACGGAAGCCCAAAAATGTATCAAATTCTCAGCGGTACAGCATCGATCAACGACACGACCGGCACGGTGGACAACAGATCCATCACGCAAAACGATGTTACGAAGCTGTTGTCATTCCACCCGCCATCCCGCACTCTCTACCGGCAGACCTTAAAACCGTCACCGACACTGGAATGACCAAACTGGGCCGTGGCTACCAGCTAAACCAGCCTGCTCAAATATCTTGCCGCCACCGAAAATATGTGCCTCGTGACGATCATCTTCAAGCGGTTCTGTCTTTTTTTTTCGGTGCGTCTCAACACCAGCAGGGAACCTAGAGATACGAGCGCGTGATCCACGAAAAGCGCTTCTGTTTTAGTTTCGTTTCTATCCCTTCGCATTCGCACAGCGTCCGTTCCGTGGAATGAGGTTGCCTCTGTGGACAGTGGACGACAGAGGGCTTCAAATGCACTATTTTATGAAAACCACATGAAATGTCAATCTCCAATCCGCTGCTCACCGCTCCGGCCCAAACCCGACGATGACGAAGCCGATGACGACCTCTTCAAACGTCCCTAGACTAAAGGCTCCCTCTTCCACTTTACTCCACGATCATCACCATAACAAGCCAATCCTGTTAGCTGGTTGGCTGCTGTCAGTTTTGCTTGAATCCATCGCCTTTCGCGCTCCGTGCACTCCTCACCGAAATTCATCGCTCCCTCTCTGAAGACCCCTGGAAGCCATCCCCGCAAGATATACATGTAAATGAACACCACGCCGTGTGTCACACACCGCTGTGCCACTGTCGGGTATTTCAAAACTGGAAATGAAAGAAGCTAGCCGGTAGCTCTTCCCGCATCCCAAGCAAGCCTCTCCTTTTACATGTCCAAACTCCTTCCTCTCCCCACACACACTCGGTGGAGAGCGAAATGGAACTTTCAATTTAATTTGATTGTAGAAATTAGATACACTTTTTAACCAGAAAATGTCCATCACTCAATCAAAACGAGGAATGGAGCAGAAGCCGCTCGAAAGAAAATGCTTCCCTGAGGAGCGGGCAAGAAAGGAAGGAAGGCGGGTCTACTTTATAAGGAGTCCGTCATACGCCGCCTTGCTTGATGAACGATCCTCATTCCCTAGCGGAGGCTCTCGGGGTTTACGAATACGATACGGCTTCGAACCGCAAAGAGACACCAGAGACATGGTCAGTTGCAAACAAAGCGCAAAGAGCGTCTTCAAACCTATGCAAACGAGAAGGAAACAACTGGGAACTGGATGTCTATGAGTCCCTCGGCGGGGTGCGGTGTGGTGATGTTCGCCGAGGCTAATGATGATGAAGATGATCGTTCGTCACCGCCCAACCGATTCCGGGACAGCAAAGAAGCTAAACAGGAGTGGAAGTTACCTTTCGCTTCACCGCTTGGTAATCGAATGTTGAGCCCTCGCACAACCTTTTTTTCGGGCATCCTTGGGTGCGCGAACGATGGATTAGGGTTGTTGCAAAAAAGCAGACGAATCAACCGGGAATAAATATATCAGGCACACAAAGTATCAGTTTTGCGGTTGTCCTCCACCCGCCGACCTATGGACATGTTAAATGAGATGTTTGGAGGATATCTCTGTACGTCCGCAATCGGGGACGGGTGTACATCCATCACAAAAGCGGTACCCCGTTTGGAATCCGGTCAGAAATCCGATTAGACGAGCTCAATCACCTGGAAATGGATGGAATGGCCCAGAAGTTCGACGCATAACTGGAAGGTTTTCGGTGGGTAATCAATCATTAGATTCTTACCGTAGTTTGGGTATTGCTTGCTGCCTCGAGCGTTGTGTTCGGTTCGTTTCGATTGAGATTAGAAGCCGGAATACAACAGGAGGCTTTTGGAGGTGATCCTGAATTCTGGAGGAAATTATTGCGGAAATTCTTCCACATTTCTGAACTGATCTCACTGATCTCGATCTTACTGTTACTGAGCGCTCTCTTATAGAAACTAGTCTTGCATGAATCTTCAAAGCGTCTCACTTTGTCGTAGTTCGGATCGTCCACCACCTCTCGATCACTTCACGTTGCCGCATGACTCGGTAATGATTATTTATATTTATTCGTAATGGAAAACGACCCAGTCTCGGTTTCACCACCGCTGTCGGGTTTGCGACTGCTCGCACGTGCTTTTCATCACCACTCCGACTCCTCAAACGGTTCCGTGTCCGTTTGCTTCAACGTTGCATCGTGGCTCGTGCTCGCGATTGACTCCACCCCTCATGCGCCCATCGACTCACCAACTGAAGGAGCATTCGGTGCAACACAAAGCGACGGTACAGGGTAATAAGTACGGATTTGCAGAATGTAAGTCTACATTTCCAGTCCATTTCCACACCCGCCTTTCGCCGCTTGGAGTTTTCTTTACTATGCAGTTCACAGTTGCATTGTTTCGAGCCCGGGGAAGCGGCACCCTCCATTGGACTTTATTTATTATTTTCAAATCAAATTTATATCAATTTCTATACTCCCTCTGGAGTTGGTGTTAGAGAATGGAAAGCAAAGGGTGGGCGAGCAGAGACACTGCTCCAACACGCTCTCCCTATTTATTAAGACTATTAAAGGGAGGCAGCTGTTTGGATATCTAAATATGGCAGAGGGACCTAACGAACTCTACGATTCCAGCCATTCGTAACCGGGTTGCGCAATCACGAAACGACTCCGATCCGGAGATAGAGCAATTTGATACTGTTTTTCTGTGTTTGCTAGTGGGACATGACAATATTAATATTGGCTCGATTGGAGGCAACGACATAGTTGGAAGAGTTGAAGATGTTTGTTTTTAGAGAGAGAGAGACGTCCTGTATCTTATAAAGGATTTCAGAACAATTACACTGATATATTGCTATCATAAGAAGACAAAGATCCTGCAGATGAATGCATTCCACAGTTCGCTTTCTACTAGAGGTCTTTTGGCTCGTTCACTTCCATTCCTTCTTTGAATTGTATCGTTTACATCGCCATGCTCTATGCCAGAAAGACCTAAGCCCGAATAGTCCCCCCATGCCGTCCACACCAAACCCAAGAAGCCGTGAAGCAATTTGAACATCATTATCCACACAATCTTTCTGAATTGGTACAAATCATTTCACCGTGGAACCATCCTTTCTCCCTCTCACCCTCCCATCCATTCGATTAGCCCCCGGTTGACTTCCCAACAGCCAACACCGCAAAACGATAATGATCGCATATCACGATTCCCATTTTCGCATGACGCGTTTCGGGGCTTTTCAATTTCCAACCACTCGACACTCGGCTCGTGCGCGATTGACCACGGCGATGCGCTAGCCGACCCGGCTTGTTTAACCCTCTTTCACCCTTGAGTGAACTGGATGAAATAGAAACATGCATTCATGCCACCCTTTGGAGGGGACTTATTCTTGGTCCGTTTCTCGTCTGGTAAGATACTAGCCCGAAAACAAACACAACCGTTTTCCGTGACGCGAGCTCCGAATGGGTTCGCTTCCTCGCTCCACCACAAAATTAACCTCTGATAAGGCGAGGAAGTGAAAGAAAGTTTGCGGACCAAACAGCATTGGCGCGCGCCTGTTCGTCCGAAGTGGTCGGCAAACACGACTCGGCAACACGCGATCAAACGGCTTTTCTTCTCTCAGAAAACACACTGTCCTGGATCGGGGAAAAAGGGTAGCAACCCCAAAAACCCACGTGCCAATGCTCGTGTGGTCGTGCGCCACACTTCACTGGTGTACTCACATCTCTGGAGCCCTCCCTCCCCGCTGGCTGTCGAGCCGAACAAATAATGGGTTTTCATAAAAGGAAATCTGGAGCGGGGCAGACAGGCAAGAAAATTTGCCCGATGCATCCCTTGGGCCGGCCGGAATGGCTTCGTGCCTGGTGGCTTTTGCGGTACCTCTGACCAGCTGCAGGTCTGTCTTTGTCTTTGGCGGGATGCCATTTCCGTTTGTCCGCTTCGAGTCCGGGCTCTGCACCATCATCATCATCGCCATCTCCCCATCGCCATCGTTGTGTCTCTAATGGTCCGCGCCAAGGTGCGAAGGGCGGTCTTTTTGATTAACATTCCAAGTGGCCGCCAGTGACCAAGTGGGTGACGCTGACGTGCTGGCTCGGACCACTAGACAATATCAAAAGATGATAGCAAGTTCAATATTTGCTCGGAGACAGTTGAAAGATGACAGTGCGCATGGTCTCCCTCTCTTTTGCTTGCGGATCTGGCGAGTAGCTCGTTCAAACTGGGTCGCCTGGTCACATCTTCCCCGTTGGTCACTTTGTGGTCCGATGTGGGGTACTACTTCATTTGTTCCATCGTGTCACACTCGCCTCCAGCGATTGTTCCGCAAGCTCAATAGAAATCATTGTTACTGGGTGTAGTCATCCTTTCAGCGTCTTCACCAGCGTCCGACTGCAATCACCTTCACCTTCCCCGGTCGGAAATGAATGACTCAATTAAGCTCCCGACAGTAGAAGCTGTTACCTTTCCCCAACGCCATCTCATGCTCTTTGTTCTTTACATCCCGCCCCTCCTCTCATATTGTTGTGCTTCTCTCCTCTTTTCAGACGGCCTGTCGGAACTTCGTACCACCCGCACCTCTCCGCAAACCCATTACCCCTTTACTCTGCCCCGCGGTGACCCAAAAGCGACAACAACGGCCGCAACCGTGATCTGTGGCGCGCATGCAGTGAGGCGCAAGATGCGCGAGAAGGATCACTCACCGCGCAAGATGCTGCCCAGTCCCAAGCAAGGCGCGGTCTATCCGCTGCTCGGTCTCGGTTCCTCCACCCTGCCGGCCCCGTTCGATCTCTCGCTCGTCAACCGGTCGTCCTCCTCCAATCTGCTGCACCAGCAGCAGCAGCAGCACCAGAGCCTCGCCGAGCAGCCGCTCGATCTGCGGGTGGAGCGCAAAAAGTCCTCCACCGGGGGCGGCGGAGGCGGCGGCAACACGTCCACCTCCACCTCCTCGGACGACGAAACCGATCCACCGAGGGCGAGCTCGACCGACAGCAAGCCCGGCAGCAATGTGATATTCTTTAACGATAGCAACAACAACTCCAACTCCAATCTGAACAACAACCACAGCAACAGCAGCGGCAAGCAGCCACCGTCCGACAGTGAGAAGAGCCCGAGTCCTACCAACCATCATCATCACCACAACAACAACAACAACAGCGCGAAGTACACCAACAACAACCACATCAACATCAAGGACGAGTTCCGAATATCGAACCTCGCTAACCACACTGGCCCCGGCGCCCTTTTCTCCGGCCCTCCCGGGCTCAATCCGCTCATGCTGGAAGCGATCGCCAAGGCAGGCCTTCCCCTGCCCTACCGGGGTTCGTTTCTCCCCCCGCGGTCCTCCGCCTCGTACGATCTGCAGCGGTTAAAGGAGCGGGAAGCGCTCGCCGTCAGCCTGTCGCAGCTGCGCCAGAACGCCTCCAACAGTGGGGGCAACGTGCTGAACAACAACAACGCTAACATCATCAACCACAACCTGCCAGCCGGGGCGGCTGGTGGGACGCCGGCACCGCACGGCAAGAACAAGGATCGGTACGCGTGCAAGTTCTGCGGCAAGGTGTTCCCCCGGTCGGCCAACCTGACGCGCCATCTGCGCACGCACACCGGCGAACAGCCGTACAAGTGTCGGTACTGCGAGCGGTCCTTCAGCATCTCGAGCAACCTGCAGCGGCACGTCCGCAACATCCACAACAAGGAGCGCCCGTTCAAGTGTGCCCTGTGCGAACGGTGCTTCGGCCAGCAGACGAACCTGGACCGGCATCTGAAGAAGCACGAGGCGGACGCGGCCGGACTGGGCCTCGGACTGGACGAGCGGCTACGTGCAGCGAGACGGAACAGCCGTGGCATACCGGAGGACTCGTACTTCGAGGAGATACGCTCGTTTATGGGGAAGGTGACGCAGTTGCCGATCCCGCTTCGTCTGCAGCAGCAGCAGCAGCAGCAGCAACAGTCACCGTCCTCTCAACCGAACGCGGGACGTGATGGAAGCCCCTACGGAAGACGGTCCGGCCAGCCGGCTCAGCAGCAGCACGACGGACAGACCGATACACACTCGTCCCGCAGCTCGACACCGTCGGACGAGGAGCCGGTGTCGCCGGCGGGCAGTATCGGCAGCCCGCCCGAGCAGGACATCAAGATGGAGACGAACAACAACGAGGACGGGGACGAACCGTTACAGGTCACCTGACGGGACGGCCCCGGCGGTGGCGCGTCCCGGGCAGAGCTAGGGTGTACCTGCTGATCAGCGCACACGATGATCACGATCTACTTAATTAGACATGGTTCCTTCGGTACAGTATTGTTTTGTATTCTTTGTTGTGTAGAGCCGCGAGCAGACGAATCGAGCACCCGACACTACTATCTACCAACTACTACTACTACTACTACCACTACTCAAATCCGCAAGGTACAATCGATCCTATATCGTAGCCGTAGCCTTTAAGTATTCGCGCAGTAGGTACGCGTAACGCTAGACGTTAGCCGCGGCGTTACGGGGCAGCGTTACGTTCTTGTTTTGTTAGTAGAGACACTCGCACAAGCACTCACACAAGAGATTCACTGGATTACCATTACTCCGCTAACAGAATGCGTTCGTGTGGGGGTCGAATAACTAGCCGCAAACCTTTAGCACCTAGAAGCACTAACTAATCTCGTACGCCTTTTTAGTTGAAAATTGTTGTAAGTAAAGAAGGAAATGTGAACACGGTGATAAAATACTCTGCTTGTTTTTGTATGAACTGGGGAGGGGGGGGGGAAGGGAAATGGAAGGACAGAAGAGACCCAGAAAACCTACTTGCCATACCGATCTTATTTTGCTCCCTTCGAGAAGTCGTACCGTACTATTATTTGTCTCGTTTAAATATGTATTACCTTTACCAAGCTAAAAGAGAAACCTGTTACGTATGGAGTTTAGCATTTTTCTATATTATAAAGTAGAACCGCGGGGTGCGCAACGATAAGGGAGACTAGACAGGGTAGAAATCATGGTACTCGAAAAATGTAATTGTTCAACCAAAGCCAAATGTAAAATCTGCTCGTGGACGTGAGCTTAAGGATGATCGAGGAAGCGATCGTGTGACAAACCGGTTACGAGAGAGATATATTTTGGAACAAAGCGACCGAAGTTAGTAGCGATTAGAGATGGGGAGCGTTAGTGGTAGCGCTGGTAGACGATAGAAGCAGCAACGTCCGCGATCGGGCACACAAAAGAAACTGCGAGATCGTGCGAGAAATGTTAAAGTATTGTTGAGTTTTAGTTCTTCTAGTAGATAGCGATGTTGGATAGGTTTAGACGCCGAAGCGCAGTCTTAGCTGTGTTTGTTAATTAGTTACGTTTAACCAAGACCCCTCTCTCGAGTCCACTCCTCTCTGTCACTCCACACGCCCAGCCGGAAACGGGAAAGAACCGCAAAAGCGCCAAAGCGCCAACCAACTTGTTCTAATTAAGTTTTTGCAAACACGTGACCATAAACCACTGTTTCCCTTGTGCATGCTTCTTGCGTTCTACACAGTTTCGCCCCATAAAACAGGCACTTTTGGAAGTGTTGCTTACCGAAGAGCCGTTTCGGCGTAAATGCGGCAAACACATAAAACACTCTCCTCAGCTTTCTGCGATCTTCGATATCGGTTCCAAACGTGGCTGCAACGTTAGTAGCAGAAGATCACACTTTACATGGAATGAAGATCCAGAGCGTGATCGTAAACGCCAATTGGGGATTTTTTGTTTGTTTGTTGTGGCTTACCTCGAGACGGCGACTCAAATGCGGCGTCATCGAAGCCAGGTGCAGTGTTGTGTCAGGTACCGTTTGTGTCGAGGCCGGTTTTGTTGTTGCCACTGTGCGCGAATTGCGATTCAGTGTGTCTGATAAGCACACTGTGGAATCGGATGATCTCTGGAACAAAAAAAGAGAGAACGAGCGGCCATTAAACATGGACATGAAGTGCTGTAGAGCAAAGCAAGCGAGTTACTATGAAGCTTACCAACCGAAAGGAGGCTTTTCGATTACAGGTACGATTCCCTCGATTCCGGGATGCGAGCGGAAAGGAGATTCCGGGCGAAAGATACCATCAGACAGAGAGCTCCGGAGGGGATAAAACAGATGGCAAAAAAAAAAACATTATTACAATTAAAACAATCCTACATCACACGCCACACGCACGCTGTTACAAATTAGTTACCAATTTAGTGAGCAAACGGAACCTGAAGTACTACTACACGTTGCGAGTTGTTCCAAAAGGCTTTTGCAGATCTGCATAGGTTACGGTAGGCCTATGAAAGCAAAAAAAAAAAAGAAAACAAATAGAGCAACAAAGGCAAGATCCACCACCCAACCAACCAACCGACCACGTCTCTTCTCCAAGATCGGCGACGGGGTATTCCTCTCCTTGTTTCTTTGCTTGCAGCTCGCGAGTGCGAGTCTGCAGGCAAGGTTTGTTTTGTAATGTAATGTTTGTTTTATTGTTTTTTGAGAGAGATTTTATCTGTTTTACAACCATTTTTTGTACGTTTTATTAGTCCAAATATACACACAGGAACGAGGGAGAGTGAGCCGGAGAAGAAGAAGCAGAAAACACAGCTGCCGAGCACCAGAAAATAGAGAACAAGTTAGGGAAAACGTAAGAGCAAAACCGTGCTCGACGATCGATGATAATGTAAGATAGTAAGCAATATAAAAAATAGTAGCAAAACTAAATAGCACACTAATCATAGTTAAAATCACGCAAAACACGAACACAAACTACTATGCTGCACTAAATAGCGAGATAGTACAGAGTGTGTACGCCATCTTTACTTTTTTTGTTGCTCCTTCTGCGAGTGTTTTCTTCTCTTTGTAAGTTTCGTGTTTTAGCTCCTCTCTGTTAAGATTACCATTACAGTTTGAGCGGTTTCCTTCTCGTCTAGTTTTACTTTACCTAAGCTACAGCAATGTGGCAATTGCCTTCCCTTTTTTAAGCTACACTTTTAAACCCGCAACTATTGTTATTACCATTCGTTTTATAAAAAAAGCTAGTGAATGTAGAAACACAAACAACAAACCGATAGAAAAAGGCTCTTCGATACAACCACCCATCCACGACACGGCAACATAGTGCGTAAGGCAACGATATTGTGTACATGTATTTAGAAAACCTATTACTGTTACTGTGTAGTTGAAAAATGAATCAAGCGATAAAATAAATATCATGCACAAAATAGAAAAATGTGAAATAAATTCCCGCTGGGTTTTGTTGTGTACGCATTTTTCTCAACTTTTTGACGAAAATAGAAACGAATGCCCTTCATTTGTAAAGGTTTGTATTTAGAAATGATGCAGTTTTGTATTTTGGAGCGCCGAGTGCGACGGTCGGTTTTTTTTTTTCTTCCCGACCCATGCGCCCTCCCCTTCTCACTCTCTCTGCTAGGCTATTACTCACAATATCACAGTTTCAAATTATATCATTCTAACAGCAAGAAGGTGGTGAAAAAATCGATTCAAAAAGTGAACAACAAACAGACGACACATTCTCAATACAGCCTAATGGAGTCTTTTCAAAGTATGATAAGGAAAAACACTTACGACAAGTACGACGAAATTAAGTACTGGCTAAAGCAATTGTAAAAGGAAACCCGCACACACACACACACGCGCGCTAATACTTTGTCCCATGCCCCTGGTCACGTTAAGGTACGTTAAGCTACAGGTATAATATCTTACTGGCGTACGAAATATCTTACTACTTTTCTTACAAAACTAGTATGGAAAACTGGTATTCAAAGTTTGCCACATAACATGGAGATAGTTTTAAGGAGAGTGAGAGAGTGTCTGTGTATGTTTGGCACATTACACTGTTCCGGTGCCTTACACGTTCTACCTTACATAGTAAACATTTTCTTTAAATTGCTCTTGTTAACTAGTGGAGAAAGGATAGTGTTTTAAGGAAACTTACAGTGATACGGGTTGAAATCCTTTTGTTGGTTTTTCGTTAAGCTACTCATGGACGTTACAGATAGGAAAGAGAGATAGAGAGACATATTGTGTGTGTATCCTGAGCGAGGTAACCTAACTCGGACTAGAGCTTGTTCTCGTGGCGCCTTCTTTCCTCCTACTTCCATGCCACCGGGAAGAGCATCCACTTTTGCAGCTCGTTCCGCACATCGCACGGACCGAGAAACAGTTCATACTTATCCGCTCCATCCTCCCGGACCAGCGTCGCACTGCGCTCCAGACACTCCGAAGCATCGCCTATGTTCTTCAGATGGTACGTGTCCGTTTCGTACACCCAGCGCTGATTCGGCTTCTGGCTGCCGCAGGTAACCATCTTTATCTTCCGCACACCCTCCACAATTTCCTCCCCGTCGATGCTGGTCTTGCGGAAGGAGTCCAGACAGATGCCCTCGTCCGTCATGACACGCCCGTAATCGTCAATCACAAACTGCTCGTCGAGCACGTTGATCAGCAGCGAGCACTTTTGCAGGTACGCCTGCCCGTACGGTTGGTTTATGGCGGTGTTGGTTTTCGGTTTGTGCAGACAGTACGGGCTGTGTTTGGCCGCCTTCATCGAGTCACCGATACGCTTCACATTCTCCGTGAGGTACTTGATCAGGAACTTCCACTTCAGCTCCGGGTTGAGGTTTTTGATGATCAGATTGATCTTCTTCATCAGCGTGAGGTACTCCTGGTAGTCGAACGTGGACGTTAGGTCGATCGGTTGTATGCGGCCGAAGAATTTGTTCGGCGCGGGGAAGAAGTTTTGCGGCCACACCTGCCGAAGATACCAGTCGAACGATTTGCAGTTGAGGGACCGCTTTAGGGCAAGTCGATTGGAGACGTTCTGTAACAAGCGGGAACATTTTAATAAAAATTGCGATTTTAATCACTCTTTAAAGGTTTATCTTACCAAACTTTTAAACTCTTCGGTGCCTTTGTTAAATTTGAAGAAGAATTTGGCCCAATCATCCATCCATACGAGGGCAACTCGGGCCAAATTTTCGTTCAATATCTAGAAATTTAATCAAACCATTGCTTTTACACGAATCCTTCCACAAATCCGTTCGTTCACTTACCCCACTAACGCCTCCCGGGAACGTGTACGGTGAGCTCTTCCGGAACAGATGGCCAACATGCGAGCAGGGAGCAATCTCAACCTCCCCGCCACACTGCCACACCCGAAAGGACATCTCCAAATTATCGCCACCCCAAATCTTTAACCGCTCATCGTACGCCCCAATATCGAAAAAGTACTTCCGATCGATCGTAAACAGCCCTCCTGCCATGGCCGGCGTACGAAACGGTGTCGTTGTGTCCTTCCTTCTTTCCGCCAGCTCTTCGTCGCTCAACGTGTACCACCGGAAGTGTAACGGCCAGTTAAATGCACCCCAGTGAAACTCGAAGCTTTTAATGTACGAGAAATTATCATCCGAAATGATGTCAATCACCGGACAGACGACCTTTTTCGGGTTCTCCTGCACGCGTGCCAGCAACGGTTCCAGCCACCCGGGCGAACACTCACAGTGGGCATCGAGGAAGGTAAGCGTGTCCCCGGTTGCCATTCGTGCGCCAAGCAGACGTGCCGCAACGAGTCCTTCGCGCTGGTTCAGTCTCAGGATGGTAACGGAAATGGGAAGCTTTTGGACGTAGTTTTCAAGCTCGTGCTTCAGAAACCGTCGATCGCTTGCATCGTCCACGAGCAGTATCTCTCGCACCAAGCCTTTCGGCGAGCGGTTAATCACACTCCAGACGGTCCGCAACAGCACCGACCACGCTTCATTGTGGAACACGATTATGATGGACGTGGTGGGCAGTTTGGTTGGGTACTGTTTCGACACACACCTTGGCTTGCGTACATCCGGAAGACTTCGGTTCAGTGCGATTCGGTCGCTGGCCAGCAGGTTGTACCGATTGATCTGAAACAACTGTTGCATCTTTAGCAGATCCTTCGCCTGTATCACCACCGGATCACCGTTCTCTCCCACGCCGGGCACGGGATCGAAGTTGTTCGTGTTCATGAAATCTTTCGACAGGTTCCCCACCGTCCCAACGCCCACATAGTGCCCGACGATTTGTGGTATCCGAGGTCGGTCGGGGAATTTGTTGCTTCTGCAAAGAAAGGGAAAATGAGGAAGAGCTGTTACAAAACTGTTTGGTCTTTGCATTCAATCGCATTACCTCACATGTCGGTGATAGTTTATAAACTTTTCAAACGAATATTTCGAGATCAGGTAAAACAAGTACACACTAAACACGAACGAAATGATGATGTACACGTAGAAAATCTTGACCCGCAGCCGGAACATCATCCTGATGCCGGACCCGTAAGCGCTACGGAATGGCACCAATCGATAGAGCTAGAGCACTTCAACACACTTTTACACTTATAATACTGCTTATTGAATAAATGCTAATTAACTAAGGGAATGTTTAGAGCAATCAAATGTGAGCAAAGTCTTGGTACATTTTCATGTAATTTGTTGTTTTTCGTGATATGATTTTTTGCCTGCGAGGCTCAGTTTGACACATAAACAGAACGCCGTTGACAGATGAAACGCTTCAGCGAAACGCTTAAAATGAACGTTTTCAATGCTTCGCACAGTGAGAAACGTGAAGGAAATACAGAAACTAATTACATTTTCTTTTAGTTTTATTCTTCCCTAAAGGTTTTGAATGAATTCAGTTATTTCTGATGAGTAAATAAAACATAGGAAATTTTCAATCGAATCTACAATTCTAGATTATTTAGAAACGTTGTTTTATAGTTTTTCTTTAGTGTACACCACGTGTGTGGACTTCAAATCCAAAAACTTCTAAAGTTTCATCAATATTTTAACGTAAACTAACGTAAACTGCAATAGCAACCTATGATAAAATTTATTTTAATCGTCAAATTTCCATTTTCAAACCACATCAACACGCTTCAACCACAGTTCCAGGAAGCTCGATTTCCAATCGTAAAATCCAATCAACCAAATCAATTGCTTACCTTTGAGAAAGCACGCACCATACACCCAATCGAACAGGGTAAAACTCCGGTCCCGTCGCCCACCCAGCCTGCAGAAATAGTACAATGAACCAATCTGATGCCCATCGTAAGCCTCAGTATACATGCGCCAAAAATTTTCCCATGAAGCCTTAGCGAGCGCCGCAAGGCTTGATTACGTTACGGTCGATTCCCTTTTTTCCCTCTCGGTAGGGCACACGGTACGATACGGTACGGAGACGTACGTCATACCCATTCAAAGATTTCCCCGAAAGTCACCAACACGAAGCCTTACCGCTCGGGATGTAAAATAAAAAGGCATCGTAAAGTTCATGCCGCCTCGATACGAGGCCTGGCGCGTTCATTTCTCGTGCGTGAAAGCTTTCGATAAGGGAAGCTTTCGGACAGCGAAAGGGATGAGGGTGAGAAAAGCGACAAGATGGAAGGGTGTCGTTTATTTTGGAAATATTTTTAGAATTCCTAATTAAAAATGACACGTGAATGATCTTTGATTTCGAAATTACACAATTTTCTCCGTTCTCATTGGTTAAACTGTTACTTAACCTTTTTTAAGTAATTCCTAGCCTCCATTACCCAAACTGACGCGCTGGGTGGATCATGGATTCATGAATTTGTGCCGGCATTTTGCACTTCGGGGCTTTCAGTGTGCTGGTTTCCGTTCAACGAACGCCACACGCGCGTTACTCGACCGCGGTCGACGTCATTCAAAGTTCGCTCGCCGTCGCAGAGAGTCGCAGCGTGTCGGACGCCAAGCCGTTTCCATCTCCTTCCAGCCACCCGGTCACCCACTCTGCAGGTGTGTGTGTGTGTGTGTGTGGGCTGTTTTGTTATTTGTTATCGGTCGGTGGAGCACCATCAACAAAAAGGACATTTCCCTGGCTGGTGACAGAGTGTGTGAAAAGCCTTCGCCGTGATGTCCTGAGAAGCGTGTCGTTCGCTCCTTCCATTCATCATCCCAGCAGGCGGTGGGTTTCCTGTGCTGTTTCACCACGTTACGTTCGAAACCGGTGTTCGCTTGGGAGCGTGTGCGGCCCACCGGTGGACCAGTTTTCCCTTCACGGAGCAACCAACTGCGCAAAAACGCAAAACGCGGCAATCTCCGGGCGATGGTGATGATGATGTAGTACCTTCCGGAGTGTCGACGTGTCGACCTATCGACGTGAGCGTACGTGTCTGTGTGTGATTTGTGTGTTAAATTAATTAAGCTTTGGTGACGCACCAACGGCTCTGTAATAAATAGTGTGAGAGGGACACTACACAAACGCCGCAACAATAAATCGCATCATTTATCTTATCCCATACGACGCGTGGTTGCATCACGGTGGGGTTGAAACTGCAGCTAGGGTGCATCGCACGAACGCCACCGGCACACACCCTCCGCGAGTGCGGCGTGTACTCGTAAGTATTCTTTGCTATATTTAAACTCAGCCACTAGCATCTCGCCCCATCGTGTGCATATCGTGTGAAGGGTTGCAAGCGAGAGAAAGCGAGAGAGAGAGAGAGGGTGGTATAGAATGATTCTATTGGATTGCGAAAAATACGCGCGCCATTTCCACGCGCCCGACGCCTGTCGGCTAAGACGCAGTAAAAGTTCACGGTCAAATAGGGTATCCATCTGCCGCTGGGCCTTCTCCGACCTGCCGTTCTGTCTGGTTTTTCGCGACATCTTTAGGCATTTGCTTGACGCGAAGGCTCACGTGAGCAGCTCCAAGCTGAGAAGAAGAAACCACCCAGTCAGTAAGCATGAGAAGGACCACTCACACTCGGTTGGGGAGAGGGCACAAAAAAGCCAATGTCCGAAAGAGCCGTGATGTGATGCGGGACCTCCCAGTGGCACGATGATAAAGCTTTGGAAAATGGATGATTAATGGTTTGAGCCGTCGTGTATCCGGAGGAAATTTGAGCCACTTCCTACCGAACCAGCCGGAAGAGCAAAGGCGAGTTTGGGGGCTGGGTGTTCACACAACAACTGATGGCAAGTTAAGCCTTATCGTAAAGCATTCGGCAGTGTGGGGGATTATGTTTTGCGGGCTGTGAAAAACAACGACAGGCTCCGGGTGAAGCTGTTTACGCTTTGACGGGCGTACATGTCTGCCCGGAGTGCGAAGCTGTCCCGGCGGGCACTGACGAAGGTCGATCACCGACCGGGTGGTAGGCCCGGCTAGTGGAGCTTTTTTCGATCGAAGGTGGGGAATTTTATTCCATTTTTTCCATTTGAACATCTTTCTCGTGTGAGTTCGTTGTGTGTGATGAGATGAAAAATAGGAAAATTGAACGTATGAGTGGCTAGGAACGTTAACTGGGGAAGAGATTGATGGGTTTTTGTGAGCGGTAAAAAGAGTTATTTAATATTTTGAATTTCACCTTTGAGTTGAAAGAGTCAATAGGAGCTAGTTTTGAGTTCCAATTAGGCAATGTTAAATAACTAAAGATAATCCATAGTTTTTCATCATAATTTATATTGTTTATTTCACGTACATGTAGAATAATTGCATTTTTTGCGATAAACGGAAAATTTTAAACATATTGCATACTTTAAGGCGTTATGCCATATGCCATTCATTTTTAATATAATTTAAAATCTAACTTACCATTTGAGTGTGTCATAGGAAACAGTCAGACTTCGATACAATATTTGATGACTAAATGTACATTAAAAGCATTCGATAAAAAATATGTTGCATACTTTCAGGCGCTCAAAATCCTACAAGGTACATTTTGTATGTACTTGTCTTACTATTTTACAATTAATTCTTTAAAAATTATACATTTACTGGATAATAGAGTCATACCTTAAGCAAACTAACTTTCTATAGTTCATTCAAAAAGACTTATTCATTTTCAAGGCTTAATTTTTCCACCATAACTTGTGCCAATGTACAGGTTTAATTAAGGAGAACGCGTTTCATTATCGTACCAATCTCAAGATAATAAAGGTACAATACTGGTATATACTCCTAGTTATTAGAAGGATAATATTTTACCTTTCAGGAATTAAACCCAGCTACAATAAATAAACGTTGAACATATTAAGACATGACGTGTTCACGATACGTAGAAAAGCCTCCCTCGCGCTTTCACTTTAATTTTGTCCTAGAATAATTATTTCCATGAACGAATTACGCCACCGTACCCGACAAGCCTTCCACACTTTACTCAGTGGATTACTACATTTGGAATCCCATCATTTCACCCACCGAGAAACGAAATGGAATGTGAAATCGGTATTATTCATGTAACATTATGCGTTCGTTCTGAGAAGAAGGAAAACGGGAAGGAAAGCAAGTTCAAATAAAGCATGTTTCGGTATAACGAGCTCACAATGAGCCGGCTCCACTGTTGTGCTGCATAATTTCCATTTCACCCTCCCAGCTTCGCCCCGTGCTACAACCAATCAGCCTTAAATGCTGCTCCTGCTGCAAAAAAAAGAACGGAAACGAACGAAAGCACAGTTCTGTGCGAAAATCATGATGCCTAGGCATTCTGCAGGATTCAGGCCGTTGGCAAAACTATGCTGTTCCATTTGCCACCCGCCCACCGTCGGTATTTTTTTCTTTCGTCGCAAAATGTAGTCCAATTTCGCTTGCTTCAATGGGTGAGGTAAATATTTAATAAAGCACCGAGCGAACGAGCGGAAAAACTCCACCAAAGCCCCGGTTCACAAACCTTCCTGGGAGCGCTGCAAACCGATTCATTGTGAAATTGAATAAAATCGAGCAAATGTACGTCTCCATCCTCCAGGGCGGGAATAGTTTTCACCGGCTTGCCGTAGTATTTACTGTGCGAGAAAAAGGTAAAAGGAAGCACTAGTACTACTGGTTTGACATTCACAGGGCACCTTTTGCCGCGAGTGCCAGATAATGAGCGCGACAACCCACCCGGTTCGCCTGGCCCGTTCTGCTGTGGTGCTTCCCTTCTTTAATTTGTAACCTTTTGCGCCCTCGGCCCGGGACGGCAACATTCTGTCACACGGAACCGGTGTTACCAGCGAGATTCTTTCAAACTTTCGTGCCTGTGTTTGCCGCAAAGGAAGCTTTCTTGTTTTGCGCGCTTGCGAGAGAATTCTGTATTTTTTTTATAACTTTCTGGGGTAAAGAACACACCAGCAAGCCGTAGAAAATAAAGCGTTGAAAAACAATATTCATTCAAATGGGAGTGATTTTCTTTCACCGGAGTTTTCCACCACATCTCTAATCGGGATGACGTTGGGCCCGAGACGTCAATTTCGGAAGCTCGTTGGTGGGTTCGATTCGTCCTCTCGAGACGCTTCCAGAGTGTGCCGTCCGTTTCGTGGTGAAATCCAATTTCCTTCTCCTTTCCTGGCACCCCACCAACATGCCTGTTCTGGTTCGAGGAAAGCCGAGCAAAAGCCAAAAGCCTCTCGTCGGTTCTAATGAGCGTCAGTGTCGAAGGTGTCGAAGCCACGAGACATTACTTTCCCTTCGTTTCTGTACGCTTCCGGCGAAACGATCGCCTGGAACGGCTTACGCTCGGGCCCAGATGAGTCAGTTTTATCAAATGAAGCGTGACAATATCATCATTATCAGTTGGTTGGACACCCTTTGTCCTCCCAACGCCCTCGGGATGGCAAGATGCTCGGTGGGTTGGGATTTTGTCTTTTGCTCTTTTTTTTTCGTAACTCTATTGTGATGCCAAGCCGCTAGAGACGGGTCGTTGGACGCATTTCCTTCGCCTGACAGGTCAAATACGCATTTTATTATCTCTCGCCTTTGCTTTTCTTGTGCGGTGTGAGAAGCTCGTGGCAATTTGTTCCAAGGAAGGATGCGGTTTTTTCTCTCTCGATGAACGAACTAAAAGAATGAGGTGTGATACAAAAAAAATTGTAAAGGAAAACTTTTTTCTGTGCTTTGTACAAAGTGTTGCCTTTTTCGTATTTTTGATTGTGTGTGTGTGTGTGGTTTTTGTTACAGCTGATAATCGGAAAGAAAGGAAAAAAGCTTCCAAATGTGGTGAATGGAAACGAGGTCTCACGCTGAACATTTTTTCTAGGTTTTCTGGCGCGGTTTGTTTTATTACTAAGGGGTCATTGCCCTATATGAACAAACGTTAAAATGTTTGTATGCTAGAGGAAAGATTAATTTCCTTTGAAATGTGTAAATGAGAATAAATTTAGTTGAACGCCTAAAGGTATGCAATATCTATTTTTACACCCATTTATTATATTATTTACAAAAAGACTTTCTTTTCTGCAAGAACAAACACTTAACCTATGATGCTAGAATTTTTCCAACAGTAAACTACTTAAGAATAAGAAATTTTCATCTTTTGCATACTTTAAGGCGCTCGTCATTATGCAGCTTGCATAAAACAAACGAGCAAAACTGTTTATATAGAAGATTAAAATTGAAATTCAACAGCGACTTCTCATACGGTACACTGTCCCAAAGCATTGTGTTTTGAGATCTTATCCGCCTTGACGGATGATGCAACGCGGCATGCGAAAGTCTGCTTAATAGCGTCCCGCTCCCGCCCAGCCGTCAAAGTAATTAGTGTGCAGGCAGCACGACTCGACTGCACGCTGCATGAATCATCCAAGTGCAAAGTGTACAAACATTCGGGCGCCAGTCCATCCCACTCACCGTGCCTTTTCATTTCCCCCCGCAGCTGGTACTCACTCTCACTTTACCGGTGCGATGGTGAACGGTGAGTTTATTTTTGCCTTCATCTCATCACCAGCCATGATGCTTCTCTTTTGCTGTAGAGAAAATGTTCGAAAGGGATTATGCTTAAAATCTTTTTAATACAATACATTATTCTTTCTTCTTTTCGGGGTATTTCGATGAAAAACTTCTTTTGTACAGATTTTTAAAACAATAACCTTGGTATGCTTGGCTGTAATCTTCTCACGCTGAGCAGCCGTCAGTCATCGCCCACCCTTAAAAGCGTTCAATCGCACGCGATACCAACAAGTGAGATCTTACCGCACGAAAACACAAACACACACTCGGCGGCGTGTTTTTCTTTTCTGCGCGAACGGTGTCTGTCCCACTCCCTTGCAGTCCCCACCGATAGGTGTGGAAAATCGTGGCCACGCATCGCATCGGTTTGTTTTCGTTAGCAATACACCGTGCGGAGTGACGCATAAGTCCCCGCTACCCAGTCCCCCCCCTCCCCCAGAGTATCCATAATTTTCCGTGAAGAATTTTCACTCTCATCGAGCCGTCGAGCAAACAGAAACACGCACCAGCCGAGGGAATTTTCAAACTTTTGTGTACACAAGAACGAGGTTGTTCTAGTGTGTGTGTGTGTGTGTGTATATGTGGGTTGAATGAATGCATTTGAGGAAGGAAGGGATGTGTGTGGGAGTAGGAGGTGGGGTACGCTTTGGCGTCGGCCCTTCCGCCCGCTATTGGCAGCGTGGTTCGTCGCGAGCAGGTTAGTTGAGCTCCAACCGCGACTGTTGCAGCACGTGTTTCGCCACCAGTAGCAGCAGCAGCAGCAGCAGCAGCAGCGACGAATCGGTTGTTGGCATATTTGCTCTCGTTCTCAGTGAATTTGAAAAGTGGTTTTCCATTTCCAAAACATATTTAGAGCAAAGGTTTCACACCGCTCAAACCGAACACCGGTTTAGGTGTCAAATTAATCGTGTCACGTAGCGTGTATTAGTTTCGGGTTTTTCGGTGTACGTGTGTTTGGATTAAAATTTTCAACCCAAAAGTCAATCCCATTCAGGGGTGAAAAGCCTTTCGAAATTGGAAAAAAAAAGTGAGAGCAAAACAGCAAAGGCAGACGGTGCAAAAACAACCCCTTTTACCCAGCGTTCAGTGAATTCGGGCATCGATTAAACAACACTACGACCACACAAAATGTCCTGGAGATACGCGGTATGTGTATGTGCGTGTGAATGGAAGGAAAGGGAAAAGGGAAAAGGGTTAAATGGGTTGAACAACTTGGCAAAGCAGGGCGAAGGAAGCGGGTGATTCTTTCTCAAACAATCGCCCATCAGCGACGCTTTTTGAGGGAGGTTGATGAGGTTTGATCGTGAACTGGAACTAGTGCACACTTTAATTGGGGTTGAAAGTTTCGGTTTTATGAGGTTTGACGTTGTAGTTTATTGCCCGTCTATGGATTGAGTTTCAATCCTTTTAGAGCTTTCTGTTTAAATTTAATTTAAACGCCTGCAGGTAGATAATCTGTTGAACATAAAATATTTATTATGATATGTTTGTTATTTTTAGATCCTTACCTTCCTTTAAATCAGCAATCGAACGTTTTCTATCGTTTCTATCTAAACTTGTGCAAATCCAGCTTGATAAGTATTAACTATTCATAAAATCAAGATAAACGATCGAAATTGCCAAGTTTCACCAAATCCGACCAGACCAATCGCTTCCTTCGACGCTTTATTGCCGCTCGCATGAAAATAAATATGTTTCCCGGTACACTATGCTGCTCATTTGGGTTCACCTTTGGCGGCAAACAGTGAACCCCACGGCTGATTGCTTCTGTCTGCCTTCCTAATCCCATCATTTATCCGGGCAATCGGGGAAAACGGTCGCCGGTGGTAGCACGTTCGATGTAACCCAGCCTCGATGGTGCAATTTTCCTCACCCTGCTTCTCTTCCGATCGTTAATAGCCCAATTGATTTAGTGTGTCACAAAGAAGCGCCCAGCTCACACAATAGCACCCATTCCCCGCACCACTACCCCTGATCTATACGGGGCAGCTCGCACTCATCGAGGTAGCAAATAGTTATGAGCATGCATTTAACCCTCCCGCCGGCCCGTTACAGGGATGCGCCCGGGTCACAAATGACGCCGTACTTCGGACGATTGAGTTTGGATCTCCGCCACCATTGTTGCTATTGTTTTGCACGGTTGAATAATCGAGGGGTGGAGTGGATGGAACGAGAGACAGAGAGAGAGAGAGAGAGAGAGAGAGAGAGAGAGAGAGAGAGATGATGGCATGCTGTTGGGAGATGTTTAAGCAAAGTTCTCCCGGTGCTAACCTGACCCAACCTTTTTGAACCGAGCGACCGGAAATAGATTAGTCGGAAGGCTATCGATGACAATGTTCCGATGGACGAGAGACGAGAACAACAGCAAAGAACTCGATCAGTCGATGGGATTATTTGTCATTCTAGAGGGAAGGGTGAGTCAATTGGATGGCATTAGATGCGTCACAAGAGTTGCTGTTTCATCACAGCGGTTCGTAGCGCATTCGTTGATAGATTGTGGATAATCTAATTAAATCGGTTCGCTCTGTGACATTGGTCGGAAATGAGTCATTTCATTCCGGATACAAAGTAGCACGAGCGATACATGATTTCTATCAATCTTCTTCACAATCAAACAGTCACAATTATTCCACACTCCTAGCCATATAAAGTACTCTCATCAAGCTACCATTTAAGGAAATTTGCAAACAAACCATCTAATTATAGCTATTATCACCTCTGCCGAGACTACGGTGAATCCCAATCCATCCCTCGGCAGACTGCGTGTGTGTCTGGGCGGCAACAGCTGGACGGCTGACAGGTCCCGGATGAACCTGTCCGGTTTGGTTTGTGCAGGG
>KB672042.1:187500-228486 GCA_000349105.1 Anopheles epiroticus | reverse complement strand
GGGGGGGGGGGGGGGGGTAATCTCGCCGACCACCAACCGTGCTGACCGTGAAAGGAATTGTGCAAAAATATGCAAACATCATCATCGTATCGGTATGCCATTTTTAGACGCCACGCGCTTTTGTACCTTGTCCGAGGCGGGCGAGCGGGCAAACTTCTTGTGGGGCGTTGGCGTTTGCCGCATGTGTGTTTACGCGTTTGAACTTTGCGCACCAAACCCGGCAGCAGTGAAGTTGCCCAGAGCACAAGCGGAGTTCGGTCCGCACGTGCTAGAAATACCGCACCAGCTATGCACCAGCAAACGGGGTGGAATGCAAATGCGAACGCTCGTAATAGAAACACGGCCCCGGCAAAGACCTTTACCATGGTGGTCTGTCGCTGCGCCGCGCTGAGAGCTAAATTGGAACCACAGAAAAACACTTGGCCCCCCTTTTTTGCAATTTTGCGGTGCAATTCCGAAGGTCTGAAGGGAATGGGAAAAAAAAGGTTCTCTACAGTGCACCGGACGGAAGGTACATCGTAAAGCATGGTCGCGGCACAGGATGTGGACCAGGCCCGTGAGGTCTTGCGATGGTCTATTCTAAGCCACGTGCTGTAAGAAGGCACTTTCGTGTGTGTTTGCGGGTCCGTTTAATAATGCATCAAAATCAGCTTTTAATGTGCACAAATCTATTTTCGGTGGGCAATATAATGCAATTACCTTGAGGTGTGTAGCGTTGATATGGGACAGCTGTGCTGAAATGGGGTCATTTAGATGGGTTTAAAAGGGGGTTTTTTTTAATCCCTGCAGATTCCACAATTTATTCTTATTTATATTTAAAGATGTTTTTTAAATTATTTGAAATTTATTTGATATAATGTGATACAATATTTGATTAGATTATTTTGCACTAGGGGTTTGTAAAAAATAACAATCTTCTCAATTATTAAGTTGTTTTTCACAGGTGTAAAGTTGACAGCAAACAATGCTCTACTGACCTCGAATGTCAATACATTTTCATAAAAAAATATTTTTTTAAATTTATTTTATGTTGCGAAAAAAAAAAACGCCTGAAGGTATGCTATTTGCAACACCTAACAACGCTTTTAGACTTATCATTTTAATTCCTTCTTATCACTACTGCAATAAAATGCTCAAAAAATGGCCCGGTAAACATAATTCACATTTGCATACAGCTGCATATTGAACCAGCTCACAATAAATCACCAGCGAGCAACAATAATTTCATGTCCAACAAACATTAGCTAAAAATATCGCTTCACTCTCGCGCCACCCCCCCGTAAAAAGTAATCATAAATAATCCAGCCTCCAGCTGCAACAGCCCAGACCAATTTGATAACACACCCTGCAGCCCTGCAGCTGTTCGGAACGCTTCAATCCCGCTGCTAACTTTACCCATAAATCCGCACGAAACTTTCGCACAAATTACAGCGCACACACGATCGTGGCCAGCAACGATTGTGATGTGATACGGGGGGGGGGGGGGGGAGTGTGATACTTTCGCACATATCACCCGGTATCTCAGATTATGGACACCTTCCCGGCAGCCTCCGCCGCACAGCACAGAGAAGCGGTCACCGAACCGAACGAAAAAAAAAAACGAAAGACAAGCTAAATGTATCCGCCCCTACCGTGGCCGACACGGGCCAGAACAGAAGGTACAGAGAACATAAATATTAGCAAACGTTACGACGATTATATTTACGGCCGCCACGCTGCACGCTGTGAGTAACCCATGTTGTTGCACGTCGTCATCTCGTCTCCTTGTTTCTGTGGCGTGGAGGAGAGGGTGACTCCCAAAAATAGAAAACACTTTCTGTCGGTGGAATGGAAGGTAGAGCGAACCGGCTGCGGAGCGGTCCCATTGTGTCCGTTTCGTTCGCGATCACTTTTTGGCAATATACAAACATAAGCAGAAGAGCGGTGAGACAATTGCTGTCATCATTGTGCCCGATTATTGCTGTTACAATTGCGACCTCGATGAGACAAGCAAGGGGCATACACACACACACACACACACACACACACACGGCATATCACGGGATGATAATGATGCTTATGAGAAGAATGAATTGGGCCCGCTGCCAAGGCGAAGACGGTGGAGTCGAAAGAAAGCATTTGTACGAATTAAAATAAACACTTGTTACACGATTGCAACTTGCACGACACACACACACACACACACGTACGGGTGGATGACATTTTAATGACATCCCTTCGCTTGCGAGTTGATAAAAGAAAAGCAACAGCTCGGTTCTTCTCAAGGTGCACATGCTAAACAAACAATTAATCACGTGAATCACTCGAAATGAATCATGATTACGATGCGAACCGGTTTTTGATTTAAACTTAAAACTTTTCCTCGCTTTTTATTTCACTTTTATTGCCGTCACGTTAGAGGCGAAACAATCGGGCGGCGAAAGCAAGGGCAGCAGCGAGAGCCACCGGGCGTCTCCATGGAAAGCTGTTAAAATGAAATACTACGCCCAAAAGCGACCAACAATGCACTGAACCGGGGGAGAAAGAGAGGACGATTTTACGTTCCGCCCACGGGAGCCTCGGTGACAAATCATGCCACCCATCGGAATGCCAGATTGGATTTATCACCGTTGTTTAATTTCCCTGAAATCCATTAATTTCCCACGGTGCTTTATTTTCCCACCCGTTTCGGTACGTTCGCTTCCAGCGGCATTCCGGGTGGACATCCAGCACCATCCAGTTGGTTCCGATTACCGATGGCAGCGCAGCAAAGAAGCTTCCAACCGTGGTGTGTGTGTGTTTGAGATTGAGAAGATCAATATTGTATATTGCATGGCACAGGCAAAGAAAGTGAACAGAGCAAACACTTAGCTTTTGCTTCGCTTCTTTTCCCTTCCAGCGGTGGCGGACAGGCAAAATCACTTTTTGCTCAGCATCCAGTGGAAATGCAATAAAGAAAATCCTCTCACACCAACACACACAATCCGTGACAGTGTGTTTTCTGTAGCTGTAAAATTGTTTCCTCGTCCATTTTCGCTGAAGCAGAAGCGTTCTTCCACTGCATCGGTCCTAATCCGCGTGTGGAGCGTGCAGCATACCTAATTGGTTCGTAATTATTCTCACCGGGCGAGAAGCATTTCAGTGTTGAAGTGAAGCCAAGCGCGAGTTTTCTTTCTGTGCTTGCTTCTTTCTCTAAACTGTTTTCATAACTGTATCCAATTAGGGAATGTAATGCGGTCGTGTGGCTGCTTCACTCCAACGAACAGACTGTCGCACAGCAAGGTGTGTACTGCCTGTAATGATGGAAGTAGTAATTGAAAAGCGTAATATAACTAAAGTGGTTTAAATGAAGGTGCACACCAGATGTAAATTACACTAATAGCAAACAATTTTCACACATTTCCTCTCTGCACCTTGCAGCACGAGAAAAGTTTAATTTTAATCCGGTCTGCGATCTTAGTGTGTGTAACCTTAGACACACACTCAAACCAAGCGACACGAAGTATTTGATCTCACCTTGCCGTCACACGTTATGCTCCACATTTTGGATGAATGTCATCACACGGACGGGCGGGTGGGGGGGCATTCTAACCGCACAAAAGTTTGGCACATTTTCACCCGGCACACGGTCGACTTGGAGGGTGAACTATTTTTAACGCCACGCGTGTGAAATAAATCCCACACACCCAAGGAAAGCAACAAAACACGATCATGACATTGGAATGCTGGACGGTGTATGGATGTGCCGACGAGTGTCCGAGCTAGTGCTCGTTTGCTTTATTACCTTGAGTTGGTGGTGGTGAGTGGTTTTAAGTGGCAGAGCGATAGAAACATTGATGATCCGCTAGACTGATGGCTTATTGGATCGTTAAAACTCCACTCCCGATCCATCTCTGCTTGGTTTATGTTCTTTCCCTTCCGAACAGAACACTCGTTGGGCGAGTTCGATTTAAAGCTCATCAATCGGACCGTTCTTTCGCACACTGTTGATGATCAATTTTATTTCTTTTTTATTTTCCTATTGACTGACTCAACTTTACGACAAAACTCTGAACCGAAACCATCGCCCAAAATAATATCCAATCAAGCTGCACTCGCATGAGTGCATTTCATTTCATCGCATCTCATCTGCCCGTGCGACACAACTTAATAAACAGCTCCCTCCATCCCGTCCGTCCCAGGTAGCATAATAAACCACCCGGAACATCAATAATTACATGAGCCACTCGCGGGCCACACAACGCGTCCACCGGCCAGGAACGCTTCCTTCGGCGGAACGTGGAGTAATCAATTATAATCCAATTATAGCCAACCCTATACCCGCAGGTTGTCGCGCGTTCTCACCGGAATCGGGTTTCCCTCCCGCACCGGGCTCTAATTAGTTTCCTCCCCGAGCCGGGATGTTTTTTGCGAACATGGGCTACCCAGGCGGATCGTGTGGTTGATACTTCAGTAAACATGCACCTTTTGCGCGCTTATCTCGTTGGTTTTATCGATCGATTATGGTATTAAGGGAGGCACTCCCACATGCTCTGGTCAATCTCATCCGGGTGCCTCTCCGTGCAGCGTTGGTGCAGTTAATTCCCGTAAATGGTATGTATTATTTGCATCACCTCAAGGCAGGGGGAAAAAACACAAGCAGAACGACAAGCAACGTCACGAGAGACCCAAATACAGGATTCCCACACGGATAAGGTCATACGTGCACAACAAACAAGGGCAAACAAACCGTATTCTTCCTTCTGGTGGTATGTCAGGGAATAATATTTGTCATTTTCGATCAACCGTTCCCAGGTCGCTCCGATATAGCCACAGGAAATGCCCACACGAAGCAAAAATGTGTCCACCACGCTATATTGCGTTTTGATAAAGTTTTTATTTTGTTGTAGGTTTTTTTTTCTGATAAAGCCTTAAAAGCGTGCTTTAACAAAAAGGCATTGAAACGTTTCCTAGCTGACAAGTTTGTTGATTTAAACTATTTTCTAGTGGGGAGGAGGTTTTGCAATGGTAAGCGAAGAACTATTGCTTTTCATTAGCAGCATTTCACATAAATGATTTATTCATGTGAAAGTTATTCGGCGTTTCACAATTTTCTTCTCCATTGCACGAAACAAGTTTCAATTGTTATTCTCATAGCAGGCTCAAAGAAATTTATTACATTATCAAGAGCAATGAATATCAATCAAGTTTATATTCGACTTGATTTAGTACTATAAGAAGTGCACTGTCACAAAATCGCTCTAAAAGAGTGTTTTTTACACAAACTAAATAATTTCAAATATTATATTTTATACGTAGAAAAAAATATATGGGAATATTTTTCTCATAATATTCACAAAAAAATATTACATTAGAACAATAATCCTTTTCAAATTCTACATTTAAATTTTCTGTTACCAGTTTTGCATCAATTTTCGTTCCTGAACACTAGATTATCTCTACCACTCGTGTAGCAGGCGCTTTAGCTGAAGCGTTACGTAGCGTTATGCTGTTTACTTGCACGCGTTGCTAACGTTACAAACACGACATTTCACCGTCGGAGGCATCGGAAACTGAAGCAAACAAATTCATTTCACTCGACGGTCGTATATGTGTGTGTGTGTGTGTTTGTGTGCACTTCCGGGGTGGCCTTGTCCTAATAATTTTCCAACGTTTTCTGCTTTCCATCCTCTTCCACTGTTCAAAAACACCACCTCACCTTCATATGCTGAAAAATTGCACCTCTTATCGAGTTCAGGTGAAGGACACGCGGCAACGGTTTTAAAAGGAAGAGCGAAAGAACTCGCTTTTGTGCGCCCTTCATGTCTGGGACACTTCTCCCTGCTGAGGGTCGCGAAAGGGTGCATGCTGCAGATGGGTGTGTTTGGTTAGCGAGTTGAGCTGAATGCATGCAAAGCCCCTTTTTTCTATCGGTGTAATTGCTTGGTCCACTCGGTGGTTGTCCGATAGTAAAAGCGCAGAAGGAAATTACTACGATAAAGAACCGCCGACCACCGGCGATGACCTACTCTTGTTCGTGTTTGCCTCATACATAAAACCGTATGAATGGTGTGTAAAGGCAAACAACCGGGCCGGAGGAGTAGTTTGCCTTTGATTGGAAGTTTGACCAACAGTGAACACGGAGGCTTTAATTGATTGGAATGATTCGGAGGCAGCAGCATGGTCTAGCGGGAAGGTTGAACAGGTTCGGAATTGCTGTTGGCAACTTTTTAATCACCATCGATAAACTTTTTTGCTTCCGTAGAGTTTTACCAGCAGATAGAGGCTCAATAGAATTTGAAACGTAGAGCGATTAAAAGCTTCAATCCACTCCTTCCATGTTTTACCCATTGTCGATTTCCAGGAAGAGGCAAGCAATTTGCCGTTTTGAACATTTCCACCAACCGTTAGTGCCTCAATCGATTCGTTGTAACCAATCTTAGTAATTACGTTGCATGCTACACCCCAAAATGGACACTTTGTCTAATGGAACGTTGATTCCCCTTTCTGGTCACGTTGTCACAGTGTTGACAGCATTTTCCCGCAGTAGTACTCGCGTCCTACATATAATTAAGGATTGTTTTCCTTCCCCGTACCGTTTGTTCTACTTCACTGCATTTTTGTGGCGTTTTCCTTCTCCCATTCTCCGATGATAGGGTTCCCGTACAACGGAATTAATCGAGACCTTGAACTAGGAAAGCTTATCCGCCCTTACTCGTAGTAGCAGTAGTAGTAGTAGTAGTAGTATCGGACAATTTCGGCACAATTTAACCCCTTTTTCCGATCGATGACAAGAACGTTGCCTTGCTGTAGGCTGACACTGTACCACTCTTGCCGAAGGTCATCTCACACCCTTTACTACAATATTTACTACTCAACCCCTTCCCAAGCGCAAGTGGAATGCAAAGATTTTCCACCAACACAAAACACCGAGCTGGCAGTCTGAATAAATTACTCGGGGCACCATCGTTTCTCGCCGGACTGTCGAATGCTGTTGAGCGGTCGAGTCACGTCCTTGCGGGGCGGTTCGGAAATGAGACGGTCGTCACCAGAAAAAGCATGAGTCTCACGTACAATGACTTCTAGCCAATTTGGCGCCTTTTTGTGTACACAATGGAGTTGAGAGTGGTGGAAGTATCATGCCACTCCTGCAGAATTTAATTACTGCAGTGATGTATTGTTGGATAAGTCTCCATATTCAATCAAAGTCTTCCCAAAGATCTCCGTTGTAGGAATGCAATTCTCTTAAATCCTCTTCAGTGCTCTTTATAAATCAACCCTCCCACATGGAGGAATAATTCATATCAACAGATCTACGAGGCCAAGCACACTGTCCATAGCTCCCCTCCAAAGGCCCGCGTTTTTGGCAGCGATCCAGAAAAATGGCACCATTACCCCAAATACTGGGTCGACCAGAACACCTGCTCCGACTTAATTCAATCACGCTCTTCCGCCAGCAGCCGGAACAACCCAAGTTTCCCATCATTTCCGTTCTGAATACTTCACGATAAGAGGCTAACCCTCCGAGTGCCCGGCAGGCATCAAACCATGAAGCGGATCTGGCTTCCCTGTCGAACCCAATGGGGAATGCGGATTTGCGAGATTTTGAATTATACACGAAAAATTGAAAGCCCGTCTACTCCAACGGGCTTATCTCCGGTAGCTCAGCCAGTGGCCTGGAGCAAGGTACACGTTCCGGAAACACATTAACATCGTGTCCTTAGTACACATGGGGGAAATGGCATCATGACCACTTCTCCGACTTATCGGTGGCGTACATCGACCTCAAGTCCATCTTTTCCAGCAACAAAGGAAAGGAAAACCTAGCGTGTAGTGATGATGATGAACCGATAGCAGGAGCAGAACATTAGGTGACAATGTTCCAAGGTACACCTTTGTAAAGAGCGTCCACGCTTTTCCCTAAATCGCAGCGGAAACACCAAACCAAACAACGGTGTCGATTCGTTTGTATTATTCATTAGCAAAGGGACGGCTCGGAACAGCTCCTCGTGCTTGGTCCCTTCTTCCCCGGCCCAAACTGGCCAGCGTGAAGTTGCTTTCGGAAGCTTTCACCGTCAGTCAATACACGGGCTGACGGAAAAGCGAAACGGAAAACCCGAATGCCATTTGAATACGAATCAAGCCAGAGACACACAAACACACAAACGCACACCGACAGACAGAGCTACCTGGTGCCAGGTTAGGACCTCACCTTTCGGGCATTGGAGCAATCATTCCGTTCGGAGACTTTGTTGCGAGTAGACGCAAAGCATTCTAAGCTGTGCTGGTGACTGAATTTGATCGAAACCGCACCGGTCTAGGTTTTAGTGTTTGGTTTTATGTGTGTTTGGTGACTACAAAACAGGGTAAAAAGTGCAATCGGTGAAGAACGGTTCTTCATAAAAAGTGAAACCATCAAACTAGAATAGTGCGCATCGTTTTATTGCCATCGGCAAAACTTGTTCGGCGACAGTTTTTCATCCAGCAACATAAAAATGGCTAAAACCCTGAAGAAGGTGAATGACCTGATTTTAAATGTATGGGAAAAGGGTTTTGTGCTGTACGGTTGGAGGGAAGAACTGCTAGAATGCTGTCTACTGTGAAGCTCTACAACTCAAAATTTGCATATCCACCCTGATTAATTATGTTGCAGTGTCAGGCAACTGTGAAGATGATTGATTGATTCTTATAATTGTGGTGTAACAATATTTTTTTAGGCTGAGTTTTAGTTTAGACATAAGTTTTTATAGTGAAAAGCTAAACATGAGGAAACCATTGGGTCTGCAAAGGATATCTCCTTGAGGCAAGAACTTGTTCGTTCAAAATATTTATTGTAATTGTGCATAAAGATGCTACTGAATATTCAAAGAAAAACTTCTAGAAAATGTTTAGCAAATAATTTAACTTCTCTTTTGCATGTAACACCACTTAGAGAGATCTCGAATCAAGTGCATTTGAACTGTGCATTTTACATGACATGCGAAACTGGAGCAACCTTCCAATCGGTAAATCGTGCATTTAATGTAATTATTCTTCCATCCACCACAAATCGATGTCTCGCGATTTGAATATTTTATCTACAAAACACGCACCCACCTGACTGTACAAGCAAAACAGGACGATGAAAGAGACAATGTTCCCTTTTTCTGTCTGGCACTTTATGGGGCCAAACCATCATTACCCGTCCAACGCTTTCACGATCCTTTTGTGATTCCTTCATTGTTATTCAAGTACCTTCTAGCGCAACAAAAAGATCGAAACTTACGCTGTCTGTGAATCTGCATCCATCATGGTAATGGATTAGTTTTGTCATGTTTATCGATGGCAAAGAATCGAACCATGTAGGCACTTCCACACGCGGGACTGGAACAAGCGTTCCGTCGGTGGGACACACTGGCTCGACACGTGCCGTTTGTGCGCTGGAGCTTCAGCGAGGTCTTTTGTTCCCGGAACACGAAAGAAAGGGCATTATAAATAAAGTATAAAGCTATAACACCGTACATAATTCAATGACTTTATCAGCGATTTATGAAGTGCCAATACGAACACTACGCAGTCGGCACATTCTCTTGGGACGGGAGTGCTGGCGCTTTCGAAGACACTTGAGTGACTTTCTCAAGGGAAAGAGGGAAGAAAAAAGGGCTAACTAATCGATAATTCGCTCCCGTACTTCCTCTACCGACGCGTGCCCGTTGACGGAGCCTTATCGCTCCAATAAAATCTTCCGTCCACCAGCCATTTGACCATTTTGATGACTCACTTGAGTCCCCTTTTCGGGGGAGGACGGGCGGCTTTAGATGTGTGGGAATATCACGAATCCTGGGCGTGTGCTGCTTGCGGAACTGATTTGTGAACCTCTACGCGACGCTCCCTGCTCCGATGAGGGCGAGTTTGCACACGAGGGATTGGCCGCTTTTATGATGTTTAATTAGAGCTTACTATGAACGATAATCACGCATTCCTTTCGTGCGAGGTATTAATTTGTCTTTTTTTGTCGGGTTGCCTCTTTCTCTTAACAGTATCTGACGCACTACCGCAACAACGACAAGATGGCGGAACAAACGACCGGCCGGCAGCTGCAGCGGATCCTACACTACTCCGTCACCCCGTGCCGGCCCATGCTGGGCCTTCGACGCTCCGAATGTGCATTATACGATGTTGACTGTGATGAAGTGTACCCACGGCTGTATATTGGCGATGCGTAAGTGTGGGATGAAGGACTCCAAACAAAGAGTTCTTTGCTTTTATCAATGGATTCCCTTCTTACAGCAACTCAGCTAAAAACAAACAGTATTTGCGGCTGATCGGTGTGACGCACGTGCTGAACACGGCGGAAGGCACTCGATTCGGACAGGTGGATACGGGGCACAGCTACTACCGGGACATGTCGGGCATCAGGTAAGCTAAGCAGGTTGCGGTAGACGCTTAAAGACGGAACACTCTTCCCCTTTAAAAATCGGATAGGCAAAATTTGGCACCAAACTGAAAACTCTCTCGCACACACACCTCGGTAAAAAGCATATGCTCTCGTGTCGTGGAGGAAGGCACGTCCGCAAGACGACTTCCGGAAGCTACGGAGGAATATGTAGGAAAATATTTTAAGACAATTCCCTTGAAAATAACCGTTGGCTAGTAGTGTGCTAGGGTTGCGCAGTATTTCTACCATCACTCACGTTTTTAAGGTGTACCTTCAGGTATATGGGCTTCCCGATGATTGACCAGCCGACGACGGACATCAGCCGGTACTTTTACATTGCCTCCAAGTTTATCGAGAATGGCATCAACAGTGGAGGTATGGTGGCAGCAGAAGTTAACGACTTACTGAAACCCTCGCTTAACCTCATTTCCTTCCCCGACAGGCAAGGTGCTCGTTCACTGCATGATGGGCATGTCCCGGTCGGCAACCTGCGTCCTAGCGTACCTCATGATTGCCCGCAAGATGACCGCCGCTGAAGCGATCCGCACTGTGCGGATGCATCGCGACATTCGTCCGAACGAGGGCTTCCTGCAGCAGCTGGCCGATCTGGACAACGAGCTGAAACGTGACCGTCTGTACTATTGACTCGAGTGTGGCCAACGCTTCAGGAAGAAATAATGCCGATTATATTAATCTAAAGCCGAGCAAGACGAACGCAAACAAACACGCACTCGTGAACTCATCATAGCCAGGGAGCGTGTGTTACATTCTCTAACTCACTCACATGATGAAATTTCAGCTATTTCAAACACTCGAAATGGATGCGAGGGCAAAAGATTTCCATGGGCTGCTCGTGGACCGTTTAGATGATGGCAGCTCCTGTTGCAAATGCAGGCAATATTGTGATTTTAACACGAGCAGAATCAGGGGAAGTAGGGAACACTCCAACTCTAACATCCATTCCGGGGGGAAGGGGAATACAGAAGTACGAGGCCAGCGTTAGAGAGGAGGTGACACACAGAAGAGAAAGTTACACCAAATATAACATTATGAGTTAAGTCTACAATCTCCCCATTCAACTGCACATTGTAGATCGAGTTTGTGTTTACATCACGACCATAGAAGGAGCATGGAGGGAGTTTTAAAGGCTTTTGCAAACGTGGGAAGGAAGGGGTACATCAGAACTAGAAGATTTCCTCCACAAGACCAGAATAATATCAGTACATTGCTTTAAAACCAACGACGACAAAGTGTGACAGGAGCCAACGATAACAGCAAACCAGGGAAATACAAAACATACCAAACCTTTACCCCTTCACGCTAGTAGTGATAGCAAAGTGTTTTGAAGGTCGAAAGGACTGTTTTAACCGCCACTAGAACACACTAGCCCGAACTCGAAGTACAACAATAGTGAGGAGGTATTTGTACAGAAGCTAGAGACCGAACTCCACCGTGTATGTCTGAGCTGAGAGCTTGTGTTTCATTTGAAGATAACTACACTGTACTACCACCACTCTCCCAATCTACACTAAGCACAACTTGACAACAGAAAAACCAAAACCTCCGAATCTCATCGAAGCAAACGACACAGAGCTGCGTCAAGGAGTTACCATAGGAGTTCAGCTGGAAAAGAAAGAATCGATCAGCTGTTTGTAGCGCAGTAGAACCAACAGTCATACTAGACCAGTGTTTAGAAAACTTGTAGAAGAAGCAGCTGTCCGTGGGTTGGACAGAAGGGAGATAATACACATGTTTTTCTTTTTTATAACAACTAGTAGTGCTAAATTATTCAAACAAAAAGAGGACAACCAAAGCGATGTTCTAGCCGCCGCGCGGAAGTAGTAGACAAAAAGTTATGGTTGGACACTAAACACATAACCTTCAGAGGAAATAAAACGTTGCCAAGGCAGAGCCTATGGAGTTTTAGCGTTCGGAATGTTAAGAATCGAGGTAGAAATTGCAGTTTGCGATCGTAGCGCTATCGCTTGGACGAAATATTGACAGTTTTACGTATGGATGGTACGGGAGAGATGATAATCAATACCGAATGTTGGAATTTTGTTTCGTCTTTTGCCTATACGCCAGCATCCAAGGTGCAGGTGGCAGTATTAGAGCACTATTTACAGATACAGATAGACAAGGACGCGAAGATAGGAGGGGAGCAAGTGCTATTAGGAATGGTTTTAAATCATAACGAGATGAGATTACAGATTGATGAAAAACAAATACACAAATACACATACACTCAAGGCATCGAAATGGATGATCTAATAAAAATGACCGCGAAACAGAGGTAGAAAAACACTTGTTCGCTCTCGCTCTCTCTCTCTCTCTCTGAGTGTGTCTTTCTTTTCGCCATTCTACCTTCAAAGTGTTTACTGCTGCCTACTAGACGTTCTACTAGCAGGAACGTGATCATGACATTACGTGAGCAAGTCGTGGTGTTGTTGGCGCTTAGTGTCGCCTTCGCCTCGTAAGCAAAACATTGAATTGATGCCATCCACAAGCCTCCTATCAAGGCGTTCGATCGGCACAATGTTTTGGTGACGGTAAGTAGCAACATTCCGACCCGTCCGCCGCATTCTACATCTATTCCGGGATCGGCGAGCGGGATGCCGATTGTCCTCGTGGAATGTGTGCTCCTTGTGATCGATCCGATTAGCACGCGCACGGTCATTAATTGGCGTGTGCAGCACGGGAGAATAAATGCATTCCCAACAATCGAAGACACAATAATGCTCCGGCTGCGACCTTAGCCGATCAGTTTTGTCTAATCAATGCCTGCAAACAGCTTGAAAATAGCCGTGAATTCGTGATCCTCACACAACAAACAAATGTAGTTCAATGTGCCGCTCAGCAAAAGGGTGAAGGCCACTCCAAGAATCCCAGGGGTCTTGCCTCTTGTGACGAAATAATAATCCCGGACGAAGGAGAGAGAGCAAAAAACACACACACAGCCCGAAGAGGAATGGTCCCGGTTCCCAATCGTCATCGGAGCGATGATTGCGGTCACGTTGGCCCCTTCCTTGCGCCTGCCGACAGCTGCGTAGCGTCGTCCTAGTTCTTCGCCATCGATAACCTTACCACGCCCCAGAACCCACGACGACAACGACGCTGTGTAAAGTTCTTTGCCACGGCGCAGTGTGGCAGTTCCGGACCACACCCCGCTTCGTACCAGATTTGACCGGGTTACCCGCACTGGTACGTCACTCGCATGTCACTCGCGCGGTTCTAGCTGGCCGACAATGCGGCAATTGACCGGGACAAAGTGCGCGCGCAGAAAAACCGTGCCCCATCGTGCTACAGTGTCGGTCTTATCGGAAGCGGCAGTAAGCTGGCGCTTGAGCCCCAGCTAGATTAGCATACCGATCAATTACGGGAAGCCGTGGGCCTTTTTCGGTGGCATGTTGCATACGTCGTGGGGATTGATCTCGGTGTCGGTGGCACAGGTACAAGCCTGCAGGGTACAGATGCTAGCGCAGCCACACACTTCACTTGCGTAGCCGCCTGGCCCTGAAATAAACAATAACAGCCAATCCGGATGAGTGTTTCCTATCAAATCCACACTGATAAGAGCTTATGCCGTGGGCGCTTACGTGGGATGAGACGGACAGGGAGAGTTAGCAAGTCCCCTGGCGGGGAGCGCTTGTTCAAGAAGCGATACGATTCTCTATCGGAACGTACCGAGCTAGAAGATGGGAACGATGAGTCGCTCGTTTTCTTCGCGCTTGTGTAGGTAATTTGGGCATTCGTAGTACCGCAGGGCCCTTCCGATTTGTTGTGATTAAACAAAACCACATACCAACGAACAGAACTTGAGGAAGACAAACGACCACAGTCGCCGGATCGTTTGACGGGATGCGATCCACGCGTGTATTGGTGCCGTTTGCAAAGATGTTATTATTATTGTGCCCGCGCCTTCTGGAACCCTGAACACGATTCGCATCCCTTACCATCCCGGCCCCCGTCCGCTCTCCCCGCTAGAGGGTCGCACCTTCGGGCGCGGTCAGTGCGCGGCCTATAGAGTGTCCTTTATCAGCTGGCGGCACACACTGCTCCGGGATCAGTTGAATCTCAACTGCACGGTGAGTAAGGTGATTTCTCTCATCCGTTCCGAGTTGGAATCGTGTTTTTTTTTGTTTTGTTGAGTGAGGTTTGATGTACCAGTCGGTGGTACTGTGCAGTGTCGTGTAATTATTGGACACCGTTTGTCCAGCTACCGGGATCAATCAGCCAGTGTTTCTCAAGCAATCGTTCGAACAGTGCTATGAGCTAGAGCGAATATAGTAGTGGCCAATTGAAAAGAGCTTAAACAAACACACACGCACAAAGTGTATGAGTGAAGATGTCTGCAAGCTGCGAAATTACCATCACCGGACCACAGGAAGCTCAAACCAAGAGCAGCCTGATCGTGGTGTCCAACCGGTTGCCATTCGTGCTGAAGCGAGATCCCAAGACGGGCAAGCTGAGCCGTCATGCTAGGTAGGTTCCCTTTCCGTTTTCCCAGCGTTTTCATTTTGTGGCCCTTTACAGTGACCTATTACGACAGTTCTACTGGTTTTTATTTGTGCAACTTTTTATTCTCTCCCGTGGATGTGACGACAAATATGTTCGGGTGCCTTTTGCAGATAAGCTGTACAGCAGTGTATGTTACAGTGGCTTCCCAAAGACAACTTTTGGCGTTTGTGCTTGCGCAAATGACCTCAGGGAAGTTGTTTACAATCGTCCACTGTTTTTTTGTTTGTTTTCGTTTTGTGCACTCACATTGACGGTTCCCTTATTCCTCTACTTGGAGTTCTGGCTTGGTAATCAAAAGTGTGTCAATGTTGGCTGACCTGCGACATGCGACTGGAGGTAGTGACGTCATCGCGGGAGTGTGGATTGATTGGAAGAAAGCAGAATAAATTAGCGAAACAGCAAAGAAAAGAACTAAGCAGAGGGCTTATAATTTGGGCTTCCTGGCATGTAACGACCTACACGCTCGTACCTCTGCCTTTATAGACTCATGTAGAGTTATTCAGATAGTCAGTTCTAGTTATGGGATGCAGATCAGATATAGAATTGAAATATGTGAGACTTTTTGAAGGATTTCCAGAGAATAAATAGAGATAATTTCAGATTCTCTGTAAAGTCTTGTATAAGTTCTAGTTTTGACTTAGTTTTGTAGAAGAGATCAATTTCGGGGATTTATAGAATGTTCTGAACTATTCCATTGGAACATGAATTCCTAAAGAGATCTCTTTAAGATCACATAAAAGATTGGAGTTAGAACCAACTGTAAAAAAAACCTACGAAACATAATGAATTTTCCGGAAAAATCTTTGTCCCAGTTTCTAATGAAGCTTACAACCCGCGGTCTATTGAATTTGTGGGTAATTTATTTTTAATCCCATAACCGATAAGATAACGACACCGATTAGCGGATCGGTCGTATCCACACGCCATATCATTTTATTGACAGAAATAAGACACCGAGATACAGGCGATTAAATTAAAAGCGCCCACTTCAATTACACATCCCCGTACCGATTGATTGACCAGCTGTCATCGGATTGGCTCTATTGGTTCGATTACCACCCTTCAATGGGCTTTGGGGTGCGATTGTCTCGAAATGCGCGATAGCGCTTATCAGACCCGAGCGCGTTGTTGCGGCGCTCACGTTTAGTTCCGCGTGGCTGGTAATGGTTGGGGTTGCCAATAACCAAACAAAGGTGTCGTTAGTACCCCCCACAGAGGGGTTGCCCTTAATAGCACAGCAAAAAAACAAGAAAAACGGCAAGGGTTACGGGCTAGGTGTCCCGACGGATTGGCTAGCCGATAGTAATCACCGAGGACGCGGTTACTAGAGCGCGTTACGGAAGATTGCCATAGTAACGGCACCTGGTTGGAATACACCTCATTTACCCCGATATGAAGGAACAGGAACAAGGATTCCCATATCTCGTGGAATCGTGGAAACGATCGGCAGCGTGGCGGAAGAACGGCAGAAATTTCATTGAGCGACATGGACGCTTCACGTGATCGGTCTGTGCTGGAGGGATTCGAGAATCCACTGGTAAACCGCTTCTATAAACATCGCATTGCTCTTCCTGTGCGAGTGTGCTCGCGCGCCTCTTATCAGTGCTGATGGGAAGTGCGACATCAAGGGCTACGGGGCAATTGTAATCCACCCAGAAGGGTGGAAGATCCCAACGAGGCAGTGGAAGTTGTTGAAAGCGTGTGTACCTTTTGCGGTGAGGTAACTCGCAACTTGCCCTACGGCCACTCTTTACCCTTCGCGCTCTGCATCGGAAATAACAATTCTCAATGACTTTGACGTTGCACGGTCCGCATCGGTCAAGGGTTCCCGTGTTTGTCCGTGTGATGAATGATGAACCCAACTGCCGGGGATTAGCCCGGGGAAGAGTGCGTTATAGACGACGTTGTCCATCCTTCCGGCGTGTGATAGCGATAGGCACGCGCGTGTGCATTACATTACGATTATCACTTTTTTCCACGCCATGTTTACAACACCCGCACTGCACAGCATTGAGCTCTATCTTTACAATCACGTGCTCTTTTTATTTTTCTCCTTTCTAACAGTGCCGGCGGATTAGTCACAGCAGTTGCACCGGTCGTGATCAAGGGCAAGGGGCTGTGGGTTGGCTGGTCCGGCATAACGCTTACCGATGAGAACGAACCGATCCCGGAGTCGGACCCGACCGACCACACACCGACGGCTGGGCTGCTCTCGGAACAGGTCGTCTCGGTGAACGTGGAACCGAAGTTGTTCGACAGCTACTACAATGGATGTTGTAATGGGACATTCTGGCCGCTGTTTCACTCGATGCCGGGGCGGGCCACCTTCTGTGCCGATCACTGGAAGTCGTACTACGATGTGAACAAGGAGTTTGCCGCACGGACGATCGAAGCGCTGGAGATCGCCGTCAACAAGAACACCCATCCTGGGGTTCCACTGATTTGGATCCACGACTATCATCTGATGCTGGCGGCGAACTGGATCCGTGAGGCGGCCGATGAACGGAATCTACCGTACCAGATGGCTTTCTTCCTGCACATCCCATTCCCACCGTGGGACATCTTCCGGCTCTACCCGTGGTCCGATGAGATTCTGCAGGGTATGCTGGCGTGTGATATGATCGGGTTCCACATTCGTGACTACTGTCTGAACTTTGTGGACTGCTGTCAGCGGAATCTTGGCTGTCGTGTAGATCGCAAGAACTTGCTGGTGGAGCACGGTGGACGATCGGTACGAGTGCGTCCACTGCCGATCGGAATTCCATTCGATCGGTTTGTCGAGCTGGCACACTCCGCACGGAAAGTGATCAATACGAACCAGAAGATCATTCTCGGGGTGGATCGGTTGGATTACACCAAGGGGTTGGTCAACCGCCTGAAGGCATTCGAGGTGCTGCTGGAGAAGCATCCGGAGCATCGGGAAAATGTGAGTCTGCTGCAGATTTCCGTCCCCTCCCGTACGGACGTCAAGGAGTACCAGGAGTTGAAGGAGGAAATGGATCAGCTAGTAGGGCGCATAAATGGACGCTTCACAACGGCAAACTGGTCGCCGATTCGGTACATCTACGGCTGTGTAGGACAGGAAGAACTTGCCGCCTTCTATCGGGAAGCGTCCGTGTGTCTGGTGACGCCCCTGCGCGATGGCATGAACCTGGTGGCGAAGGAGTTTGTTGCCTGTCAGATCAACGAGCCTCCGGGTGTGTTGATCGTGTCGCCGTTTGCTGGTGCCGGTGAAACCATGCACGAGGCACTGCTCTGCAATCCGTACGAGCTGGATGCAGCGGCTGAGGTGATACACCGTGCCCTAACGATGCCGGAGGATGAGCGAACGCTTCGGATGTCTCGCATGCGACGCCGTGAGATGCAACACGATGTGAATAGCTGGATGAGACAGTTCCTGAAGGCAATGGGTTCGCTTGAGGAGGACGATATCGGTACGACTACGATGCAACCGGTCACGGTGGATGACTTCGATGACTACCTGCTGAAGTAAGATACTTTTTAAGGATCCCAAAGAGACATCTGCTAACCCTAATTCTCAATATTCTCCACAGCTACATCGGATACAATCATAAGCTCGCCCTTCTGCTCGACTACGATGGTACACTCGCTCCGATTGCACCCCACCCGGATCTGGCCACCCTGCCACCGGAGACGAAGAATGTCCTGCAACGATTGTCCAACCACTCGGACGTGTACATCGCCATCATCTCCGGGCGTAACGTGGAGAACGTGAAACAGATGGTGGGCATCGAGGGTATCACGTACGCGGGCAACCACGGGCTGGAGATTCTTCACCCGGACGGTAGTAAATTCGTCCATCCCATGCCGATCGAGTACGAGGATAAAGTCAGTGGTCTGTTGAAGTCGCTGCAAGACTCGGTACGTGACAGGTGGGATGTTCCATTTCTGTGGAAGTTACTAATGTAAGCCATTTTCGGACACAGGTTTGTGGTGATGGTGCTTGGGTAGAGAACAAGGGTCCGCTCCTGACGTATCACTATCGTGAAACGCCACCCGAGCTGCGTCCCGCCATGGTGGAAAAGGCACGCCAGCTGATCATCCAGTTCGGGTTCCGCGCGGCGGAAGCGCACTGTGCGATCGAGGCTAAGCCACCGGTACAGTGGAACAAGGGTCGGGCCTCCATCTACATTCTCCGGACGGCGTTCGGTGTGGATTGGAGTGAGCGCATCAAGATCATCTACGCTGGTGACGATATGACCGATGAGGACGCCATGATGGTAGGTGTTTTGTTGCTCGCTGCAGCATCTAACAACCTCTTCAAACCTAACAACACTACTCTCTCCTTCACTAGGCTCTGAAAGGTATGGCAGCAACGTTCCGCGTCACAAACTCGCAGATCATTAAAACGTCCGCCGAAAGGCGTCTCCCATCGACGGACTCCGTCCTTACCATGCTGAAGTGGGTCGAGCGGCACTTTATGCGCCGCAAGCCGCGTGCCAACAGTCTCACGTACCGTGGCAAGAAGAAGGACTGCGTCAAGATGCAGATGGCTTTCGATCTGGTGCCGAACACGAGTGCCGCCAACAGTGCCGCCAGCAGTTCTGATGAGCGTGATTAAGCCCTGTTAAGCCCATGTGTAGCGTATAAGTGGCTAGCTTTACTATTCCCCTTTCCCACTCCCGTTCCCGCACGTGGTTTGTGTAATTTTATTCCCTACTCTTAGTTGTTTCGTGACGCAAAAGTATCCTTAGAATTGCTTTTCTGTGCTTTTGTTTTAAACATGCTTTCCGTGTGTTGTTGTTACCTTTTTATTTTTCTGTTACGTTTTCTGAAGCATGTTTGTATTGTTTCACGTTGTAATACAAGGGTAGCGTTTAAGTTTTACGAGGTTAGCATGCGCCAGACAGGTAGAAGAAACTGGATGCAGATTTCTTTCGGGAATATGAATGATATTCGAAAACAAAAACGGATAAAAACTGAGCGTCTTTAGATTTAGGTTAGAGAAAGCAATAAATTCTTAGTGGTTACTAAGCAAACAAGCAAACAAGTGTGGCGTTACATGGGCACGTGTGAGTCTTTGAGGTACAGCGAACAAGAAGAGAATTTATGGATGAAAAAAGAGATTAAAGAAGGTCCATAAACACCAACTCAAGTACAACTTTGTGGGGTAATTCTATTGCAAACGTTGAACTTGATTGCCAGTGTCCTCGATAAGGCTTCTTCTTACCGTTGTTTTTGGACAAAGTTCGCTCGATCCTTTTCTACAGCGAACTTTGAATGAAAAATTATTTCTCATTGGTTTGGCCGCTCCCAATCATTATCTAAGATGCCCCGATAGTAGTATTTGTCGTCTGCTATCGTGTGTCACTTTGCTTTTGTAAGATTTATTGCAATCTTTTCTCATTACGATAAAGCAGCACGCGTCCCCGGGGAATAGTGCCTTTGTCATGTGAATTGTATTGCATTAAGCTTCAACAAGGAAGTGCGGAGTCGTGTTACAAAGAAACGAAACGCATAGATTAGATTGTATGTACTCATTAGTACGAATCCATCCCTTTATTACTCTAATCTATGGAAAGTTGTATAATACAAAAGGTGTTATACCGTTTTGGTATGGTACGGCGATTAGTCTAAGTGGATCGTGTTGTTTCTTTTGCCCCTTGTTTCAGTAACAACCCCTAGGCGTTTGCAGCGTGTACTGACCGTGATGTCGTCATGTCTGTCAGCTTGGTGTTGCCTCGGTGCAACACTTTAAAGGTACCCTTTCGCGGATCATTCACTTCCACCTTGGTACGTGATCACAGTGAACACATTCAATTTGAACACTTCACGACATTACACATTGCTGTGTGAAACGACAAGCCACGATATGATAAAGTAAAATAGGAATATTGGATACACGGCAAGAGCTTTCCGCTCCGGTGGTTGACTATCGCCGAGGAAGATTATCGAGGCTACAGTGAGAACACACGTGGTGTTAGTGAATGGCGTTAAAATGGAACTTGGAAGCATGCTTACCGTACGTAGCCCAACCGAACCCGGCCGATGCGACTAGAAATCGTAAGCAAAACAGCAAGCCGGTCTGCTCTGCTAGTAGTATTATCCGACACACTATTAGAGCCAATGCGCAAGGCGTAAGGCAGTAGCCAAGCACGCACACCGATTGTAAAAACGATCTGGAAAATAAAACGAAAGCTATTAATATCTTTAACAAAATGCAGCAAAGGGTAAGAAGTAGTAATACGCACATTTTCCCCCCAAGCAGCTTGGAATTAAGCGTCACAATCATGGAACCGATCCAGACGATTACAAACACCTGAGCGAACTCAGGACCTCCGTCATACAGGCCGTCGGACGAGCCGTGCAGTACCGTGGCCATAAACGTACACAGTATTAGCGGCCCCCACAGGTCCCAATCCCGTAGCAGCGTTTTCTTTTCCCGCGGTATGAGGACGTGGTAGAATTTGACACCGACCGCCTTTACGTCACGCATCTGGAAGAACAAACGCACGTGAAAGGATTCAATTCATGAACGTGCTGCGGTATCGTTAGGGTAGCGACCGTACGATTGTTTCACAAATAGGTTCATCCAGTGTATAAAAATCGGGTTTACTGGGATCAGTTCTATTCCGTGTAGTGTTCGTAAAGACCATATCGCCGCTCATTAGCTCGGTAGATGATTCCGCTTCTTCATCGTACAGCTGGAGAATCGTCGAACGTGGCAGAAAGGTAAAACGATGATTAGTGAATGATGAATGGCGTCACTTCTCCACACACGAACCATACCTCTAGCGTTGTTTCTGGGGAGGACATCGTTTTGAAGTGTAGCGAACTATTTCAAATAAATGGTTTACATGGAAAAGAGCCTAAAATCAGCCGCAAACTGAACGGGAGTGTGTTGTTTTCTTTTCGGCACCGTTTGACAGCTGTTTATTGTGACATGTCGGGGAAACGATGACGAGTGCTCGAACGCCGACTGACTGCTCGACTCGAGCTGCACAGTGGAGAAATGGACAAAAGTTTGGTTTGTTTTCAAATGGTTTTGTTTATTTGTTCTGTTTTTATGTAAATTTAACCTAAAATAATGAAAATCAAGGTTAAAGAGAAAATCGTGCCGCATTGTTGTAGAAAGCAATACAAACTTCGTGTGCTGGTCAAATTTATGTGTAATGTGTTAGAAACAACCTTTTCCCAACACAAACGTTCCCGTACCATTTGCAAAACCGTAAGTGAGCCGCCAATCTCGCTAATCAATCATCATCTTTAAGAAGAGCTGAGCTAGTGATCTTTCGTCACATTATTGTTGCTTGCGAAGGGCAGGAGGAATGATAAGGAAAGCATCTTTTTGATAAGGTGCAGTTTTGTTTACAAACACGTACCATATGATTGTCACCGCGCGCTTCCTGGTCAAGTTCGGTTTATTCAGACCGAAATCCTCACTCACACACTCCACACTCAAGCGACTCTTGATTCGATCCACTTTAGCAGGTGATAAACCGCATCAACCGAAGGTATTTTATAGTCCGCATTCGTCACCAGGTCCTTATCTTTCGTTACTCGGAACGACCTTCCCGTGCCCTTGATCATCTTCATTACATCCTCGTCGGTGGTATCGTCCCCGGCGAACAGCACCTTGCGCTGGCGCCAGTTTGCGTCGAAGCTGGTGCCGAGAATGTACTCCGCGGCCAGTCCCTTGTTCCACTGGATCGGTGGTTTGCCCTCCACCGAAGCGTGGGCCGGATTGGCCCGATAACCGTACGACTCGATGATCTCCTTGGCACGGGCTGCCATCTCGGGGACGTACTGCTGTTCCGCCTCCCGAAAGTGGAACGTTATGGAGACGCGCTTGTTCTCAACCCAAGATCCATGATGAACAACCTGCAAAGGGGAATCGAGGAATGGATTACAATCTTTACCAAACATCCAATTTCTTTGATCTTACCTCGCGATTAAGGTGATCAATCATCTTATCGAAGTTGTTCGCCACATCGCTCGGGATGCCCTGATTGTGCCGGGTTCCGTTCGGATACAGCACCTCCAGCCCATGGTTCCCGGAGTAGATGATGTTCTCCAGACCGATCTTTTCCCTCACTCCGTCCACATCACGCCCCGAGATGACTGCCACAAACGCCTTACCACTGTCGGCAATGTTGCGCAGACTTTCACGCATCTCATCACTCATCTGCGTCAGATTCGGATGGGACGTTAGCTCGGCCAGCGTACCATCGTAGTCGAGCAGAAGGGCCAACGTATCGCCTGGCTTCAGGTACCTGAAAAGACAGACCGAGCGTATTGAGAAGAGAGAACTGGCTTAAAGTCACAGTACACCGAGCTGTACTCACTCGCCAAGATACTGATCGAAGTCGGGGTGCGACATTGCGGGAGCGTCTTTGTCGTTCGCCGGCCAGCTTATCAATGGCTCTAAACAGTTAAGGAATATTAGACAGTAGAGCGCTGCCAACAGCGTACTTCGAGCCATTCTATTTCTACGTCAGTGTACGTGCAAGTGTTGGTACCGTGGCGCTCGCGGTCGTGTCGGAGGTTTGTGCTCGGCATTCACCCGCACCGAATGTGTTGTCTACACCCGACGATGACTATCGCGGGCGCGATCGAGATTGTAGCAAGGCGAGGCGCCCTTCAGATCTTCACACTTCTATAGGGAACCACAGCTGCACGCGACTACTGCCTTGAATCGACTGCACTGCTCCCGATCGGATCTGGAACCGGATCCCCGAACAACCCTGGTCGATCTTCTCCAGCTTCCAGCCAGCTTCTTAGCAGCAATAGGAAGCGATTAAAGACGTCAATTGTACTGCGCCGACCCATCGCGTCATACCGATAAGACGGATCATCCGAATCGCCAAAAGTTCTTCATAGCGAATCAAACATTGCCCACCGATATTTTGACCCTCACAATTATCACTAGAGGCATCGTTCTAATGTGGGACAGACGGTGGTGGCTACGCTCCGTTCTCGGTGCGTTCAAGTAAACAGATTAAAAATAGCAATGAACTCTTACTTACTGCTGGAAAAATTAGTTGATGTTGCGTGGCTAAGTGAAAAAAAAAAAAAACTCACACACACCGTTCCTTGTAGTCATATGTTATGCCTCGCGACTGACCTTGGAACGCCTTGCGTGCAGGGTTTATGATCGAACGACGGAAGAAAAGCGAGTTTCGATTATCGTTTGTTTGCGTGGGGTAGAAATAGATTAGCTGTGTTGCAGCTATTGCTCATCATTATTAACGGTGTCAGAGTAAACGGCATGCATCGAAAAAGATGTGTTTTTTTACTCAGGATAAAGATAAAATGAAATTGTATGAGATGATCTTAAAAAATGAATTTTCTTTTTGTACCTTATTCAGGCATATTCTTAGAAGTTTTTTGGCCTTAGAGGTATCAATAGTCATGCCTGATTTAAGATGTAAGATTCAATATACGTGAAATTATTTCTTTTCACATAATTTAAGATCCAATATCCAATATTCATAAAACAATTATGAAGTTTAAAGACTTAAAGAAGCAAATGTACCAAAATTTTCTCCATTTAAAAACAGAATTTACAACCTTTTATTTCCTTCTTGTCTCCTACATCCTTTTTTACATGTTTTAAGTTCAGTTCTAACCCAATCTATAAACATTTCAATCGTTTGTAAGCCTCTCTCGCAGTCACGGGAAAAAAGACTTAAACGTACTTAGAAGTCATTTGAGCTGCTCAAATCACGGTAATACCACTATCTTCGTCCCATACTTTCCCACGACCATTAAAGGGTACACGGAAAGGCAAACATCATCACACCCGATTTCCTCGTCTGATTTTATCCATATATTATTCTCTTATCAACAGGCTTGATACACGTTAACAATGTCTTTTCCGGCGGACGGAAATAAAACGATTCACAGAAATGATGACATCGACAGGAGAGGTGCAGTACGGTTTCCTTCCCATCGACCAGGAATGCTATTTATGAGATCCGTCGAGTGGTTTTTCACAGCAATACATATCTATTGCTGTGCGTGTATTTTTTTTCCTTCTGCGGCACGAGCCGTTTGCCACGTACACCTGCGTACGGAAAAACGTAGCAAAACATCATCAACCAGAAACACCCAAACAAGGAAATGTTGCCAACAAGCCAGCCAGCCAGCCAGCCAGCTCAATCGATCATTTCAATTGTGTGTGATAAGCGGCCGGTGGGCCGTGATTTTTGTGACCTTCAAATGCAACCCGACCTGGCAACTCGAGAACGTTCCCTCGGACGTCTATCTCTCGATGGATAACTTTCTTTTTGTTAATATTGTCTAGAGCAGAGCTGATAATAATATTGCAAGTAAGCCATCAAGCGGATGGAAGAGCTTTCAGGTGAGACGGCAGTAGTTTCCCTTCCCACCGGATGGGGTTATGGTTCATTGCAATCATAAATCATGCTTCACCGCGGCTGGCTGTTAGATGTTGAGCGTGTCTGAAGTGCGGCCGTGGGAGGCGTGAGTTATTTTTAACCCTCGCAAGCCGGGTGGAAACATTGTCCACACGTATACACACACACACACACTCTTCCCAAGTTTAGGATATGCGATCCCGCGCTACGGTTTGGGTGGATTAATCAAGCTCACACTCGGCGTCGTTGTTAGCCGGTGATAACCGGTACCGTTTCGCGAGGATGAACTCCGGCGTTGCCTGCCACCATCCAGCGCAAAGATAACCTCAATAGATAATCGTTCGTCGAGGTGTCGGAGTGCTTCTTTCGCCATCCCCATACCAACCTCAATTAACATCGTTCGCTTTCATGCGTGTGCCACCAGGATAGTGGCGTTGTATTATTATTATTATGTATAATGAACGGTTCCAAAGGCACCCGGGGGCCAACGACACCTGGTGAGCTGAGTGAGATGAATTTACATAAATTGCCACCGGCCGTACCGTGTGACGACAATAAAGCCCTTGTCGACTTGCTCTGAACCACATCCACTTGCAACACTAACACGCCCGGACAGGGAAACCAAATCGGGCGTGAATTGGAAAGACAAAAGTCACGACGGACCCGCCGCCCTCGTCATCGTCCCAGAAAGATCAAGGACGAATCAATCCCACCAACCAATCCTACGAAGAGCAGAGAGATAGAGGCTTTTGGGGTGCGTTTGCCAACCTCATCATCAGCCTTGTGCATTGTGCGCCTTCGCTTGATGTGTAGTGCAAATATCGCTATCTACGTATCATCCAAAGCGAAAGCGGAGATGCCTTGCACCCGCGCAACCATGGCCACCAGAAACCGAGCGCTCGGTGGCACGCAACCGATTAATTAGAAAGTTGATGGCTTTCCAATCAGGGCGGTAGGTTTGTTTGCTTGTCCGATTAGGTTTACGGGGCCGGTTATAAATATGTCCTCATTTCAGCGTTTTCGGACTAGAGTGTCTCGCGTGGCTTTTTGATGATAGAGTGATGAGCTCTGTGGCTTTTTTCTAAAGAGAAGCTCTCTAACCTTCAGTCTTTTGAAACTCTAACATTCATTCTTTTTTTTCAGTGGAATCGCAAACCGATTCTTTTCCCTCGATTTATAGACATTACAACGAATTATTATGAATGTGATTTTGGGATACTACTTTTAAGTTCCCATTGAAATACTAAGTTTTCTTATTATACAGTAATCTTACTGTTGATGTTTTTTTTTTTAATTTATAATCCTATTCAAAGTCGAAGCTCTCCCTCTCTGCTAGTCTAGCAGCAAGATTTGAATCGTTTTAGGAACACTTTTAGGAACCTGAAAGAGTTAGCTCGCTCATTCAGCATAAAGACTGAGTCAGATTAATTAATCAACTCTTCTTTGTCCAACACTATATGTCTCCCCATTTAATTTATCGCGATCATCATCGGCACGTACTAATTATGACTCTGCGTTGAGTGTCCAGTTTTTTTTTTGTATTTCGTTTTTCGGGCGGTTTTCACGTAAAAAGAACCCACTGCGTAGTAATTTATCGAAGAACGATAAAAACACAAACACAAGAGTGTCTTTAAAAAGCGATCGGCGGGCGGAAAAGTTTGCACCATTAGCGCACGGTTCACTGAAGCCCGCAGCACGTCGAACCGGTTGGAAAACAAACTGAAATGGAAGTGTTGCGGGAGTTTGGGGTGTATATAATTTCCGTAAACATGATTACAACCACATCCTCCACCTCCAATATTTCACTATTGCGACGCGAAAGGAAAGTCTTGAAGGTAGCACTCGTCCAGGTGAGCCAACAGTCATCAACAAGGCAATGCGTCTCGGCGTTATTGTGTGCTTAGAATAATTGGCACACTGTAACTACAATTCATCCCCTTCCGATGTGCTCGGCCTTTCGTACCGGAACAACTGTTTGCCCACGACGACATCCTAGACTCCCTTCCCTGCAACAGGTGTGTGTGTGTGTGTGTGTGTGTTGGTGGATACGTCCAAGCCGATCAAACCGTTGAGGCGTGTAATGGAAGCGAAGACGCGTAGAACGCCATCGTACATCATACATTGGCGGGGACGAATAGGACGCAGGAGCCGTCCCGATCACCGCATGGGTGGGAAAGCGTCTAGTGCGAACCATTGCGGGGAAAATCCGGATCAAAACACAGAGCGCGAAAGAAAAGTGTCCGCGTACTTGGTGGCGGGCTTGGGGATGTTGTTTGGAGAGAGGATTACAGCGTTTGGGGGAGAGAGAGAGAGAGCTGATGCGAGAGCACGGTCGTATGTTTTGCGTGAGCATATGGCGGGGACTATTGAGCTATTAAACTGTGTGCACTATGGAGGCGCCTGATGTTTTTTAGTGGACAGGAAAGGTTTGCGAAAATGTTTTAGATTTGATGGTAATGTAACTAGAGAATACTCTCGGGAATATAATGCTTCTAAAATGTCCGATTTATCAAATCTAAATTAAGCGAGTTATATTTCTATGATTCTTTGACAAAAGACAGAGCAAGAAATCCTGAACGTCAAACGTGGATTTACAAATATATTGGTATATTATGATAGCACTCGGAGCTGTTTACAAAATTTTGGATAAATCGCTAGATCAGTTTTCGACAAACCACTACAATATCTGGAATAGCATTAGTATCAGACACCGAAGGAGAACATTTCTTGTATTTTTTTCTCTTGAAATAATGACCTCATCATACATTCCGGCCATTTCTAGCTTACATGACTTACTAAAGCACGTAGTTCAGTCCTCACTACGGGGACTTAATCTCACAGTTTTGAGTCTTTGGTATAATTTTTAATTCCTTAATTTGGTCCTAATAATATATGAGGTCTAACATCTTAAGTTACTAATATATAATGAAGAATAGTATTAGATGCTTAAAAAGGTTTTCGAGATTTACAATTGACTGTTATTCTTAAACCAGCGTAGCTATTTATCGGAAGCTAAACCCTTCTAGTATCCTACTGCTTTCAACAAAAGAAAGAGGATAGTATCACAATCTATTGAGAAATTCAAATTTTCGTGTATTCCATGGTTTTATACTGTTAAACCTCTGAACCAAGCTAAATAGGTACACAATCCTTAAATTGGATATCTTTTCGTCTGGTATGCCCCAATGATAAGATATTATCCACCCAGCACAACACCATAGTGCACCAGACTTCTTCGAACCGTATCTCACCCATTCTCTACCAATTCTCTCTTGCTCGCTTCTCACACAAATTCTCACGCTTTTCCTCGTGCGATAGTATCCATCGCCCATCCACCGCGGCATTATAAATACTACTGGCAACGGTCGAACCTGCCAGCAGATCGCAAACGCGACTCAAACGCAACGCAGCATCACAGCGCGACCTTCTATTACCACATCTCATCTCTGTCTGTTTTCCCTTAGTTTTTTGGCGCAATTTGGCGCCGCTTGGAACGTTTGTAACAGTGTTGTGTTTCGACCAAAGGGAAAGGTTGCCCTAGCCGTAGTGCGTGTAACGTTATTTCCACGTTCGTTTGCTCGCTTGTACATTGTTTCGTTTAGCGTGAACGAACGACTTCGAATCAGTTGCAGTAAAACGGTTTGTTTGTGCCATTTCCATTTTCTCCAACAGCGGACGTGGAGTGTGGTTTCCCTTTTTCGGGATGTTCTGTGCATCTGCCAAACCCGGAGTGACGTTAATTAACCTTTAACAAGCGTCAAGTGTTGTGCCTCGTGTGTCGTGTTCTATTCCTATTCCTCCGTGTCTTGTAGTAGTTCATCGTCGTTGTCGTCGTCGTCGTCGTCGTACCTCATCAGCGGGTGTATTTGCCACTGCCAACCCCTCCGAAAAACAGGTTGTGGAAGGCGCACACCCGCTGCATGACACTTCTGTCTCATCAAGGGCTGTGGAACTCGGCGGTTTGGCATCCTTGTGATGTGTGGGCCGTCGGTTTAGTAGAAGGTTGCCACTTACTGTGCAAGGAGTGTTGCGAGAAGGGTGAGAGGGTGCAGCAAGTGCGTTTAATGCACTCCTACGCACGTCTACCACCGTCCGGCTGCTGGCGTACCCTTCCGTCCCGCCGTGGGCCAAGGCAACAACAATAAACGGACTGGGGCGAAAGTAAATATAATCGTGCAACGGACGGGGAAACAGGCCTTGTTTGTGGAACCGCCCGGTGCGGTGTTGAGATGAAAATAAATCGAATCTGCACATATCGCGAAACAGGATCTCGCCAGATGTCCTGAACGGCGTGGAAACAAAGGGAAAAGCGAGCGATATACCCACAGATATATTGTGGACGAACAACCAAATAGAGCGAAACGCGCCGTGCAGTACAGGACGTAGGCAAACAAACACACGCGCCAGCAGTACATGAACGAAATGAAACTCCAACCCACGGACAGTGGGAAGGAAAAAGTTTACACGCTTGATTGGGATGAAAATTGTTTAGTGATAATTGAAATTTACCTCCGCACGCTCACGTAAAAATAGACACCAGCCAACTCTCGGAAGTGGATGCGCGATTCCACCGGATGATCATCCACCGTAGCACCATATACACCGTAGACAGACAACACACGTTATAGGTTGCTTCCGTATTTACACCGAGCGAATGAAACGTGATCTCAGGAAAAATCGTTAATCACCCAATCGAAAGCAGTAGTCGGTAGGGTGTGTGTGTGTGTGTGCGTTTTTATTTCTTTGCACCAAGTGAAAATTGATTCCCAAGTGCAGTGCAGGGAGGGGGTGGGGCCATAATTAATGCGCCGAAACTTTCGCTCTTATCTGTGCCGGACCGTGAGGATCGTACTCGACAACTTTACGCACACGCGGGTGTCTCTGCCTCATTATGTGCGATTATCTGGACGGGGGTCCAGTAGTCTAGTGGTCCGCCAGTTGACATCATTAGCTGCGGCGAGTTGCTTATCGTGCGGCAATAAAGCGAACTAAGAATTGATTCTCCCATCCAACCACCGAAGTGCGTACGAGCGGCCACACCAGCACAGCATGAACACTACCTCACCGAAATCGTCACTGGCCAAGCTGGGGCTGCATCCGAAGGCGAAACCGTTCCGCGTGATGGTACTAGGGCAGAGTGGCGTTGGGAAGACAGGTAAGCGTGCTTGGGGGGAAGTTAATTTATTGAGGGGTTTTATCTGCTTCGAGGATGGGAGCGGGTGGAGTACACACTATCCACTTGATTTACGTCCTTCCCAGGGGGGTGGTAGTCTATCGATCGAGGCGTCTCGTTACGATGGATCGATCCAAAATCGTTGTTTTTGCTCGATTAAAGATAATTTATCGTTAGTGAGTAACAAACACTTGGCTGGGCGGCAGGATTGTTTCGGTGCGCTCAAAATAATCGATCAAGTTACAGAGAGGGAGATCTTGGTCGTAAGTGCAACAATCTTGTCTTTATGGCGCATATATCTCCCAAGTCATCAAACCAGGATCAATCGGTCCATAAGATTTGGAGATTACGGGTGTATGGGCTGGAGTTCTGGATAACGAGATTTGATGGCTGGGTTGACCTCTTTTGTCTTGCATTTCATCCTCAATCTTTTCGTCGACCAGCTCTAGTAGCCTCACTCAAAGAGAGATGAAGTACAGTAGAGTGACCAATAAGTCAGTATGAAGAGTCTAACTGAGTTGTGTCACAAAAGCGTGAGCCTGTAGTCATCCTACTTTGTACTCCGCCAGAGTTCTTTCGAACATTTTCCGAGGGGTTTTCTCTCCTCAATATTTACAGCATTACAATGTGACTAATTTCTGCAATAAATTCAGAATCTCTTCCCTTGTAATGTCCTCTATTCATTAAAACCCACTTCCAGACGGGCATTATTGAAAAATAATAAAATACAGCCTATTTAATCTCCAATCACCATTAATCGCTCTGTCGCGACGCCATTTGTCCCTACTTCTCGTATGGAAGCTCCCCACATTCGCCCATTCAACAAGCCGCAATAAAAAGCTCCATTAATGTTTCTCCCGACATGCCCAATAAATTAAAGTGCATCCCCCAAAGCACGCCACGAAAAAAAGTACTACGCAAAATGTGTGGTAAATGCCCATTTATTCCACGACTTTTAACTTGCCCGTATGGTCGCGTACATTAAGACGTCTCCAGAGACTTCTGACACACGCGCAATACCCTTGTGCTGGCTGTGCAAGAGTGCTGGCAAGTGAAACCGAAACCTGATGGATGGCCATGTAGTATCACTTTTGCGTTAAAATAACTCAAAATGCCACTTTTGAAACAGGGAAATCCTCCCAAGGACCTTCCGGAAGGGCTTAGAAGTAGCTTAGGCGGGTTGACCAAAAAAAAAAAACCGGCCGAAAGGAAACGACCGGCCGAAAGGAAACGACAACCATCGGGCAGTAGGCAGACGCATCAGATTACCGAGTCTGGCGTTGGGCCGCAAGATTGATGACGGCATTGTAAAATATAATCCTCACTTCTTCGCTGGTCGGCACTGGCTCCACTAGTCAACCGGAAGAATCGTTACCGGAAATTAGGTCATCGTTAAGACTCTCTCTCTCTCTCTCTCTATCTGAGAGATGGATTGGAGGGATTTATTTTAAAAAGAAATGTTCACATAAAAGTGATTTGTCCAATTACCGTGCCAGGCAGGCATGTGGACCGTCTCTGACCGGGTAGGAAAGTACTGGTACCCGCATCTGGTGTACCAAACCTTCTGCGATGCTGTCGTCAAAAGTTCAAACTCCTCCGGTGAAGGAGCGCTTAAAGGTGTCGATCGTTGGCTGTTGATTTTTGGTGCTTCAGACATCCAGCATCCAGTCAAAAGGCACCGACTTAAAGAGCTACGACCTAGCATTCCCTAAAAATCTCCTCTCACAATGCAGCAACGTTGAAAGAACTCCATTACAGGGGAACACCGAGGGCGCCAAGCAAGTGCGAATAGGCCGCTCTACAACCTACCCCTAAAGGCAACAAAGAGAGGGTTGGCTGGGTGGCATGTTTGTCCTTTTATTTGACGCGGCTGGAAATTGCGCAGTTATCACAATGTCAAAGGAGCGAAGTACAAACAGACCTCCAACGTTTTTGCCTTTGAAGATTTCGGGGATGCCGTCGTGAGTGCCGACAGTCAAACAGTGTTCAGTGAACGGGAGCGCGGGTGCATTGGCTGTTTTTGACTATGGAATTGGGGTTCGACAAAGGACATAAGCACTTCAATTGAAATTTGAATATCTGTGTGTGTACAATGGTTTCTATTATAACATTGATTCCCTTCAAGTCTTGTTTGATGTCTAAGACGATTGTTTTACACATCGCTTCCTGGATTATGAGGGCCACGAGTTCTTCATCGCAAAAACGTGCCAGTAACCAGGACCACTTTACGCTCAATCCCCTTTTATAAATAAACACGCTTACTAGTCGCACTCGCCGGTTGGCAACGGTAGTACAAATCTGTATTAGAAGAACTGATCTTTAGCTGATGCAAAGCAGATGCAAATTGCAGTAAGTGAGCCGTACGCACAAGATGCACGCGATTGCAATTGCCCCAGAGTATCCCTCTGCACCGTTTCGGTAGGAGTGTCCCCATGGTCTAGGGTCATTTTTCCTCATTTTTGACCCACTTTCTACCGTCCACTGCATTTTGGGGGCGCAACTTACTTTGTGTGTTTTTGAGTCATCCCCATTAGTTAGAGCGGGCTGTGATGAGTGCGCCATGCGTCAACCTTGACATTCGAGCTGGCATCAATTTCTGGCTTGTGGCACGGGAAATCTGAGGCAGAAATCGTGCCAGTCAACGTGTCCACGGTGCATCCGCCACAGCAGGAAAGGTGTCAACGTCGTACGATGCAAACCCGTTGACACTGATTGAGAAATTAGAGCCAACCACCCGGACTAAACACCCCGGGAGCACTTCACTGCCTATCGCAGCTAGGCGGTTCCGGAGTGTCATCTATTGGTGGCGCTTCACGCCTCTTTCCTGCCACCGATACGTTCGATTCGATCCGCGTTCGGCTTGGTCGGGTTTGGGTTTGAAATTTCATCCATCAATGTCAATGTTGGCGCTGGTAGGCTTGCAGCAAGACCTCCCTGTCAACCTGCTCCGACGTTGCTCCCTCCACTGTTCAATCACATTTGCATCTTGATAAGCGTCGTTCAACACGTTTTCGAAGCATTTAGAGCTCGTTTAGTGTCTGTGTTTTTGCGTTGTTAAAAAGTTTGTCGCACCTTTCATTCAACCCGTTCCCTCCCCGGTTTTTGGTGAGTGATCTAACCCCAAAAGCTCGCCTATTGTTTGCTAATCGATTGTGCTGCGGAAATACGGAAGCAATATGAACCGGAAAAATCGGAAATATTTGTGGTTCCTCCACCCCCGCCCCCTTTCAGTGTTTAAATCTTGTGGGAAAAAGAAACCTTAGAAGGATTAGAACAGAAGCGGCACATATGTAACAGCTTCTCACGTTCACCGCTGACGTGAGAACGGTCCCCTTCTACGATGGCTTCTTACGTCAGCCTAACCTACCAATCTGTGGGCACCGTGATTATGATAAATGAATGAAACGATCCTGTCATCGCAGTCAAGGGGTGTCGGTTGTGGGTTCACCTTGCTTCTTCCCTCAGAATTTCCGAAAGGATGATTTATCAATCAAAAGGTGTTTTTTTTTTGGGAGGATGAAGAAGAAGCAAGCTAGAACAAATATTTGTATATTCAGAACAAAAGAAGTGAAACGGTGCCATTGAAACAAAAGGGATTCTCTGATGTAATATGTATCGTCCTCCTTTTGCTGGGAAATTCCGTCGTTAAATTTCTACCAAAGAAATCTTCAAATGACGTCAGCTTGATTGCATCTGTGTCTCGTTGTGAAGGTTTTGTGATTGTGTGTTTTTTGTCTTTTGTGTTATGTTTTTCGTTGTTCATTCATTAATTCATTTATTTATTTTATTATTGTAATGTTTTATATTATTTATTTAGTTATTTATTTTTTCTCGTTCATCGTTTTATCTTTAAGATCATCTTCTTCTTTGGTTAAACTTATTTGATGATAAAGTTCTGTTCATATTTCTAAATTATCTTTCTCAATATCCTATTTCGGTGCATTTCCTTCTTTTACGGTCTTCATGAAATATCTTATCGGTTTTCGGAATTAAGGTAAGGTACTTGGAAAGCGATTAAGGAACATTTCTTATGCTTTTATGTATGGATATTACCCTATACTGTGCAGTGGCTCTTTTTTGTTCTTAACACAAGATAAACAAGATATCGAACTGGAAAAATCGTTTGTTGATCGCAAATCCGTAAGACAAAATCGTATTTAAAACTCGACCACTGTGGCGAACCAATCAAAACACTTCAAGCAGCTAATTACCAATCATTCCCCGCTACCCTGCTGTCCCTGCTTTGCTCTCGTTGGACAGCGTGCCTTGCCTTGCCATCGTGTCCTATACCTTGCACCTTACATACCAGCGCATACGTCAGCGCCAGCATCCCAAAAGACACATTCTGCTGCTCTTTAATTTCTGTGACGTATCCTGGCCGTGCCGAGGGTAAAAACTGTCTGTCGGTCATGGCAACTTTTCTTTCCAGTTTGGGCGTTCTCGAGGCGCTGTGACGCCATTCCAAGCCACACCATCTGCTTTCTAATTGGTTTCGCTCGATAGCATCCTACAGGGGCCTGGGAGGAGGGTGTGGGATGCGAGAAATGAGAACTTTGATAGCAAATTTTTCCTCAGAATTATTAGACGACAACTTTGCTCGCGCGACCAACTTTGAAGCGCGATTGAGAGCGATTACCTTCCACGTGAGGTAGTTTGTGCGACGATTTCAAGCGATGAATGAACCGTCTTTTACGTGCTACTGTGGGACTGTTTTTTTTGCACGACGCTGTGCTTGATTGTTGTGCCAAGTTGTGTGTGCTGTATGCTCATATTAATTTCCTGTCGATACGTTTCATTCGACGCGATGCGAGAGGCGGGATGCTGAAAAGGTAAAAATTCATTTAACACCGATCCATCGACACGTGCGCCGCATGAATTATGGGAAACTCTTTTCGCATTAATTGTGTGAACAGGCGAAAACATTGCAGCATGGCAGGAAAATCGTAAGGAAAAACCTGTTGATGTCGGCGGCGATGGTGTCGGTTGGAGAAAAACAAATAGAGCTCCAGCCAGGTGCCAGGCCTTCCGGAAGCCAGTGCAGATTGATTTTCCTCTCCCTTACACTCCGCCACTTCTACTCCTCTGCCCTGGCAGTGTGGAAAGGTGTGTTGTGCTGCAAAGTACAAGACCCCCCCCCCCAACCACCCCATTGATGCTATTGTTATCGTTCTGTCCGATGCGACGTTTTCCCGCCCCAGCCTCGGTGCGATGTTTTTATTTTGCGCTTTATTATCATCTCTGGATTTGTATTCGTTAGCGTGAGCGAACAGTTGGCAGTCAGAGCAGTACAATGTAGGATTTGTGTAGGTATTTATCTCGGCGCGTTTTCCCTCTCTTCTGCCGCCTGAAGCGACACGTATCGATTGACGGGGAGAAATAAAGTAAAATAATTTCTACAGGCAATGCCACCTGTTGCGCCGTGCTCGAGTCTTGTCTTGTTCGAGTTCTTACCCTCGCCCCTGGGAGGGAAAGGAAATGGATAGAAAAGTGAGGCCCCAGTTAAGGCGCAAAGATTGTTTTTCAATGCGGAAAATGTGCTCATTAGCAACCGTTCGTTCCGTTTTCCACGAACTGCACAATTCCGGTGAAAACAGGAAATCAAGGACTTGGGATAAGTTTCTTGTTTTTGTTTGCTAGATTAGCTGGCAAAAGGCAAACTGTACCTTTACGGCGGGCCCAGACAAAGGTAGTGAATAAAATATTTAGCTTGGTAATGAACAGATGTGCATTTTTGTTTTGGAAATTGATTTCACAAGTGTGACTAATGGAAGGGTGGCGGGGGTGGGGGAGGGCTGGCGCTAATGTCTGAATTCTCCTCAAAAGGGCAAAAGTAGTGCCAAAAGTCCCTTTTTCAGCGAAGAGTCATTCCAATCCTTCATTCTACCTTCATGAAAGCAAGAATGTGAAAGGGAACCTTAATTTTTGTTTTGTTGCTGCTCAAGCTGCTTTCCCAAAGGGTCACAAACAATTGAAATTCCTTTTAGCATTTTTCATGCTCCATAAACATTTTTCCTCCCATTTTTTTTCCTTCCAGCGATGGTGGTCCGGTTCATAACGAAACGCTTCATCGGCGAGTACGACCCGAACCTGGAGAAGGTGTACTCGTTCAACACGCTGATCGACAACGAGTTCGTGCTGTTTGAAATATTGGATGCGGCCGGCCAGCCAAACGTAAGCATCTTTTTCGGCAGGGCGTCCTTTTGCGGAGGGAGCGTGGGTTGAACTGGGTTGGTTGATTTTCCGCTGCTCTCTCTCTCTCTCTCTCTCTCTCTCTCTCTCTCTCTCTCTCTCGCTTACCAAGCAGGAGGCGGACTGTCTAACGCTCGAGGCCAACATACGGTGGGCGGAAGCGTTTATCCTGATGTACTCGGTCGCGGACAAGTGCAGCTTCGACGAGTGCAATCGACTCAAGTTCCTGATCAACTACAACAAACGAAGGCGCCGGCTCGGTTCGTACAACAAGGTAAGCCAGCACCCCTCGGAGAGTCAGAACCGTTTGATGTATGGGACGCGTGTGCAGTTGGAGGCAATTTTCAGCTTCAATTATGGCGTACCGACCCGGGGGAAAGTTCAAAATATAGCTTTCAGATGGGGGCAATGCCGGGCCGATTGAGTTTGCATTTTGCCCGAGAAATTCCATCCCATTCCTGGGGTGGAACTTTTTCCTTCCGTTTTGGCGGGCAAGGTCGACGACCATTTACGGTGTGACCGTGAAATGTTTGCTTTATTTGATTTTGATTGGCAATTTTACTTTGGAGTAGAGAGAAAAGTCGATGAAAATGAAATGCCTATCGCGGTGGGGCGAAAGTTAAAAACGGAAGCCACTCTTGAAATCAAAGGTTAGTGCAAGTGAAAATAGCCGTTTTCGGTGCTGGGTAGGGAGGGTGGGCAAGGTGCCTGAAATAAAAATACTTTGAAGATGTTTGCCTTTCCCCATGGTTCCAGAATTCAGGAACCTCGCAGCAATTTGTGCGAGGCAAAAGTAAGCAAAAGTAAGGGAAAGAGTGGACAGACAGACAGACAGGACACTCACTGTATGCTTCCGTACGTTCGATGGATTTACAATCATTGGTTGGTCGCTTGCCTACCCGCACCCTTCTCAGAACAATCGATAGCATTCCGACAGTCAATTAAATCCAGTCGTATGGTGATGTGTTTTGTTTTTTTTTCTCCTCTTTTTCCCTCCCCGGGTAGGAATGAACTCGCTGGAATAGCGTCCAGGACACTGACTGACACTGTACACACGCCGTATTGCTTTGTGTTATTGGTTTACTAGAGAATGCATTGTAATTTGTTATTGTAGGGATTCCGTGTCGAGTTGTGGAGACAGGCGAATTGACAGGTGAAGTTATGCGATTTACAGAATCAAAAGCCTCAAAAGGTTGGAGCAGAGGATGGTTATGGCGTTCCATTATTTCGAGAATTGCATGTCCTTCCTGGAACTCGATGACAAACAAAGTTGAGGTTGATTTCAACTCAGGATTAGTATCCAGCTAGTCGGATGAACTGCACATGTTTGTAACATGATATCCTGACGATTTAAACAAAATAAAGGAATGAGTTGATAATTGTTGAAGATCCAAGAATGTGCAATCACTGTGAACTGTTTGTTCTATGGTCCAATTTTTTATGGAAATAGTTTCTGGTGCCAATACCCAGAATATACAGAATATCGAAAACATCTACTTGGAGTTTATGTCAATTATTCACATCTTTAGGATGTGGTCACTATCCAATTTAGTCAATAGACCCCACGTAATGAAGTCAATATGCTATTTTAATGGTTATGTTTGTAATGTTTTTTGTGACCAGTGATAAGAAAGTACGTCCAAATCTAATTCTCTTTTCCGTCTCCCATCTCTCGCGCTAGGACCCACTGCTGGACGTTCCGGTCATACTGGTCGGCAACAAGATCGATCAGACGGGCGACCGGATGGTCAGCACCGAGGATGGCCAACGCCGGGCGAAGGAGATCTCGTGCGCCTGCTTCCACGAGGTGTCCGTACGCGAAAGCATCGAACAGGTGAACGGAGTGTTTCGCGACGCGTGCCGGTTTTGGCGCGTCCTGTCCCGCTACCCGAAGCTGAAGCGCTCCACCAGCGACGTGCACGACCTGCACTCCGAGGTGGAGCTCATCCTTAGCCCGGACAGTGTGCATCCGTTCTGTAACTGTGATCTCAGCCACGAGAAGCGCCAATCCATCGTCATACTGGGTAAGAAGAAGCGGATCGCGTGCTAAAGGTCACACGTCTGGTTTGCCCCCTTGGGGAGTCATTTACCACCTCCAGTGCCCATCGCCAAACGCGTAACGTAGTAAGTTGATAAAGGTGAAGAAAGACGTTCCCGTGCGTTTGTTTTTCTTTTTTATGGCTTGTGTGCTTATAATGAGCGGATTGCCTGTGGCAAATAGCGTGCACTTGAAGCGTGTTTCGTGCGCGTTTTTATGTGACCCACTTTTTGGGCGTGAGGGCGCACGGGATTAGAAATTAGAGCTTCACTCGCACTCCCACCGTGGTTATTTCGGGCGAAGGTTGGAGAACGCTTCTTCAGCGAAGGTTTTGTTGAAGATTGTTGTTACTAATTTGCGGTTAGAATGCCGCGAGCTTCTTGCGTGGACCGCACACTCGCAGCACGTAGATTGAAATAGCTTACGCTGGGGAAGCCACAACACAAGGCGGAGGATTATAGACGTTGGGCCCGGGCCCGGATGTTACAAAAGGATATTAAAAGCTACTTAGTATTGCAGGCCAAGTAGTGCGGAACAATGTGCTGTCTGTTTTGGCCCAAAATTGGTAGAAGAAGGGAGAGCGTTTTACGAATAACTTTAAGCCGTTTGAATTGTAGCGCTGAAGAATCGTTTAACAAGCTGTCATAGACACCGCAACCATGAACATTCTAACAGTACCTGAGCTGAAGGACGGAGGAAATAGCATGGAATCGCAACGAAATGTGGGCCGTTTATCAGGAAACTGTTTGCACGACACCATTCATTCTCTTCCAACGAGACATGTATGACGTAGCTGTTTGGGCATGATTCCAAATGGGCTACATTTGGTGGGCCGCTTCTACGAAACTACCGAAGCACATTTTGGGACTGGAAGAAAGGCGCAATGTCACCTTTTTAGCACGTAAGCCGATTTATTGCATGCTCCAAAGGAAATCAATTTCAACTAGCTTTCGGTTTTCGGCCCTCCCCCCACCACTTCCCAAAGGCCACCCGCGTGCCAGCAGGAAAGTGATTCACAGCCTTTCCTTTTTGATTGGAGCTCGCTGTGACGCGATGATGCCCTTCGTTGTGTGACGTTGCCGTCTGACCCCGAGCCCAAAATTGAAAAACACTTCTAACTGCTTCCTCTCTCCCTCTGCTTCAGGTCGCCACCCATGGACGGAAGAGGAACCGGACGAGACGGACGAGTCCGAGTCGAGCTGCTGCTCGTCCCAAAAATCCGACATCGATGAACCATTCCGGGGGCGAGCGTCTACCGACGGGACGCTACTGTCCCGACCGCGCCGCTGGCGCTTCGCACCGCCCGGTTCGCTAATGCCACACGTCGGCCGGGTAGAGCGTCGCATGAGCATCTCGATGCGGGGCAGCAACGCCAGCTACTAGGGCGGATGACTCCTTTTTCTGTCTCGAGTCGCATCGAAACACGTGTTGGAAAGGAGCGCCATTTAGTCCAGTGAAATACCGCGAAATCGCTTTACAGAACGTGAATGGGAGGAAGAGAGAGAGAGAAATTGAAGACACGCACACACGGCGGTGGTGGACAATATTGTGATTCCGTTTATTTTTGTATTATCGTTATATTGACACCGGGGTTTTTACACACGCCACGCTATACTGAACTTTGTTGCCTTCGCGCAGCGTCCACCAAAGACAGGTCTAGTTTAGATAATGCCACGATGCCGGACGCGTTGCGTGAAGTAGAGTGTAGAAATGGGAAGGAAGAACTTATTTTATATAAACGCCAAACAAACGACAGTCCTCCCAGCGAGCGTTTAGTGTAGAACGCAAACTCAACGAACTGTGTATCGAATGTAACGAAATGGTTAATAAAGGTATCGTTTTTCTGGAAGATGCCGGAAATATGTGACACTTTACGTCTAGAGTTTACAACCATTGAATGAAGGTGCTTTTTTAATACCCACGGGAAACGCAATTTTTATAGGTGATTTTTGCTAGCAAGACTAACGGCACGAACATTATTATCGAAAAATTTAGAATTGGAATTGTTCTAACTGGTCCTAAGAGTCTTAATCTATTCGCCACAAAGCTCTAGCTCCTCGGCACGTAATGCCAGTTTGCGAATGTTTTGAAGACAACCGGCAGAAGCTTCCTGCAGCTCACGGTCCTTAGAACCGACCGTTTCCAACAGGAAGGGAACGACGCCACTCTGGAAGACACGATATATAAGTTCAAACTTACTCTTATCCACGTTCTAGAAGCCATCACTCACCTGGTGCATTGTGATACAGTTCTGCGGGTCCTCCGACAACTTCTGCAGCGCCATAGCCGTAGTCCGATGCACGCGTGGATTGTTACTAACCATGTAGCCAACGATCGGTGTCACCGTCTTCAG
>KB672042.1:0-185000 GCA_000349105.1 Anopheles epiroticus | reverse complement strand
TTGAGCACGTGGTGGCCGGTATGAAGCGTGCAATGCGCAGGACACGCCGCTCGTAGTGGAATATGGAAATAAGAACGCTCTGTTTGAGAAACGGAATGCATTCAACAGGTCATTTTGGTGAGTGACTAAACGAAATCGGGACTCGGAATAGAGATAAGAAAACAAGGCGTTTAAAAATGTCCCTTAGATGTTAGAATAAAGATAAATAATTTCAAGGTTCTGGATGGTCCTTTATAATAACTGTTTAGTTTAAGTAATCTTAAATTCAAAAATCTGTCTAATAGAATAGTTTGTAAAAACAACGGAATAAATCTTTTGTATTTCTTGCTTAAATTTGTTGAAATTATTTTGAAAAATTATTGGCTACAACCCTGAATCGTATCCGTCGTAAAAGCACTACGACGAAGATTCGGAGCTTTCAATTCGATTGTGTGCAAGAGTTGTGTTCAACAATATTTCGAACAATATATCATACAACTTTGGATGCAAAGGGCGATTAACTTTGGCCTAGTGATGGATCATCGAACCGGAGTCAGGTGTACTCGTATCGGAATCGATTCCGAAATGTGGGTGCAGTGAGTTCAGCAAAGCATATGGTCGTTTGATCATACTGAACGATCTTAGTCTCTTTGGGACAGGTCCGACAGGTATATCCGACTTGACCCACCCTTAACAGGTGTTTGCTTTAGAGTTTGCTATGTAATATAGATTTAATATTAAAGAAATCTTTACACTTTGTAGAACTTGGTGCATTTCAATGGGAAACAATTAGCTTAACAGATTGCCATTCTTCCGAGGTCATTCAAGACACTGAAGCATTCATTTCATGGTTTCGATTTGAGTCTCAAACTGCTCTCATTGAGAAGAAAGACATATCTAACGCAAAATGGTTGTACTATTTCTGCATGACTCATAAACCATTTCATTCCGAAGAATTCCAGCTTATCATTTAATTCCGAAGGCGTTTAAGCATACTCTTGTGGAACATGGAAAAAATACGCCACAAAACCATCATGTTTACACATCACGTACCCATCTACCGCGAATCAGGTTTATGATCCATTGCCTGTGGTTTTGTTGCAAGCTTTTGGAAATTCCAACCGCGACAATCATCACAATCGTGACCACAATGGTCAATGGGTAATGGGCGGGCTCCGGTCCAGCGATAGTTCAGTAGCAGCAGTTAGGTGGCCGAATTCCCTCCAAAGTCTAGGTATCTGCTTGATGTCATCTGTCTGTAGATCGGTTTAAAGACAAGACAAGAACGATCAGACATTCTCCATCGACACGTACAATGGAAATATAGCAGTTCGTGACGTTCCAGGAAGCGATAAACAGTCGTAAGAGATGCTATCGAGGAGAGTGTGTTTGGCAGGATAAGAAATTTGAAATTAGCAGCTAAAAGTAACATCAATCGAGCATCGAGCTCTAATTGCTGGCAGCACATAAAAAGGCGTTCTAGCAAGCACGCACGCAAAGTTGTAATAAAGCACAACCCACTAGAAAGTGACTCCAGTATTGTCCGATTTGGAGTTCGATTCCAGCTAGCCCCGGAGTAGGCAGCGTCATCCTTCGCTTCATTAGCTTAATTGGTAACGCTCAAACAGAAGCTCACGCACAACAGACGACGACCTCGCAACCCCCAACGGTCGAGAAGAGAGAAGAGAGATCATCCCATACGTGACATTAACACCTTTTACTCCACCGGTCAAGGAACCGCTCGCCAGGACGTACGGGGGGTGGTACAGCTTTTCGGGAAGCGGTTGAAAAACAAAACTCCCGCTTTTCCCAAACCCAGCTCAAAGATACCGAGGAATGAAAACCTGTTTTGAGACACACACCGTCGCTGTCTCTCCCCGTTCTCTATCGTTCGTTTCTTCAGCTCCTCCTGTATCGGTCGGCTCGGGAATCGGGGAACGGGAGAAAAAGACAAACGTCAGGCAGCCTCGGCAGCTAGTCAGAAGCAGCCGCAGAAGAAGGCACAGCATCAGCATCAGCAACCGCAGCCGACCGACCAACATCTCGAATCGTTTAATTCGAAACGCTTCGGACCCGGGTTTGGCTGCGTCTCCTGCGTCCCCTGCCAGGAGTCACGTACTGCTGCGTGCAGAAGACGGCAGTGAGGAAGACAGCGAGAGCGAAAAAAAACAACAAACGCAAAAGGTGTGCTCCCAGCGTCGACTTTGTCCCGTGCTGGGCTTTTCGGTTCGGCGACTCTCCACACAGAGCTCCTCGACCGCACACAGCATAGGGCTTGTGGGTTAGGGGCTTTTTTTGTTGTTGTACTGGCTGTTGTAAGGGAGTCTGTGCTGCCCAGTCGATGGTGTGTTGCTTGGTCTTGTTCGTTCTTCACCAGCCAACGCACAGTGAACGAGTACAGGGATATAATAATGAGAAGTTGTTCTAAAGTCAAGATGAGAGCATCTTCAGTTTGGGTTGATAAAATTCGGGGGAAAAAATATGGAAAATTAAATGATATCATTTTGGATGGTTTCTCTCATACAGCAACATCAGAAACATCATATTCTAACTTTTTACACGCCACCTCCAAAACGATGCCCACTGTGCAAACGGCAATGTCTGGAACTTGTTCCGTTTTACTCCTCAACCGCTTTAGCCACAGCAGCAGCGCTCTGTGGTAGGGACACACGCTATGTTCAATGTTTTCGCCTCGGCAGCCTTTTTTATCTTCTGCTGTATGTTGTTTCTCCGCTTAGCTCTCTTATCTCTTCTCCAAACAGCTCCTCTTTCTTTCCTTTGCTCCGGTGGTAATGCAAGCTTTCGGTCTCTGCACGAATTTCTACCACAATAACGTATTTTTAGCTCTAGCTTGCCGTCGTCTCATTCAAACCACAACCCTCCCCCCTCCATCATAGGAAGAAGATGCAACGGATTTGCAACGGAGAGATGTAGGAGCACCCTGCTGCAGGGCATAATGGTCGCATTACGTTGCCGTTGCTCCACACAGCGTTCGAGACTTCACCTCGAGAGTACACTCCCTGCCGAGACTCGGGACGTTCTGCAACAAACAATTAAGCTGGGCGAGAAAGTGTGTGTGTGTGTACGACTTCAGACTGGACAAACTAAGCCAACTCTTGGCCCCTGCCAAGCGAGAAAGATCCGACAGAAAAGATGGAGTTTTGACAAGGAAACAACTTACCCTGAAAAGCTAGTGACTTTTTCGGCAGGGAACCGGGAATCCCTTAAACCTCTCGCCTGGCAGGTTAGGTTGGACTGCAAGGTCTCGACGAGCTTCGGCACCGGATCAAGGAAAAGGGACTTCTACTACTATCGTAACCACACATACACGCACCGAACGCATCGGATTGGAATAATTGAAACGCAAAGGAAGAAGGACAGTACCATAATCTCCCTAGTTTCTCTCCTTTTTTGCGAAACTAAGGGCTTCCGACGTTTTGGTTCGCTGGCAGCTAGAAACCAAGGATGGACGCATAAGGATTTCTTTAGAACCTTTTTTTTGTGCAAAGTTTAGAGTCACACGTACTGATCTTGGCCTCCTCCATTGGTTGAACTTACTCTAATCAAAGGCAGGTCCAGACGGGGTAGAGCATTAAATCGAGCACTAGCTCTCTGTCCCATTGTGCGCTCACGTTCCTGGAGACATCAAAGAGGATTCAAATGGAGACTTTTCGATTTCGATTCTTTGCTACTACAAATCGGTTTGATATCAGTTTCGTAGAAAGTCAATCAGCGATTTGGTAGAAACGATATCGGTCATAGTGTGTAGGTTTCTTTCTTCATGGCTTCACTAGTTTTTGTTGGAGTTCTCTGAGGTCAAAAGTCTGAGAGGGAAAGTTCCAAGAAGATATTTTCTATTATTGTATCATTTAATTCTATCACAGACTAGAATTTATAGATTATCAAATAAAAGCGGAGATTCGTGGGATTGACTGCAACATTTTTGGGACAGAAACTCTGCCGTCAGTGAAAACCAACTTCTGACACATTTTTCATATCTTCCCATGTAGGTGATTTAAATATATGCTTTATACACCCGCGTCATGTCCAGCGAACATGTAAAGGGACATACAGAGGACATGGAGCAGCTTGTTTTTTTTTTTGCACACAGAAAAAGGGAACAAACCCTGGATTGTCCGTTCTGTCGAAGTTAATTTCCGGCACGGAACATCGATTGATTTAGGGTCTGCTGCACACTTCACCGCATCTCTCCTTCGCGTAGACACCCATGGGGAGGTTATAAATTTCCCTTGCCCCGTCCGAGCGTGGACGTCAAACCGCTTTGACACTAAGCGGTTATAAAACCGCACCATATAGCGATCCCAACCACGAAGGGGAAAGGAGAGTCATGCCATCGACAAGCCAAGGAAAGGCTTAGTAACCTTTAACGTTGCCAACCTGACACCGTTGTGTCATGTTCAACATGCAAATTTAACCATTTATACCTACCCGATGTGCGCTAATTAAAAGTAAATTGCAAGTACCCGTGTCCTTCAATGGAATCGAAAGCCTTTCAATGCCATTGTGTGGTGAGGCGTGGTCATAAAATCCTCAAGAAAACATGTGAAACATCGCACATCTTATTGCACCGATGGGTTGTGTTGTTATCAGCACCGGGATGGCAGGTCAATCTCTCGGTAACCTCCAGGAAAAAAGCTGCTCATAAATAGTTTGAAATCCCAAGCCAAGGCTCGAATTGGGGCCTCCCATTCTTGGAGCATCATCCATCCAAGAACTCCAAACTCCTACGGGGCTCGCAGCGTCCATCGCCTCTTTCGCTCTCTAATTAAATTATGCCCATAAACATCAGCATTCGGGTCGTAAAAACAAGCACAGCTCGTCCAGCTCGGGAAGAAGACAAAGATACGTGTATATACGTGCGCGGCTGTGCGATAGGAATCTCGGAACCTCGGGCCGCTGGGGGTTTATAGAGCAGCTACAAGCTCACATTCATTACCCGGCACTCCCGTTGTGCCCGCGGATGCTGTGAGAAGAAGTGGCCGAGCGTACCAGGTTCCTTTGCAGCGACCTCATCACTGATTCGATACGTGTGCGCGTCCTCTCCCGTTGGTTTGGGATTTGTTGGGCCCAGCTGGGAAAAGCCTCGCATCCGGGTACCGTGGCTGGGCTCCCCCTGGATGGATTGTGATGGAATGGTTTGTGCGTCCAGCGCGCAATACAACAACACAAAACTATTTTCAACCAACACAGACACAGACACAGCAAAACAGTTGACTGATGGATGGAACACGTCTATGGGAGCTCCAACTCCTTCCAACAAAAAGAAAAAAAAAACGCCCAAAAACCGTGTGAGGATGTGAGAAAACTAATTCACATTTGTGGCAGATCATAAAACGCAGCGGGTGATAGTAGCGCGCTTGAAGATTTGATTTGGCACTTTTGCTTCGATTTCCTTCGCGTTCGCCACGTTTCACTGGCGGTACGGTGCCAGCAGCCAAGCTCATGCAAATGATGGATCGGAGAACTTCAGCTTCCAAGCCGTGTCAAGCAGACATTTGGACGGGTCACTAAACCTTTGGCCTATGTGTGTACTTTTCTCGCTCTCTCTGCCTATATTCGTTTGGTTCGCTGGCTTTTTCACTCAAATTAGAGCTCGATGGAACGTTAATGAATTTAATTGTAGTCGTAGAATGGAAGGGAAGGTTTAAAGTTAGGTGTATACGCTTCTGAAACGATGATGGGAAGCTAGCTTAATTCTAAAAAAAAAATATGGTGATGAAAAAATAGTAAGAATGTGTCAAATATTCCTAATTTTGAGTCAGAAGAGAAAAATTGGCATGCATTGTACAATAAAGTGCCTTAGAGGCAATGACGGCACATAAAATGGAAATCGAGCTTGAAATGTTAATTTGCGACTAAAAGGCTCAAACTAAAACAAAAACAGGCGAGCAACCGCATACCCAACCAGAGAAATTCCATTTTACATAGCTATTACAATTTTCGGGCACAACACCCTTCTGGCACCGCTGTGTCCGTTTTAAAGTTGGTCGTATGTGTTAAAGTTTCTGCGAATCGTTGCGGGCAGTTTCTCACTCTCGCGATGTGTGTAATTATATCCGCAGGATTAAACTCCCAGCAAAGCAAAAAAAAAAACGCAAAAAATCGCGCACCACATTTCAATGTCCATGTGCTGGCAAGCGAACACAAACACACACTTGAGCGTTTACAACTTTTCAACCCCGTCCAGTCGCCATAGTTTCCTCGCTTTTCCACGTCCACTTGAATGTTGGCACGTCCGGTGCATGTTCGCCAAAAAAACCAACTCCTGGCAGCCTGCACCGGGTTAGCCTGACACGGCTTCACACCCGTTTTCCCGCCCGTGGGCTTAAATAATTCGATTTACGAGCTACGAAAATGTTCACGTGCGTTGTGACATAATGTTGCTGCGGATGCTGCGTTTAATGCGCAAAGCAGAAAGATCCCGACTGAGGTGAGGGGAGTAATGTATGCAAATGAGCAATCGGTTCGTTTTTTTTGGCGAAGGGAAATGTTTAACATTTATCGGACGTCCATCTCTGCATCAGCAAGCAGCAAAGACTCGGGGAAGGTCACAGCTACCTTACAGCTAACCGAGCGCACACCGATCGGTGGACTCATCAATTTTATCGCCAAGGTTCATCACGGTGTGACACACGCAAGGGCCTGATGAAGGTGACGCTGGTGGTGTTGGTGGTGGTGGTGGTGGGACCAGCTATGTTGGAATGTACAGGAACATGGTGGCAGTGCAGCATGAAACAACTTACGTGCAATGTTTTCCGGGCCTGCTCCGTTTGCCTTCCACCAAGCGAGCTGGAGGCGAGCGAGTATGCTTTATGTAGCTTCACTTTTATTGTGCAGGGCCTGCTTAAACACCGATCGTCGTCTTACAGCTCCGATCGTCGAAACATCAGTGCTCCACCATTTTGTACCATTTCTCTTCGTAGCATGTAAGCAAATCTAACTACACAACGTCGGACATTCGGACGGACCCGCATTCGTACCCGCAAGAACCTTCCACCTCAAGGTTCTTGGACCGGCACCGGTACTTGTGCGCCCCTGTCCGGCCCTGTAAGCTCGAGCACGCTATCGAAAACCGCACTACAACACCCCGACGAGAGCCACGGACGGGGGGCGATGACGAGCGTGCGAGTGAGCGAACGAGCAAAGTTTTAAATTACACGTACTTTTCGGTGGTACAATGGAGCAATTTAAAATGCCTGAAGAGCCTATACCACCAGCCACCGGGACGACGAATGTGAACGCCAAACGCGGCGACCAAAAAGAGCAAAGCAGACCCACAAAACAAAAGCACTTTAGTTCCTTTCTTTTCGTGCGCATGGAGAGGCGATGGAGGTCTTGTTGGAGGGTGATTCTTTTTTTGGCCACAAGAAGTACCTTGAGCGGTGACACATAGCAGCTCCATAGGCGAGCAGTCGGTTGAAGAATGTACGTAAATGCTGGGGCAGAGTGCGAGGAAGCACGAACGACGTACATAAATCTACCACAGAGGTGGTTTTCTTGGTCTTGTCCCTCGCTCCGAGAGGACGACGAACCAGAAGCAGGTTAAAGCGCGAGGTCACCTTTAAGGGAAGCTTTGTGCAGAAGAGTGCACAAAAATGCAAATCAAGCCCGGGCAGCTCCTGGGAACGGTCGTCCACAAGTGGTCAATATCCAAAACGATGGTAATTCTTGATACAAGCACCCGGTACGTAATGAAGGAGCCCATCATTGCATTCCCCCACTTCGTTTGAGCTGTTTAATTTTTGAAACCGACAGAAAAGGCAAGATAATGTAACGCGGCAGTCAGTGTGTAGTGGAAGGGCTTTACCCTCCAAAACTGCATGTTTCATGCTGGAAGGTAATCACAGAAATTGGATCCAATTCTGGGTCGCCTTTCAACGGGTTCATTCGTTCAGCGTTATCATTGTGTCGGACGCCGGTGGACCTTCTCATTTTCATTAAGCTTCCTAGTTTCGTGCCAGCTTAGTACGCTCGTGCCAGCTTAGTACTGCCCAAAAAAACCCTGCCAGCGTTTAACGACGACCGTCTGATGTCGATGGTGCTTCTAGGACGATGTAATTATGTGTCCGTTGGTGTTGTTCCTTTTTGTCCGGTTCCACAGAGGAGGGATGCATAACTAGGACCCTTCTTCAGTGAAGTTACAGTTACGGTGGAGCTCAATTTCCCGAGGTTGGGGTTTCTGGAAGCAGGGTATGTGTTTGTGTGTGGTCGAAATGAACCTTGCCCTGTTTTAATGTCCTCATGTTTGTTGTGGGGATGGAAAGATGGGATCCAATGTCCCTCCGAGCGTTAGAAGTTAATGATGCGCTACTGCGGGAATGGTTTCAGGTTGGCTGGACGCTTCATAAAGACATTAGGATGAAGTGCATTCGCAAGAAGGACCTGGTGCTTTTTGGGCCCTCATGATAACTATCGACAGTGAGCGCTGCTTAGCGCTGTATGCTGTGATGGGACAGTGATAAATGTCTCCTGCAAAGCGGTACAGGATCTGCAGAGAAACTGGAAGCTCCCCGGTCTTTAAGCTCCAGCTCGTTCACACCATTACTCGGGCTTGGTTTGACACATTCAGCATCATTGCTTCGATGATCCGTCCAAAAATCGTCCTGATTCTTGTTAGAATTTTCGTTTCCCAAACTATTTCGAGCCGAGTCATGCCGTGCGCCCAGTTACGATCATCAATTCTACCTGTCACGTCACACCCCGGGCAGGGCGCAACCTGGAACGAACGAACGGGGAACGTTCTGCACCGCCATCCCAGCACCTCCAAAACTATCGCAAACGAACGTGTGTTCATTTTTTTATGAAGCAAATCCGATGAAAGTTTTCGGCACTCGCGAAGCAGCGGAAGAGAGAGAAAGAAAACTGTTACAATAAAAACACCCCAAATCGAGCCGATTGCAGCCCTGATAGATGATGTCATACGGCGGGAGTGACTTTGATTGAAAGCTTTCTGGTTTTGGGCGGACGAAATCCTGCCAAGCGCACCGGACACTTACTAGGGGGAGGGGAAGGAGGAGGAATCTCAGCAGGGGACCTTGGGGAGCTTAAAAATGATTCCAGAGATCGCTTGTGACATCGGGAGTCCGAGAAGGAGCCGCTATTTAGGGCTAAATAAATGGTTTTAGTTTGAACTTTAATTACATTTGTATGTTTTTATTGAACTGGAGTAACCTTTTCCTGAAGAGTTGATGTCGTTCAGGCAATTTGTACTTGATCTGCATTTGGTAAACTCTGATCACTTTGCTCCCCATCAGCAGCGAGTGCAATTTGCAGCCACCTCTTCGCTCACATCCCACACGTTAAAATCCTTCGCTGGTAGCGCTTTCCTTCGATGCCCTGGACACACACAAACCTGACGTAATGTCACTTCTGTGCGTGCCGGAGTGTACTGCAGACATTCTCACCGCATCCTCCTTTCGGAACACTTCACCAAGTGCGATCGTGGGATCGTTTGGATCGATCGGTCCTGCAAAAGGGGTACGATTAATTGTCTTGCCCGAACAAACTGACCCACCACCAAAACGACCCGAGCCGGAGAAGTGCATACGAAATGCGAGTGAAAAGTAAATAAATAATGAGATAAAATATTCGCTATATAATTTAATCCTACACTAATGATAAGTAATGGCACAGGGGAGCGAGGGAACTGAGCGCTGTTCTGCTTCGCTTCGGCGAAAAGGATGCCTCGAAACGTTGTTTTTCGTCTTCCCATTTCAAATCGTTTTAAACTGTCATCCAGCCGCATTCGGGTGTGCTTAAAGAGGGGCTTAAAAGTACCACACTTCGTCGGGCAAGCGAGCGTGCGTATCTTCGGAAATGTCTTCCAAGAATGTCCCTTGTACGTGAGTTTGGGACATGACATCGTTAAACGGGAACGAGCACTTGACTCACGGAGCACAGGGCGCATCCTACACCGGTTTTCGTTTGGTGGCAGCCAGTGTCAGCGGACGCTAATTAAGACGATCGGGCTCGTTAATCGGTATCGGTAGGTGCGTGAGGGCTGCCGTAAGGATGCTGTGTACCTGTACCTATAAATATGCGCGTTTAAACGGTTTCAACAGCCGCAATCGACCCCGAAAGAGCCGTCCGGACAAACATTCACCCGACAGGTGGAGGGGGAATGGTTGGGTGCAGATTACGCCCCGGTCTAATTAGAGGTCCCGTAGGTGTCAAGATTGGATGGTTGGGAATGAAGCGGGAACGAGGTTCGCTGGATTGCTCACACGTGGGAAATTAAATGAAGGTACCTTTTAAGAGTGTTGGGAAAGATGGTATCGGTGGTGTTTGTTGGACCTATTGAGATGTTAGTGAGGGGTGTAGTTTAAGGTGAGAGTGGTGAGTAAGATGTAAAGTGACACTAGAGTGCGTGAGGACTAAAGGGACCAGAACAAATGGAAATTTGTTGTGCAATCAAACACTCTATTTAATTTCCTTAATTTCTTTCTCCAACTGAATTCTTAGATTGTTTTAAAATAAAAACAATTGAATAAGCTTCCTTCATCCTCATTGATGTAATAACTTTTGTGAGAAAGCAGTGCCTATGTCCAAAAGAACTTGACTTTTATGTGACTTGGTGTACCCACAAGAAACAATACAACCTCTGAACAACATCATCCTTTGGTTTGAGCTAAACCATTGCTCCAGTATGAGACACCTTTCAAGCTATATTTTTATTGAGTTTTCTGTCATAGTTATCTCTGTTATCTAGTTTTATCGTAAGCCCTATCAGTGAAAATGTTAAGGATTTTATATGAACATAATGGAAACTGCTCTACTAGACCTCGTCTGGGTGTGATTTCCCCCAGCGAGTGAGTCATAATCGAAATACGATCGAAATAATAAATACCTCCATTAAAACACGCAAAGTAAGCTTTCGACTTTACCCTGCCATCTAGCAAAACGGGTGAACCAGAACCTGGGATGCTGTCCAGCGCCTGAGCTTGATTAATTTTATGTCAGGTCCATCCAACCCGGACGGGGCCCGATTAGGGTGGAAAGCGTTTCTGTCGTGCCCCTTGGTCCCTTCAGCGTTCCAGCGATGTCCTGGCGATAAATTGCTAGACGTAAACAAACCCATTAAAGGCTGATAAAATAAAACGTGGCGTAGGGTTTGGAGATAAACCAATACACACACACACATACACCCCCAAAAGAATAAATGTACTGTCTCTGTTGTTTCGTTGCACACTTTTGGGGAAGGTTATGTGAACTCCAGTCGGCAGAAAGAGACCGTGTAAGCTCGGCTTTAATGTTTGGAGCCAAATCAAAACCCAACCACGGAATGGGTGATGAAAATGAATCTAATAATAAAAAAAGCAACATCGAACATCACCTAAATCGATGCGTGCCAGGAACGGGTCGTCGCGTAAAAGCGAGACAAAACGCTTGGCAGCAGCAGCAGCAACACCGGAGCAAGTCCGTCTTGAGTCCGCTCCTTTCACTTTGTTATACATTTCATACCTCAGTTATGCTATAAATCAAACTTAAGAGTCCATAAATAATCGTTCGATACTTCATCTTCGTCTCCCGGGGGACGGTAAGGGAGACGGTTTGCGCTCCCTGAGCTCTCGCGCTGCTGCTCATGTGCGAGGATGGATGAGTCCCGTGTCTTCCAAGGAACCTGTTTCAATCCCTCTCTCTCGCGTGCGTAGTACTCTAATGCTCAAGATATCTCCCTGATGGTAATGCTTTTAGATGGCGTTCGTCAGCATTTTTTCCTTCACATTTCACTGGCGAACGGTCTCGAAACGAAACCCGGCCCGAGTCCGCAACTTTCGGACGCTCTGGAATCCAAAGGTGTAAGGGTAGTCTCGTTGATCGGTGGTAAAGATTATGCGTTGGACAAACCTTGGACGACGCTGGGTGTAAAATTATGCAGATTCGATTTGAAAATCCCATAAAAAAGTCGATCAGGTGGTGGCAGGCTAACGAAGCGACACTACTTTGTAGCGGTTGCGGGTGTAAGGCTTCCACCCTTCTCCGAGGGTGTCGATCAACCTTAGCAACGATCGACACGGGAACATCATTACGCTGACAGTTGTCTTTCATTCGGTAAACAAATGGGATGTTGCTCCCGCTGCTGTAGGAGGCTTCCGAAGCGTACAGCGAGCCTTACTTTCACCTCCCTGGCTGTGTCTTGTTCTTCCAGAACCTCCAAACACCCTTCCCCAGTGGCCGTTCTGTATGGCAAGGCACGACAGTTCCTCGCCGCGATCACGACTGCCTCGTTTGTCATCCGTTTTTATTGTCCAATTAGGTGAGCGTAAGTCGATCAAATTAAATTTAATTAACCGTTGTCATGTCGATTCGTCGCATCACATCACGGTCCCTGCTCCGGTGCTGGCAATAAATACTTCACACGGTGAAAATTGAGAAGCAAAGTTAGCATACACATTACTTCTGCACGGGAAGGCACCCGCAAACCCTCTTACCCGAAACCACGCGGCAACACTGTCTGCAGACATTTGCCACTTCCTGATGCTGTAAATTTGCCACTTTACAGCACAATTATGGAAAGTTTTCGCGCGCGCCCGCTAACATGAACGCTGACAGACATGAGCGCGCAATGGTTGATGCCTTCTTGAGGTTTTGCACAACACAAAACGTCGTCCTTACGACGTCCACGGTTACCGAAATCGTGCATTTGATGGAAAGTGTTTTTTTTTTCTTCAGCGCTGGAACGTTACCGATTTTGAGCCATTTTTGCTTTTGGGAAGGGATCAGGGGGGGGGGGGGCTGCAAAAGGCCTGCAGATTTTTATGTGCAACTGTGCGCCGTTTGCCCTCCACCCGACCGCACAGATTTACGACACGACACGTCCGATAAATCAGGTCACCGTCAAACGCAACGCAGCGGCGCGCAGAGGAGTGAGCGGTTTATCGTGTCTTGCTTTTATTTCTGCCACCGGATGTGAAAGTAGCTTTAGTCCCGTTCCATCCCTGCCGGTGAAACAGGATAACTACCACCGGGGAGAGGGGAAAAACCAGAGGCTCGATATTAATTCCTCTGTTTGCTACCCGGTACGGAGGAACACTATCGCAAAATAGGATATCAGAAATCAGCCTCGACAGTTGGCGGGCCGTTCGGTTCACTTAATCCTTCCGTGAGATAAGACTATCTGGAGATATTTTTGAGCGGCTCTGAGAATGGCAAAGTCGCACTTGGGAGGCCCGTGAGAAGGGAAACAACAGTCACTCATTAATGGGTAATTAAGCTTCACCACAATCTTCTCATTTCCGAACCGTCAAGTGGAGTGGAGCGAAACTCGTGTGGTTTATCTTTATGTGTCACGACTGCTAGCGGGCTATACTGCCCTGGAAGCTGTATTACGAGTGCACATATATCGCAATAAAACGATAATTAATTGGTTACTACTTAACTGCAACTGGTTTAGCGACGGGCAGGAACGTTCAACGTTGTCACATTGAAACGTTCCATTGCGGCATTAAGAAGCTACCCTGCATAAGCTTTATCCAGAGCACCGAAGAAGGAATATGGTTGTGATAAACCTGGAACATAAAACCACCGAAATCGGCATTGCCGATGGGGTGTGACGATTAAAACGGGAGCAATTTCTTTCGGCAACATCACGAACCCGCTTCAGTGGTTTCATCTGCAATGGTGTCCCACCCCGGGACGACTTCACTGCTTATCTTAATGGGACTGGGCTTGGGCGTTCGTTGTTGTGGTGGCCCGGTCTCGCGTGACACAAGCACACGGGCATATGTGGCGCGTTGGTGGCAGTATAAATTCCTAACCCTCATAAAAGCTCACTAAAAACGGGAAAGAAAAATGGCAAACCTGTACCAACGACTAACCCCCCCGGGGCGAAGCACTGACCGAGCGTACATGAGGGCAGTTGTTGCAGAAATGAGTTCTGCATCCGACCAGGTAAAACATGCAGTGAAATGAATGTTGTAGCTGGTGTACTGCCAGGAAGAAATTGTATCAGATTTTGTTGGGAATGAAGCTTGTGTTAATAAAAGAGCCGGAAACGATGTTCATTTGTGGCAGACACCGCACAGAGTTTTACTAGACTCGACTGATTCTTGTGCTAATTTGAATCTGCTGCTCCAATATCGTACTAAGCCGTTCTAAGCCCTAAATCAAACGACTGTGTATTGCTTTAGCTGTATGCACATAACAGGTTTCTAGTTCTTCAATGACCTTTATGGTAAGTGACGACTTTTTCTCAACAATGTTTTTGAAGCCGATGATACTTGGAACCTGAGTCGCTATATTAGGCCATATATTTCATATTTCATCATATTGTTCTGAGCATTGCACTTTAGGATTACATTTAAACAGGAAGGATCGATTGAAATCAATCAAGGAACATGTTAGAAAAGTGCTCATGATCACTCCAAGTCTCATTTCAAAATCTTAACATAGGAGATGTCTGCAAGCCATCAAAGTCTACTTCATCATAAAAATTCCTGAAAACCCCCTGAGGAGTTCTCCAACGTTAAAATATTTTGCCTTTACTTTCACAATTCTCACGTAAAGTACGAACCAGCAATATTTACAGTACCTCCCAGAAGTTTTTCGACCATCCAACCTATCCATCCCATCCCACCCCTCTATGCCCTATTTCTCCTCCAAACGCCGTTCGGCATTGCGTCCGATGAGCTCACAGATTAAATGTTGCCATCGGCTTAATCAAGCAACAGTATTTACACTTCAAACCAAACCCAAACACTCGACACCGATTGGCCTTCCTGCGTTGTCTATTGCTTTCCACCTTTGTCAAAGAAATTGCGTCAAAGCCACCCCCTGTAGCCACTCATCGCCCTCCTCCACTAGTTAGCTCGTTCGCGGAATTCGCGATCTCTCGCGCACTAAGAGGGGATTATTGTCGTCCGCGCGGTGTCCATGGCACAGCCAAACGCACTCCCAGGCTCGAGGCTCCTCTCAAATGTCAACGGACGGCGGCAGGCTGGGCGGGAGCCCCCGCTTTTCAATATCAATCGCCCATCGGCAGCAGTTGCTGTTCAGCGTTTGGTTGGTGAATATTCAAATTAATAAACTACCGAATTTGTCCCGCGCCTCTGTGTCGCCCGCGTCAGCTTCCCCCGAAAAGCTTCGGCGGACGGGAGTTCATTTCTTGAGAAAACCACAGTCGGCCACCGTCGGCTTAAGCCGGGTTTAATAAGCCTCTTTGCCATGTTTTTTTTTGGTTTGTTCGCATGCACAACCCACCATTGCCGCGCGAGGTAAGCCTTCTGGTTTCTGGTGGATGATCATTTATTTCTCGTCGTCGCTCGCAAACGGGCAATGCAACGCAACCGGGCCACAAGTGGACACCCTAACTGGGCGGATTAAGATGATGTATGTCTGTACGGTGGAATTGACGGCGAGGCGTGATTAATTCGGCCGCGCAGAGCGTTTAGTGGCGAGCCGCGGGAATTCCGGTTGCGCATCAGCGATAAACAGTGGGACAATATAGTGTCTGGTAAGGTTTGAAGTAGTCCGAAAGTCGTCGTTGACATGCGGGACACGGACCGGACAGTTTGGATCGTAAATTATGCGCATCGAGACCGGGCGTGAAAGTACGGGGTTGAGCGTTGGGTCTTACTGCGCTGCTGCCTAACATCATCCGCGCTGACATTTGCGGGCGCATTGCGGGCTGGATGAGTAATAAGTGACTTTTAATGGAGAAGGTTTGCCGCTTATCGATCCGCGGTTTCACATTCACGAGACCATAAATCTTAATTATACTAAAAAAAATCGGCACAATCAGCTACGTTGGATCAATTTTGCTACCACACGAAAAGCTTGTCAAGACTAATGAACGTACAAGAGTGCTATCACGCAAAGCGATAAAGCAAATAATTTATGAAACAAAACAAAAACTCCGGGAGACGAAGCGTGAAATGGGCGATTTACGTGTCGAAAGGCTGCCAACCGTCGTGTCCAATCGTGGCACTGGTGCAACAACGCGAAGGCTCCGTTGAGTAATAAACATATTTTCAGCTTTTTGAAACACTTCAGCGACACACCTAAGCCGGAAGCGTGACGAAGCTCACTATTATCCTCATCCGATTACAACGAGCGTTTTGGGGAGGAAAAGCGCTTCATTTCTGTACCCTTAATTACGGTTACTGGCGCTGATAATTATTTAAATCACATGCAAAGCTCATCCTCCTCGTGTAAGCTTTTCCGGTGTTGTTGTGTTTTTTTTCCCCCCTACAGCTTGGAAGGGAAAACCCTGGCCAACCGGTTGGAAAATCGCTGCTATCAAAGTACGCCTATCAATCGTCAAGGCTCAGCGACGGGAAGGAGTCTCTTACCCTTCCAAAATGGCACCCAAGAGACCGATGTCTCACCGCTGTCCGTCCGTCTGATCCAGTTCGGTGGCTTGCCGTTAATCCTCACCACAGCCCGGTGCTGGGTGGCAGTAACGAAAAACAGACGCGGCCTACGCCTAGTCGAAAAACCGTCCGAGACAGCTCAGACATCGTCATCGTCGTCGAATCTTAATTATGACGATGTTTTTTATCATATTTTCCGATTAAATTACACTTCCACAGTGCGGTGCGAGCTTCTGGTTTGCTGCTGGGACGCCCGAACTCTGGTCTTTGGCCGGCGGTGGAGATGGATGGGTGGTGGTACAAGCACAGATCAGATAGGGTGGGTTCCCGGTGCTGTCACGCCGGGAGCTTGCGATCGTTAATAATCTTAATCCCGCGTGGAGTTGCTCTCGTGTCTCGCGCAGTGTTCTTCCACGCTCGGTAGCCGTGTACTTCGTTAACCTTCTCCTATCCGTTTCGCAGTACCTGCCGCGTCGTCTACCGTGATTGGCGTCCGGCTAAAGGTAAGCTTAATTTATTGATAATTAGATTTGATTCGATAACGATTAAATTCAATGGTTTCTGGTCTGGTGGGGACGACATAAATTTACCGATTAGAACAGTGTGCAAGCCCCGGTGCACGATGGGGCTCACTGCCATCGCGATCGATCGCTGGAACGCGCTTCAGCCGAGCGTCTTAAACCAAAGTTCATGGAGCAACTCCAACCGTGCAATCCCTCCCGGGCGGCTAATCCGATCGTAAGCCGTGGATTTACGAGGGATATGTTCCGATTCGCCTTCACGGAGAAGGTTTCCCCGGACCCCGAAGCACCCGCAGCCAGCCCGGATAGGATTTAAATAGGACATCGGGCTCTTGGCGTGTCCAGCAAGCGGCAAAGAAACGAGAAATGGCTCGCTTCTATGACCGCTGGGAGATGCGCTTCGTGTTCCCTTTATGCTACTTGAACGATTTTTATTCCGGTGGCGTAGAGCGTCTTTCAATGGCGTTGACTTTTGGCTTCGTTCAAAGGTGAAGGAAAAAGGAACCTTTGCACCGGTTTAGCTTGCATTCTCGGTCTGGGTACTGGACACCAGAACACTGACGTCCCGTCAAACCGGATGAGCCACCCAGAGATCAAGAAGGGGATGTTAAAAATTCATTAAAACGCAATCTTGCTGAAAGCGCCTTTGCAACGTAAGGGGGCCGTGGCTAACCCTGGTAAAAAGGGGAGAGATACTACGAAAAGAGAAACATATCCGTTGACAGGAAATAGCAATAGTGCTTTTTTGTGCTGCAGCAAAAGACATTTTCCACCGGTCAGCTGGTGAGGATGAAAAGAGTGTCCCAGGGAAGAGAAAAGCTGAAACAACCAGCAGCACCGCTACGTGCTCGGAAAATGGAGGAAAGTAAGGAGTTATCTCATCATGGGGACCATTTTTCCAGCACGTGAAGCACGCCAAACGAACTTCTAACAAAGAACAAACGAAACAATGCTGCGCTGCGCTGCAGTTTGTTACAGCAGGTTCAATGGATGGTTCGTCCCGGTCGAAGATGTCACAGGACGCTCGGTGGTATTGGATCAATATTTCCTGGAAGGCTGACGTCGATTCAAAATTGGCACTGATTGCAACGTTGATTTTAAATGGTTTGAAGAGAGAGAAGAATCGTACTCTTTGATGGATTGGCTGATGAAATATCTTGAATGTTCCTTGGAACGAGATAGAAACGGAAAACCCGTAAATGGATATTTTTATTACAGCGTAATTACAGCTTTGATGTCTAGTGTTTGGTTCTTTAGATTTTTCATAAGGTTTCAGAAGAACTGTTGATATAAAATAAATAGTCTAGTTTGGTTCTAGGGACATCATACCCAAGGTTTCAATATATTCTGTGGATTAAAGATTCCTCAAATTCTACCGAGTCCTTAAGGAGTCTTGAATCTCGGAGATGGTCAGTTTATTTTCTCTTGATGTATTTAAGTACATTTTTGTAATCTCGTTTATAAAATCATCAAGAAACCAAACACGAATGATTTGTCACATGAGAATTTTCTAAAAAAAAAACATTTTCAAATGAGCTCCAATTACTGGTTTCAAATGAATTCAATGTTTGTGTTTGGAGGTTCATCGTATATTGGACTTTAATGTTTGGAGATTCTCAAATCTTAAAGCACTTCTTTCAGTGTTAGTAACCCTTTATTGAAGGAATAGAAAACTCAGCACATTTAAGCAAATTTGGACTATTGAAAGTGTTTACTGTTGCTGCTTTCAAAACTTGACGGTGCGAGCAACAGACGCTTCTAAATAAAACATGAGCTACTTATTTTGATAATGTCCCTTCAGAACGTCTTGATACGAAACTCTTTTGAAAATGTAGCTATCAAAAAGCTAGACCATTTCTGCATTTTAGCATGCAACAGTACACTTCCGCACCGCTCAGCTTTTCATCCAGCTTCTCTCGTTCTTACAGTGAAGAGGCAGCAGCACTTTTCGCTTGGTAATTCAGAAAACGCATCACACTGCGGTCTCGTTGTCGTCTCGAACCAGAACGAAATGGTCGTTCCTCGCTGCACCTCGGAAAGTTTCTCGCTTCCTGCATTGATAGATCGAATTACAAACTGCATCTACAAACGGCTGAAGTTGGTTGGTTCTTCAGCGCTGCTGCTCTCTTGGGTGAAAGTTTCCTCTCCGCAGAAAGTGCATCTTGGCGAAATGGGGAGCTCGGCACGGTTTTGCGATACCACTGATGGGACCAGAAATAGAGCTCTTACTGCAAGCGAGAAACAATTTTCTCCATTGATAAATTCTTTGTTTCTTGTTCGTTTGGCTGGTCGCTGGCAATGTGTAAGAGGATCCTTTCATTGGCGACTAAATTGGCAGAACATCGCGAGAAACACTGTGTGTCCCACTTTTCGTGTGTATCGTCGTTTCGCATCGATTAATATGGTTATTGTGGTGTTACGAGCTAGCAGGGCGAACTGAAATACCATTCACCGTCCTTCAAAGGGGTATTGCTGATGCTGTACGAACCGAAAGGGAGGTGCTAATTGTGTCTCGATGAAGCGTAAACCATTTCCCGTGCTAATGCATCTGACCTCGTGGGTAAACTTCCTTTTTCTGACTCCGAACATCAGTGACATCGCGAACCATCGTATGATTATGCATCCCGAAGGGACACTGGTGTGGTCGCTGTGGAAGCGTGCTTGAAAGCTGCGTGAAAGCGTCAACCACCAACAAGAGCTACTACGCACTGCGTCACGCATCGATTGCGTCCCAGCTGCCGTACCGTGGTGGCGAGATCCATTTCCATAAATCAACCACTGCTGCCGTTAAGCTGCCGGGCCGATGTGCATCCATTCTTTCGCCAGCACCATTCTCGCACGACGATCGGCATTGCATTAAACACTGGCACTAATTAGCCATTAAACGGCAACACGCACCACACCGTCACCCTGCTGCTGTGACATTCAAACCGGGTCGTACTGGGACAGTAAGGTGTGCACAAACCACGGAAGCACGGTCCGTAGGCGGCGCTGGAAGCATCAGCAGAAGGGAATCAAGATGTCAACTGTTTCCCTGCCGAGCTGAACGTAGAGGAGCGCATTAAAATGTCCTCCGGGCTCACACACGCAGCGCCAACAATGCGGCTGCGACACCATTTGCTCGGTAAAAACAACGGCGCGGATGCATAAAATTTAATGAAAATGTTGAAAAACGATTACGACCACGTACCGCTGGATTGGGCCGGCCAGTCGTCTTTTTGCGCCGAGGCGGAATGCTTCCAGCAGTGATTGTAGTAAATTTTGATTATGTCCGAACGGACTTTTTTCGGACAGCGTTGGAGCGCACGATGGTCGGTGTGAAGCAAGTGTCCTGCTTTTTATCTCCGGCAATGGTTGCTGCGAGTTGCTTTTCGTGTTCGATGTAGGCCGTTTTACTGGATAAAGATGGGTTTTTGTTTTGTTGTTTTGGGGACGTTCAGAGTGTGCAGGCCAGTGCTAAAGGTGACTAAATGTTTCAATTTCGTTGTAAAGACGGCGACGTTTGGAATAAGGAATTGTCGTTAAAATAAATCGCGTAAAGAATCTTTCAAACAGTTTAAATGGATGAACGTAATGGATAATGGTGGTATGAGTTTGCATTTTTTATTATAATTGCACAAGTTTTGATGATCAAAATAAGAGATGGTAATGGATTAGGGGGAATGCAATGAAACGTTTTGTTCTTACAGGAAACTGTTATTTAATAGAACAATTTCATGTAAACCCCTATTTGGTAAAGATCTCCAGAAAATTTTATCGAAGATCAAATTATAGGAAGATGATGACCAAAGAATGCCATCAAACAGACTTTCTATAATGATTTGTCTTAAAAGTTGAGATCGAATTTGCAACAATTTATAAAAATGTGACATTCAGCTCACCACTCAAAACGCTACATTCGGCATTTCCTGCTGCAATACTCATCCAAAAGACACAAAATAAAAGGGAAATTATAACAATTCCCCATAATAACATCGAAAAAAAGGGATAAAAAAATCACAGACATTTGAACGTGAGCCAACATGGATGGACATTTAAATTATGAGCCCTTTGTTCCGCGAACGGTTTAACTCTCGCCGTGGAGACCCACAGCGATGAGAAGCAGGGACGTCGGACGACTTTGAATGTTTGTTAGAAATGTCTTCCCTTTTCCCCTAAAAAGCTACGTATCGACACCTCAAGACAATCGATGTGCTGCCTTTTCAAGAACAAAACCCACCCGTAATCTTGACCCACACGGCAGGACCGCAAGTCGACGGTTTCTCTTTCCCACTTACTTCTCCCATTTTCATTGTGCGAGCAGCCCCTGGGGGGGGGGAGGAAAGGATGAGCGTAGAAGCAGAAGAACCCCATCGTCGTCTGAAACACGAGATGACAAGAAAAATGACCTCGATGTCACGTTTAGGCGACAAAAGTTGGGGACATCGTGCCGTCGTCGATGCCGTTCGCTCAACATTCTTTACCGTCTTTCGGTTGCTCCAAAGGCGCAGATCGCGTTTGGATTTTCAAGCTGAGGTTGTTACAGTTTTTTTTTTTCTCTTCTCTGCCGTTGGTATTTTGGTTGTGTGTTTTTTTAATCCTTCGGTCAGACTTCCTTAGCGGAGGTTCCTGTATTTTTTTTCGTTCTCCCGTTCTTTCTCACCCGCTCTCTCCATTTAAACTTTATTGCCATAATCGGATTATCTGTTAGGACTTATGGGTTACTTCCTTAGCTTTCCGATGTCCGACTGGTGCGCGGTTTCGTGGAAACCGTACCAAACCGTTCGTTACCTTTTTTTTGTTGTTGTTTGTTTTGTTGATTCTTCGTTCCAGTGTGTGTGTTTCTTTTTCTTGCTGATTATCAACACTTCTTGCTTTTCTTGCCATCAAAGTTTTCTCCTTCTGTGAGTTTTTTTTCTGTTGCTGCTGTTTGCCTCTCCTTTCTCGCTTAGCCTTTGCACATTAGAACGATTTTGTGTTCCCCTTTATCTTGCTTTCTTGCTTTGGTGTTCGCTTCTCCACGCTCAAGTTTCTCAATTTTCGATGGTTGTTATCCAAACGATATCTGCTACACGCGATGGCGAAGGACCTGCCAAAAAAAAAAAAAAAACAGCAACCCCGACGGGCATGGTTCTGTCTGGTCTCACGGGCCACAACGCTTCACCCTTTATTGAGCTAATGATATGGTTGAATTTTGCAATTCTTTCCAGAACTAATTAGACATCACGCAAATGTAAGGAGAAGCATCGACGATCGCCTTCAACCGTTTTTGGGAGGTTTGATCAGCTCGAGATCTTTCGAGAAAACTCCCCCCTCTGTTTTCTTTCTCTCGCAGCAAATCACTCCAATGAAACCGTCCACCCTAATCCATTAGCGGTTCTTACCTTCTTCAAGCGTATCCTTTTGACCAAATTGCAGTCCCGTTCAGCAGACGATAAGTTTCTTTCGCGATTGCACATTAGCCGCGCATTGATGAGTAGCGTTAATGATCCACTCGGATTTGTTTGCTTTTTTGAAAAATCATCTTTTACTTTATTTCATTCGCTTCAAGGCATTCAAGGAGAAAATAAAAAAAAAACATAATACAGCTAATGATAATGATTGTACGATGCGTGAATCCTTTCCGATTATTTTTATCTCTGCCGGAGCACACCACTCTAATCCTAACTAAGTTCCCGAGAGGAACCAAACACTCTCCCAAACTTTTGAGCAGATCCGACAGGTCAAGGTTTATCGAATGTTCGAGCGAATCACATCAAAATAACTTATTCAGTAGAAAGTTCTAGCCTAATCCTTACCAACCGACAGGTTCCTGATTTATTGTGTTTGAGAACTTGCCCCGCCCTCGTGAATGCTTCACCAAACGCTACAACACAAAGGCGAAGACCAGAGAGAGCGACTCCCTGCTCCCGTGCATTGGCGTGTGACAGTGAGATGAAGCGTTAAATGCATACTAAAACGAACCGACAATTGAAATCTACACTGTGCCACTCTCGAAGCGAATGGGCACGGGAAGGAAGCATTTTCTGAAAACGTTTCAGATTACACCTCTCGCCTCGCATACTTACACGCGTAATATATCACTAACAGCTGCCATTTTGGCCCTAACGATGCCAACGGCGATAGATTAAAAAAAGAAGTTCGGTGGTGTACCGGATGTACGGCAAGAATCACCTACCGAATCTAACCTACTTTCTCGGAACTGGGTTCTTAAATGCGAGACTCACCTGTACAGGCTGGAGGAGTTCCAGCTCCGGCTACGCTAACTCTCCTAACAGCTATCGAATTACACAGTATTGTCGAAGATCCTGTATGCTATCTATTGCTAGTCTTACTGTCTTCTTACTGGAAGTAGTACCGCGATGAATACACCGAGACCGATTGTTTTGTTCAATGCCCTACCAGAGCACAAGGTGAAGGCACTGTTGGTATAACCTCTCTTACTACTAACTGCACTACTTCTACTAGAATAACCTATGAGGAGAGGGAGAGATATTTCTTAACGTATTTCTTCAATTAAAAGGGGAAGAGAGTTCAACACTTGGTGTCGAACCGGTTGGACAACTAGTCTAGAGGCCTCGGAAGCACAATTAAAAGTTTGCTGTTTTCGCTCCATTTTGTACTGTTTTGTCACTGTCAGCGTCTCACTCAGCGACGCATGATGTCCTCTATGCTGAAGCCCGTCTTGCGTGGTGGCGGTGGTGCTGCCGGTGCTACTACCTGCGGAGCTGTACTCGAAGAGGACGCTGCTGGAGCTGCCGGTGGAACCGATCCCTTCGATGTGACGGAGGTGGATGAACCAGGTGACGCTATCACTCCCGGGTGATGGTGCGGCGAAGCTGCTGAACTACTGCACGGTCCACTTGGAGCTGGTGCCGGCGGCAGTACGACGGGAAGGTTCGATAGGTTCGCAAGATTGATCGGTACCGCCATCGAGCTGGGAGCGGGAGGTGGTGGTGGCGGTGGAAGAGCAAGATGCCCGGGTGGGAGATGCGGTGAGAGCAGCACCGGTGAGGCGGACGGTACGGAAGGCGACATCAGGGGCATTGGCTCGCGGTGCGGTGAGTCCGGTGGTCCCGAATGCACATCCTCCACCAGATGACTCTTGTGATGGCCACGACTTCCTGGAGGCATGTGAAAACTTCGACTCATAATCGGATGTGGCTCTCCATCGGGGCCCATGGCGCGCTTACGCAGCGGGATGTGACTGAGGAAGCTTCCACTAGGTTCCAGCAGTCCTCCGCCAGAGCCTGCGCTTGTGATCGTTGCCGAGGCTCGTCCAATCAGTCCCATCTTGTGGTGCAGATCACGTCGGACGTGAAGCATCGGTACGAATACGTCCGGTGCGTGAGCTGCTGGATGGGGCATTGTCATCGGTCCACCGTCGCGCGAGTCTTCACCGTGACCCGGGAGATGCATTGAGCTGGAATGCTGCGAGGACTGGGAGGACATCGACGAGCGACTACCGTGATCGTACTGCGGACGCATCGTGTAGGGACTCTTCGAACCCATCGGACGCTCGTGATGACACTGAACGACCGGCGTGGGGTCTGGCTCGTGTCCCGCCACACTAATCAAATCGTCCTCCTCCTCATCTTCCTCCTCCTCGTCCTCTTCGTCCCGGTCTTGCCGGCGTGCCGGTATCTCCGGCCGTCCGTCATCATCCTCCCGCTCGTCATCATCCAGCTCGGCCGACACGGGCATATCGAGCGGTGGCGAAACGGATCGATGCCGCCCGGCCGGTGAATGTACCGGCGAGTCTACCTCCAGCACCGTCTCGTCCTCGTCCCCGCTCAGCTGATGGCCGTCCTCATCCACGCCAACGTCCAGCGCTTCCGACGGCACGTCACCGACCGTGTGCGTGAGGGCGTGGCGCCGCAGGTCACAGTTCCGGCGGAAGACTTTTCCGCACGAATTGCACTCGTACGGCTTGTGGTCGGTGTGGGTGAGCAGGTGCGTCTTCAGGTTGGAGCGCTGGTTGAAGCTCCGGTTGCACACCGGGCACTTGTGCGGCGACTCCTCCATGTGCAGGATCTTGTGGACGGCGAGGGTGCGCGACTGGCAGAAGCCTTTGCCACATTCGGTGCATTTGAATGGCTTTTCCTTCGAGTGGATGTATCTGGTGGGAGAAAGGAAAGAGATAATCGAAGAGACATGAGAATGCTGTTAGACAGACAGGTCAGGTTACGCACGGGGTCGAATCAAAGTGTGACCTCGAGACATTGGAGGACTGGTTTGGTTTTTTTGGGAACTGTCGATTTATGCACGATTGTTTCGAGCAGCAGTAGAGCGTAACATCTTTCTTCACTGAAAGGCGATATGCTAGGTAGTCCAAGGGTAGTTGTAGTGAAAGGAAAACATTTTTAGGAAGTCTGAGTCATAGATCATTAACTTCTTCTTGGTTTCAAACAAGTCTTTAACTGTCTTCCTGTGAATACTACAACAAGTTCTATTGCATATAATGTCCATCCCATTCAGGCAAATTGTTGAAGCCAATTTAATTTCCCTGCAAGATCTAACCTGTGTCGCATGTCATCGCCAATTCATCATCCTATCCCCGATGGCCCTGATCTAGAAACAAAGATATCTTCCTTACGAAAAGCTCACGAGCACCAACGCGTAGAAAGCTGGAACTCTATCCAAACGTTTTCCCCTTCAGGCATATCGAATTCGATTGTATCGAGTGCCCTTCCATTTCAGAACGTTTTAGGTTATGGAACACAGAAATAGCCTTCTTCCTTCCATCTATGTTTCTCGCTAGTCAATTTCCCAACCAAGAAACTTCCCCAACGCACGTCAACGGCAGCCATCGAGCACAGTCGCCCCATCGTCACAAGATGGCCGGCTCGTTCGCTGCCGCCGCGTAGCGTTGCGGTTGTTGCTTGCACTAAATGCTATCAAAACACCACCCACCACCACCCAGTGGGCTGCGCGCTGGCGTTGGCTCTTTCTCCCCTTTTCCGACAGAGCTGTAACGGGGTTTTTACCGACAGCAGTTTGCAGTCGACTGTGAAAGTGGAGGAACCCATGGCGGCATGGAAAAACAATCACAAGCTTCTTTGGGAGGCGGTCTTTCCCACTTTTCTTACAGCCCTTCCAACCGTACCGTCAGCGTGTATCGAGTCCCAGGATTTTCTTGAAAGCACAACGGTAAAACACCGTAGAAAGAGAGAATCCAATAGGATTGATTTCTCTGCTCTGTATGACGGGAAGGCATGATGATGGCGGAAAGATTGCATGATACGGTTGACTACATCTCGGAGGGGGGGGGGTGCTTTAGGGCGGAAAAACATGTAGAAGCAAGCATTGCTGGTAGCACAAAACTCCCTTGCTTCCTCTTCCAAAAAGGGAGGACGTGTAGCGTTTGAAGTGCATGTACTTGCGATCGGTTTCTACTTGGTACGATCTGATAAGGAAAATCGACCGACTGACGACGCATTGGGTGGCACTGGATCGAACCGGTGGAGTCCCGGGGCATCGATATTGAATTAATGAATAGCAAATATTGATGCTGGGGCGTATTGACTGTTGGTGGCGTGTGGCATGCGTATCGGGTGCGAGTTGCAGCTAGCCGGAACGTCGCTACATTGTTGCAGATGGATGTTGGCATATCAACCGCCACTCAGCATGCAAGCCGATTTATTGCTATGCCGTTGCTGAAAGGTAGAAATAGTTCTCTGCGTTTTTTTCCCTCCATTCTTCTAGCACTGATGATGTGAGAAACGGAAAAGCTACTTTGTAGTGGATGAGACCCAGTCTACCTCAACAAGCGAGCTCATCGTGAAGGTACGCTTGACAGTGGCTTGTTGTGGTGATTTAGAGAGCTCGCTGGGACGGAAGGCTTAAACCATTCCCGGGTATGCACAATGCGGGCTTCCGTTGCCAAAAGAAAACAAACTATCGCACGCGAAACGGTGGCATAATTTATAGGGTAATTTACGACAGAAGCAGTCCCGGTCGCGGGTCTTCCCCTCGGAGGGCTTCTTTTCGACACTTTTACACGCCGTGTTGCTTTGGGCGCTTTTCCGGTGGTCGTTCCCAGCCACTGCCCGAGACTCTCATTAGCCGGAAAACAACTACAACGTCACCGCCGTACATCATGGCGCACCGTTTCAAAGCGGGCATGATTTAGGAATTATGATAATAAAACACACACTCAAACACCATAATCAGCGACATCTTTGGGAGGAAAGGATGCACCCGGGGTTCATCATTCGTCGCCCCGGAGCTTCTTGCAACGACCGAAGGTCATAAAATAAACGTCACAGGGACGTACTGCTCTGCTCTGCTGCACTCCACCGCTCGGAAAACATTACTCTTGGTAGCTTAATTAGCAGTAGCATGGCCCGAACTCCGAGGTGATGGATCGGCTCGGACCACCAACCAACGCCAAGGGACAGGACAAGCCAACTGTGGCGCATCATTAGTGTCGCGTAAACGATTCTGCGGAAAGATTTAAACACGCCGCCGAATGGCGAACAAAGGGTACAGTGGGAATAAAATTCCCATCCCGGCAGTACGATGGTTTGTGTTGGTGCGAAAATGTCCCTCCCAAAAGGCTTGCAAAGCAGGGACGCTCCAGAGAAGACCACACCCGGCGTTTCGTGCATCGTACTGCGCTTGGGCTTTGCGCTGTGTTGGTTGGTCGTGTCGTTACCTTTTCCGGGAAGTCAGAACGAATTCAAATTGTGCTGTTTTTCATTCAGGAATGGTACAGGGACAATAGTTTCACATGGGATAAAGGGTTAGTTGTAACCGAGCCCTGTTTTGTGCTGCACAGTGCCTACATGTAGGCGGTTAGGAGAAAGCGTATGCACATGGTAGTAGTGCGGTTTCACGTTTCGTTCCATGAGTTACAAAACGATGACCTGACGCCTGATGAGATTCATCACGGGGCAACGAGGCGCAAAATGAAGTAGGTAATTTCAGTTCAACGTTGTTTTTTTTTAAATTTCCCTTCGTTGTAAATGCATTTAAATCCCTTTCAGAATTTCCAATAGCTGCAGCACATTTTAGGTGCTCATTTCAGTCTATTAATTATTCGTGACAGAACCAGCCCGCTTCGCAAAATATGATCAACGAAACGGGGCTCAGAATTATTCATGAGCACCTAAATGGAAACCCACCGCACCCAGCTCGGCACCTAATTGATGACAGATAATGGTTCGATAGGCACCGGGCCGAAAAAAAAGTGATCAACTTTGTAGCAAAATTCTTTTAACCAAATTAGACATACCGTGCGGGGATTTGCAATCATTAATGCATGACATGTCTGCTGTGAAATTATTTATCAGTGCCGTCTGTCAACAGCAACTCTGTTTCATCCGATCGATCGGAAACGCTTCCGCGAAACAGATTCATCGAGGTGCGTTCGTGTATGCCTTCCGGTTCGATGGGCACACGTGAAAATTGCAATCGTGGTGTGTGGTTAAACAAGCTGCCCAGCAATTCGCTTCCGGGAGCTGTGTTTCGTGTTTGGTGGAAAGCGATGAAACGGTACGCGCGAAAATTGCCACATAAAAGCACAAACATCGGTGGGCTGCGACATCGCGTTCGCGTCTTTCCGGGACGACCGGTGCGATCGGTTGAACCGGTTTGAGCGGGGATTAAGGTGCCAAATGGGGCCGCAACCAGTAGTGGGAAAGTGATTAAAGCTATCATAATTAATGATATTTAATCAGTGAATGTCTTGTGCATCGATTTCGCCTTCCGCCATCGGTTGTTTGTTCCGTTCCTGTTGGCAAGTCGTTTTGAAAAATAGGCATCAAATAGCATTCCTTTAAGTCGCTACCGACATTCGACATCCGCGGAGGGCTACAGTTGTAATTAAATACAGCATTACTCACGAACATCTCACGGCGAATGAAGGAAATTCGATTTGTCAAGCTCCCGGCTAACGGGTAGCTGTCGCGATTCCACTACCCTGATGCAAAATTTATGATGCCTTCCCACTTTGCTACAAAGTGGATGAACGAAAGAGAGAGAGAGAGAGAGAGATTCAACAAGAAGCTTAATCCGGGAATATTAGCATCAGTACTTGAACGGCACCGGGTACAATGTAGCCCCGGTTTGCGCCACTGCAACCGATGCTCAGCGGGGTGGAAAAATATTAATCCGATCAGCCGTGCCGTGTACTCCACACGTTCGACCCATCATCCCAAGCCAGAGGATCAAATCATGGAGAGATTGGAGATGGCAGGAAGGGGGAAAAAGAAGCAGCGAGTGTCTTGCGATTAATTGCGTTTTTACTTCAGCGATCCAAACGGTCAAAAGGGTTGATAAGATCGGGGTTGGGACCGGGCGGATGGAAACCCTGCTGGTGGGCGGGAAAAAGAAGGGAAGCGTGTTCTAACAGGGAACAGGAAGGGAACCAGTTCGGGCGCAGATTGCAAAAGCACGCCGTTGGAAGCATAATCCAAGAAAACTGGTTTCGTTGGCGCGTTATCTTTATCGACCATCGACAACGACGACCCGAGGGGGTTTTTTGCTTACTTCCCGGAGATGTTACCCCGGAGGCAGACGAGCTATGCGAGTGTGTGTGTGTGTGTTACAGAAAAGTCGCAGAACGACCGGATGTACGGGATTGATATTCATGAGCAGTAGAATGTCACTTCCCCAAAGGACGGGGGGGAAAAAGGATTGATAAGGAAAGTTTATCGAGCTATTGGTGCTCTAAATTAATTTCCTGCAGCCTTCGACGCCTGAAGGTAGGCAATTAGTAAGATATACACATCAAGAGAAAACTTCTGAAGAAGTTAAGAATACCTCAATTCAAGTTTTGCAACGATTTTTTGTCAAATCCCGATTAAGGTAAATGCATTTAACGTGTTAAAGGTTTAGCTCAGCTTAAATTTCAATTTAAAACTTTATCCTATCAGACGAACTTATTTCCCGCAAAAGCTTACCACCATCAACATTGCTGAGGTGATTGAAAATGATGAAAATTTCAGCGAAACACTGTTCCGCAATCGAACCGGAACCCTAAGCTGATTATCTGCGGCTCATAATGTCCTGACGGAGCAGCTCGCGCTCGTCTCGTGCTGGGAAAATAACGCTGACCGGCAACACTAAGCTCACCGTGTCAAAGTGTCGCTGCTTTAGCATCATCATCAAACCATGCCGATGGATCGTGTGATGGGTTGGAAAAATAAAAACGGAAAAAATCGTTGGCGAAAAGGCTAAGGGCACACAATTTTTCACTTCCCCTCTGCCGCTTGTGAAGTCTTTTCGCGTAGAAAGTAAGCGACTGAAAAAAAGGATTACATTTAATGCCCCACTCGTAAATTCACATTTTCAGCACGGATCAGAAGCTGGGCGAAAAATGTACTCCCCATTCCGGTGGACTATCGCCGGCTCGGGTGCAGTGACGCAGTTTTAGTGTGCGGAAGCACTTTTAAAATCAGCCCCATGTGCGACACTGTAACAAACGGTTTGATCATAAAACACTTGTCCGCGAGGCTTTTTGCGTCATTTCATAAAAAAACCAATGGTTTCATTCCCTTGCTTATGGAGCTGGAGTTAAAAAAATCCCCGCCCGAAGGTCCATGTCGCTTATGTGACACTTTTTGGGTGGTAAGTGAGAAGCTTTTCATGTACTCGGGGGTTTTGTACCAGGATGGCAGACGTAAAATAGACAACCAAGCAACCAAGACAATGAATGCTCCGTGTGCGTCATTGATTTATGTTTGCAATTGAAATCATCTGCAAACAGTTTCAGCCACACAAACGAAAGTTCCCGACAACCCGTGAGGGGGGGGGGGGGGAAAGTTGCGCCCGCAAACAGAAACACACTCATACCGAGAGGAGGTAAAAAAAGAGCTAAGGGTTTGGGAATTGAATATTAATTGATTTTTCGTATCCTTCCACGAGCGTTCGGTTGATGCTGAGCAAACGGAATCGGTAAGGTACTTCCCGCGTCGGTTTCGTCAATATTGGTCCATGTTCAACATCACTTCTACACCAGGCTTGCCCTCTCGCGCTCTCTTCACTGCACGAGATGCACCTGAACGATGCACCGGTAAGGCATGAGAGTTTTTCTCTGTTAACCTATTACAACTTGTGGATGAGCTCCGAAAGCTGTGTATTGTTTTTACCCATTTTTAAAATGAAATCCCTTGTTAAGAAACCTCTCAACCAACCCCGCCTCCCCCCATTGGACCTATCTATCTGTGTCAGCACGGGCAGGAAGGGGTATTATTTAATACACTCAAGCGTTGAGGTATAGCTCCTATAAGCCATTCTGCCACTTGATGGATGGACGGTGGACGAGTGTCGTCCACGGTTTGACGTACTCGAAACCGCACACGAGGACCGCGCTGTTTACTTTGGCGATGACAGCGACGACCCCTCGCGGGTGCCTTCTCGGCGAAGATTAAAGCATCAAGACCGACAAGTTCAAATATTACGTCGCAAAGCCCACATCGGGCAGCTTTGTGCGGAGGTCTTTTTCACATGTGGCGGACCTCCACGTGGACCTCCAGGCTGTGTTACCTCTCGCGAAGATGTCTCCCTAAATGGGCACGCCGGAGATTTCGGGGATACGACAAAGAATTTCCGAGAGGTTCAACAAAAAAACCGGCAAAGCCTTCGAGTCACTTCCCAGCGCAGAGTCATTAAAAACGTTTAGCATTTTTTGTCACTTCTGATTTTAAAACGGCGGCAATAAATAGCTTTATAAGATCGTCCGCAAGTCCTCTCCCGTCCAGCGCCGGAGACTTGATTAAGGCGAAGAAGCAGGCCAAGGGTCCGGGCTGTCATATCGGATGGGATCGAATCGAACTGATACGGTTGCGTCAACCCCAGCTTAGGCCAAGAGCCGCGAAGCTCCATTAATCTGCCATCTGCCAATCTGGAGCTAGGTCCCTCCGCTAATAGCTCCAACCACAAAAAACTGCAAAATAAATAATCGAACCGTTTAAGCAACGTCCAGCGAGCGAAAGCAAAAAACCATCGTCGAATCGTCCCCACACGTTGAAACTTCAAGCCTCATTTGCACACCATTCGAGTCGCCGCACCGTGTGCGAAACGGGGCGAAAGGAAAGGCAGACCTTCCAATATCTGCCGACATCTTTCGCGGCTGGTAATTAGCATAATTAAGCGATACGAGCCGCTCGGCAGGCTATATTTTATATCAAACGGTGTATGCTGCCCTCCACACTCACTCGAGCGTTTGTCTGTTTGCTGCTTTATGCCCGGTTTTGGTGGGTTGCCGATGGCTTTGGAGCTGCTTCTCTAGACTGGAAGTTGCCGTTGGTGGCTTCAAGCTGCTAATGGGCAAGATTGCATTTGATCTAAGTGCATTGATGGAAGCAAAACATCTCTTGCTTCTACTTTATTGAGACTTAAAACTACTAGAAGAGCTAAGGTCACTAGAAGCGTTTCTAGTAAGAAGCGCATCTTCATATTCTTCAATCATTTTTCCAAGAAATGATCGTAGACGCCATGCAAAGAGAGCTCTCCAATTATATCTTGGATGCTAAATTTAACATTTATAAAGCAACGGACCTGGAACTCAGTGGTTTCTTTTCTGTGTATAATATCAAGAAACCACTTCAGAACCCTCAGGGATCGATCCAGAGTGTGAGAAATGATTTACGAACGTGATCTCCCGTTCGATCGTGCGGTTTATGATGGTGTTGCTGTGTATATACCAACCTAACCGAGTCCGAAGCGAGGTTTTTGCGTTGATGTATAATCATCTAGGATCAATGCGTTTAGGACCCCGTCTCAAGGACAGTCTGACATTGATGGCTAAAGAAAAAACGACAAGAACCGCACCGGCAACCGCAACTGCGTCGAGACCCGAAACGATTTTTTAATAGAGGTGAATTCATCTAAAATTATGCTCTTGCAGACTGCGAGGACTTTCGCGGGTTTCACACGCACGCACACGATAACTCGCGCCAGCACATAAAAGATGCATTTGGAGCGTCTCAGGAACGGAGAAGAATGAAAAAAAAACCACACGTTACGACCTGAAAGGTTTGACTTTACCCCCGGATCTCTTGTTTGATTGCATTTTGCGGTTTTCGGGGTTGAAATCAAGTTGCTGGAAGCGAGACGGTGGATTGGGGCGGTTGATTTTATGTCGCTTAGACTACTCGAAGGATCGGTTGGGACCGAAAAGTTTGATGGAGTTTCGTTCGGCCAAAAATGTTTTATTGCATTTCGGAAATGCGATAAATTTTATCGACCCGGTCAGTTTAGCCTAAAACTCTTGGCTCTTCTTGCAGGGGTTTTTATTTTCTCGTTGGACGACGGTTTACTGCTGATTGGTTTCGCGAGAAAGAATAAACGGGTTAAAGATGATGAACTAGAGAACGGAGTTGAGCGCAACGAAGAACACCTGCTCCGGAGCACGAACGCGAACAACAATTACTCACAATCAGGGCCGAGCGCGTTAAGTGTGAACTGTTGAGAATTGGTAATTGATTTCTAATGAGCTCGTTGTCTAGCGCTCTACACACCGCTGGAAAGCTCTTTCGGCTAATGGTTACTATGTCCTCAAAAAAAAAATAAACAAAAGACAGAACTACAAGTCAGAGAGCAACCACTCCAGGCACTGATACTTTGGTCGATGTTTTTTGACCTCGATCGATCTCACCGCGGCAAGACAAATTGGGGAGTCTCGGAGCTGGACCTGCCCCGGCCGCACAATGAGTTCGCACCACGAGTACACAAGATGGCGACCGCCTGAAACGCGTTGGTCGTAATTACCGGGTTAGTCGCGGCAGGGCAAACCCGGCAGGGCGAGAGACATTGGCGTGGTCCAATTTCCTTCCATCTGCAGGCTTTTGTTGCGGAGGTTCTTCTTGAGGGTTGAATTTTGAAATTAATCACCGACCAAGCGACCGCTCAAGAAGAGAGCTGAAAATCTCAGAATACATCCATCCGGACGCACCCTTTTTCTTGAGTTGGACAACTGCTCAAACTTGCAATATTTTATTTTTGCGTCTCGCGAATGTTGCGGTGCGTGGAGAATGTCCGTGAAGAAATTCTTCCGTGTGTGTGGGGGGGGACCTCATTCGACCTCATTGTCTGCATCACATCCAATCATTAGGTGCATGAAATTATTCATTACCATCATCGGAATGACGCATTCCAGCGCTTTTCGTTTCGGCGCTCGTTCAATACTTTCCTCGGCGGTGTACGCGAGGCGAAGGTAATTATTGGTCCGCCGGGACGCGACGGAAACCTTCCCCGGGCCGGTGTGCATAATTATCCTCTCCGCAGGATGTGGTCGGACGATTGATGATCGTCGCTGCGGTTCTGGTGCACGATTGATGTGCAATCGCATAAAAAAAGATGATGAACGACGACGGAACGTCGCCCCAAAAGCGACTTGTTGCACACCCGCGGGCACTGGTGCAGCTATTTCACCGCTCGCCATGACTTTATCGCAGATTTCTGTCCGTGTGTCGCGCTCTCCAAGATGTACCCGATTGATTCCACGCCGTGAACAGTGATCAGCATTCAGCATGCGAGCCGTTACACCATCGACGAGGAGGTCAACTGCGGGAGATTGGTTTGGACGAGTGCAGCAAGTGCGCTCTATTAATGGGACATAATTTCAGCCCGTAACATTAAGGCGACAGCAACGGCCGATTGGAGGATATTATAAGTAACTGCAAAATATGCAACCGGCCGCTTCCGACCCCAGCAAACGGAACCGTGTTCTCCGTTAATGGACGCTAATGATATGGGACATGTAGGCTAACATTTTTTTCCCGCAACACAAAAACACGACGTGTTCTGCGCCGCTATCAGACAGGCAGCTCCGATATCAATTAGCGCATCACTTACATCATATCGCTGGACCGTCTCGCTGCCTCGCGTCATTTATACGACGTCAACGAACTGCAAAAGGAAATGAACCCAGCCGCTCCCCGCACGTCACGTTTTCCCATTCTTGCTGCCATTCCATCTGTCACTGTCACCGTTTTCTGGAGGCGCTCGGGCGTACCGCTTTGACACCGCTGGTCAGCCGAGGGAAAGGTTTGATAAATGATTGGACACTCGATGTCTCAACGCATTCCGTTCGTTCTTCCTTCCCAGATATGTCGCTTAACCGAAAATGAAATGGTTCCACTCGCAAAAAGCAGGCTCATCCGCCGCTGATTAAACATGCCAGCGGGGCCAATCGAGCGGAACTGAAGGGCGAACATCGGAACGATTGTCCACGCTACCATGCCGCGCTACAATGTAAGCGAGTGAGCGATCGGTGGGAAAGAAAAACACAGGTAGCGCAAGGTGATGGGCAGGCTTGCACCATTTGCACGACTTCTGACGCTTCCACTGCAGTTGTTGGGGCAGTTTGGGACGGGACGGGGATGCATTAATCAATGACACGATCAGGCGACTTCCAGCGGTTCGACATCATACGCTAATGGACGGGTGTGTATGGAGGTCCCGTTTTGCAAGAGGCTTCATTCTTATCCTTCACTTGAATGCACCGAATCGATTGAAAAAGAGCGTTCGAATGGAAGAGCAGCCGCAATTGATCGAACATCGACACATCCAATCGATGCACCGTCATTACGCAAAGTATTGCCGCTTGGAAGCAAGGTGCTGGTGAGATAATTACAATTCTCAAACTGCATCGTGTGAATGAGGTTACCGGACGGCAGATTTATAGTCCGGCATCGTTTGGCGACATAATGATAAGATTGTAGGAACCGCGGCAAGCAGTCAGGCAAGTGAAATGACAGGAGCTAAGGACCGACTCTGGTCAACCGGCAGAAGTGGCAAGCTGCACTCGAGAAAAGAAGAACATGGCGGATAAAATAATTATCATCACCGCTGGACCGCAAGTGATTCGCCGCCATAAATCAAAATGCAACGTTCTTGTTCGCTGGAGAAACTTTGTCCAGCGCTTCACCGCCTCACTATTGCTCGCTGTATGCAATCGATCGTTTTTCTTTTTACTGTACCAAAGGAGATGTAATGCTATACATTACTTTGTCGTTTCCCATTTTGCTGTTGGAGCGGTTTTTCTGTCGCAAAAAAGGCTTCTCCATTGTGCTGAAGATTCGAGTGAGGTGTAAAAGGGAGACCACAAGACCCCGGTATGATGGTTCATTTATTGCCTCAATGTCATTTGTCTTTGGAAAGAGTGCAGTGAGCGGTGAAGGTGAGTTCGTTTGTGGTGAAACGATGGCCACGAATAGAATGTCGTTCTGAGGATCTTGGACTAGGACTGAATGAAATCTTCAAGAAACCCCTCTGTACTACCACCACTCATATGCTCCAAGGTCTTCAATCCCTTTGATGACGATCCGAAATCTTAAGCCGCTATTGTTTCATCCTTTTCCTCCGCGAGCCACCGAAACATTAAACCAGTATCTCACACATCCACCACACCTGACAACATCGGGCCGGTGTATAATGAGCAGCACAGACAAACGAAACACGCTTCATCGCTTTGGACCGGTTGTAGAATTCATTCAAGAATGTCACTAAAACCGTACCGCCCCGTAGGTCCATTACCGATTCCACAAGGGGTAAAAGAAAAACGAGAGGAGAGCAAAGAAGAGCTAAACAGGAAACGAATCCATCCATCCATTTGGCCGTTTCCTGTGTGCTTGTTTTTTTTATCACCCTCCAGCAGCCGGCCAGGACATGGCGCGGGTTTTGCTGGAATGTGTTAAATATAGCAGCATAACACTAATTAATGTTGCCTCTCCTTTATGTTGCCCCATACCGTGCAACCCATTACGGGGGGGTTTTTGTGAGTTGAGCAGGAGCTGGCAACACTGCCGCCGGGAACGGTGGAAACCTGTCAAGTGGTCGATCGTTCGCCACTAAAGTGTACAAGTTGATGAAGGATCGGTCTCGCAGGCATATATGGGACACTTACGCCGGAATGCTGTGTTTCGTTTCGTTTGGTTCGCATAGCTTGGTGATTATTTTATCGCCATTTTGAAATCAGCACTCTTCTGGCGGACGTCGGTCCGCCCGGTTGGGAAAAGTGTTCCTTGGCGATGGCGATGAATAAATTATTCAAATCGAACGTTTCATCCGTCCAGCTTCATCTGCAGCATGTTGCGGGCCGCGGCTAACCGTCTTCGTAGCAGCATCGATCGGTCCGCAACACTGCCAAGGGCTATGTGTGTAATGTTGGGAAAGAAAAGCCTCCCTCACTCTCCCTCTCTCTCTCGCTCTCTCCATCTCTGTATGGTACACACTCGGACCCAAGTGCCTTTCGAAGCAGGAATGAGAAGCTATTAAAAATTCGTTTCTTACTTTCCTTCGCGTGCTGTTCTCCTGCCATCTCCAACGCCGACCCTCTATGCAAATCGAATGAGGTGAAGCCTTCAGCGCGGTACATTTTCGTGTTTGCTTCTCCCGCTTGGAGCCACTCCAGCAAGGGAAAGGTAGTAGTAGTAGTACTGCCGCCGACATCTTGAAGACTCCCGAGATCTCGAGATGTCGAGTTTTGGGACGGGCAGGCTCTCGTAACTTTGTCATCGAACGAGCAGAAGGTTCGCGCTTTTGGACGCCCGCGGGAGAAGTTGCCTTATCGAGCGGGCAGCCAGCGTGCCCCGTGCAACGCCGTGCCGAGACCGTTTTGTGTTATTGTTTTCTAATGATCTATTGAATTTTAATGGGCAAAGGCCCGTCCACTCCGGTTCCACTTTATCCGCCCCGACGGTGACTTTCACGCGTTTAGGGAAAAACGATACAATGACGAAGGAGGGAAGCAGAAAAAAAAAAACGTTTTTTGGACCACATTTGAACCAAAGGGTAAAGAGGTGGGTAGGTGATAAAAAATGAGTTGCAAAATAAGTCAGTCATCATGCGGTGCCAATTCGCACAACAGAACGCGCAAAGGACTCGCCGGCTGAGTGTTACACACTCGGGAGCAGACTGTTAAAAACGGCTCAGGTTTTACACTCAACTCTTCTTCGCGCGGAAAGGGATGGAATAAAATTTGCATCCACAAGAGCTCGATTAAGCCCGAATGGGAAACCGAGGAATGGAATGCGCGCTTACAAGGCTGTATTGTGGATTGTAGTTTTCCACTTGCCAGCAAAGCAGCTTTGAGATTACATCCCTTTTATTCCTTCTCTTACCTATTTCCTGAAAATACACGTGTACTTTTTCTTCCTGAGGATGTGTGTGCGGTAAGTAAACAACTCTTGAAAAAGAAGCGTAAAACACGGACAAATAAACCCTGCACTCAGGGACTCCATTAGCTCCGGCACTAATGCTTCTTGCTGTTGGAGCTGGAGATGTACTTTCCCCCGCTGGAAGCTTCCCTGGTAAAGATTTATAATGCTTTAACTGATTAAAGCCCGATTCTGGCGTGTGATAAACGGTCTAGAAGTTGAAAATCACAACTGTCATCCACACTGTTGCCAGGTAACATGATACATCTCGCTCTCGAGGGCAAGAATTTCACGCCGAAACCACAAGCACCAAAAATGGATCGAGTCCATTAGTCAGAGCGTAGCTCCATCACTCACGGATCTTTGGATGTTGGACTCAAGATGGACCTCGGTCGTTGCGTACCTTCAAAATCCCTTCCTTGACGCTGGAGGCGGCGCAACAGCATAAAGTGCGAGGGAGTCAGGAGGAAGCTCTTTTCGCAACGCCGGAATCAATAATTGGGAGACGTGCAAGACTCGAGGGAGATGCATTGCGGGTTCTCTTCATGAAAAAGTGGAGGAAATCTTAAAGGCTGCAGGTTCCCTGTTCCGATTCTGAAGATACTGTTCATGGCCGTCGTCGTCTCTCTCCCGGTGCTCTTGCATTCCTCCAGTCCCGTGCTGCCGTAGAACAAGTTTGCGCGGCGTCTCTTTACTCGCCCGAGAGAGACCTTGGAGCGCATCGCGGCCACAACGCGGTGTATAATTATAAAAGAATTCAATGTAATTATTTCGCCACGCCAAACGAAACACGCTCCACGTGCGCAGGGGTTCTGTTGTGCGCCGACCGTACGTGAGTCGTTTACGTTAGTGGACAACGCTTCTCGGGCGGGTCAACGCTGCGATGCCGGAACCGTCCCTCTTTCTTGAACGTCGTGGGTAGAGTTTTTAAAACTCGCTAGTTTGTTGGTTGAATCTTTCTGAAGCGACTTGCAAAAAAAAAGCGGAGGAAGGTTTTCTGTTGCCAGTCTGCATGGATCTGGTTGTCTTAGTTTCTACTCTCGTTTTTGTCCAATGCGAAAGGAAAAAGGAAATTGGAGTTGGTTTGCAGAGCGAGGGAGAGCACACACAAACTGCAGCAAACAATCAGCAAAGTGCAGCACTGGCTGGAATCAAATTGCAAAAGTTCCCCTTCTGGGTTTTGTGGCTTTTTTGTGTGTGTGTGTCTGTTCGTCCTTCTCAAACTTACACACATATATCGACTTCCAAGGGAAGCCACAAGCGTTTGAAGGGAGGTTTTTTTTTGGGGAACGAGTTTTGAGTGGGAACCTTGATGAAGGAAAGTTTTCCGGTGAGCAAATTTCAAACAAAATTCACTGACTGGAATCAACAGATTACCGGTGGGGTGAAGGGGGAGCCAATTCGAGCCACCCGAAAGTTCGATTACATGTCTGAAACTAGCCACAAATACACCCTCACACACACACACACACTCGCATGCACGGCAAAAAAGGATCTGTTCCGGATAGACTGTGCCGAGCGGTCGGAAAGAATTAATCAAGCGTTAAAAACAATTGCCCAGTTTGTTGGGACGGGTTTTCTTTTTGATTTTTGCTACCCAATTTTGGGTACGGTTTTTCACATTTTCTGGAAAAAGAGCTGCTACTTACTGTACCCCTCAAACAGCCTGTCATGTACATGTTAGCTCTCTCTCTCTTACGCTAGAAAACTTAATGCCAAAACACACATATGCCTCGGAGCAAGGAAGCTGACAAGGGTGAACTATTACTTCCCAGAACTTTTCCACCCGCGGGAAAGCGCTCCCGAGTGTTACACCGTACCGTGTCCAAAACCTTCCGTCTCGCTTCGTACGGGGCAGCTTTCAGCGCGAGCAAAACAGTTTACTTTTAGCCATACTCAAATTAATGTTTGCCTCGATGTTTTACATGCATTTCGAGGGAAGCGTTTGCCTGCCCGTCTCGTTGCAGTTTTCCGAAATGCAACCAACCGTCGGCATGGCGAAGGTTGGCTTTCGCAATGATGAAGTTTGCACCCCGCCTGCCCTCCCCCAAGTGCCTGTTAAAACTTTACACTTCTTGTAGTGAAAACTGACACGCTCTTGTATGGTTTGTCTGGTCAAGAGCTCCTTTGCGACGTGTTGTGTAGCGTGTAGTTTTTCTTTTGTAGTTTGAGTGTTTTGTGCGTGTCTGCCGGTGATTGAAAATCGAGTAGAGTGGAAACTGTTTTATTTGGAATATTGAGTGGAAATCGAGTTTGGAGAGCACAAAAAGTCGTTACTGGGAAACATTTCGCATAAAAAGAGGATGCATTTTAAATTGACTGTGGTGAAGCAATATGGTTGAGCAGGCAGGAGTAGATTATTTATTCATAAGAACAATGCAAACTTCAGCAGAACTTGTGTTGAGTAACGAATATATCCGTTGCAGTTCATAGGAATAAGTATATTATAACTTACTAGGAATCGATTTTTTAAAGCGCCTGTTGGTATGCAATCAGCATCACAATTTAAGCTCTCAAGTTCCAAAAATTGTTTTTATCGCAAGTTTTCAAACAAACAATTCATTTCAAGCCTGCCAAGGTGCAACAATGTACGATAATTTTTCGGCATGTGCAGCTTTTCCACACAAAAAGGCGTCCGATAAAATATTAAGACAATTTAAATGCTTAATTGAAAGCAATATTTCATGTTTTAATTAACGGAACTGGATACTTTTCCTCGCTATTAAAAACTGGACGCAGAAGACAACGAACGCATTATGGTAACTTTTATTTAAAGTAATTAATTGCCCACAAGACCCAAAACACGGTGAAAAACAGTCTCCTGATAGAATCCAACAGAACTGGGCAAGTTCTTTCGTTCCAAAGGGGGCAACCAGGGGGAAAAAAATCGCCAACCCAAGTCCGTACCATATAATTTACTCTCACTTCTTGCGAATATCCTGCGTGGACTGGCCGTGGAACTGGCGAAACAAAACACAAAAAAACCGGCAAGAGGTGCGATTTTCGATTCCGCTTTCAAGCACGCGTTGTTGCTTCCATTCCTTCGGGCGGTAAACGCTTGATAAATTAACTCCGATAAGAGAGCGCCCTCTCCGTTCGGCCCGGCCTTGGCTTGCGGGTTGTGCAGCGAGCTTCACCATCAATAACATGCGGCAAAGTGCATGTGAAGCAATAAGGCTGGCCGGCATTTTTTTTTTGCTATTTCCTGCGAGGACGTGAAGCGAACCTCAAGCGTATCCTGCACCGGACGTGTGGTGTCTCCCCCCCCCCCCAGGGGGGCGACTGTCCATTTGCATATTAATGAGCAGCAGGATGTAGCAGGATCCCGTTGCAAAACTCAATTAAAGACAGTGTGCTCGCACACCCAGACGGGGCTCGGGATGAAAGTTGAAAATGACGAAAATTGCCAAAAGTTTCACGAAGAAACAAAAAAAAAAAATGCTCCACCAATCCGCATGCAATGTTGCACATTGGTTTTACTCGTTTGATCAGGTGCTTTTTCTTCGTGTTTTTTTTTGTTTTTGAGACCAAACATTAATTGGCAACACTTAATGAAATGTTGACGTGCAGCGGCCAGGCAAATGGGTCCGATAATGGGAGACAGTTTCAATTTAAGGTACGAAATGACAACGATTGCAGCCTTGCCATTTCATTTCAATGTCACCAGCTTCATTTCTTACGTTGCTCTGTGTGTGCAGGCAAAAGTGTGAATTAAATTAGAATTATAAAGCGAGATAATTAAAATTCACTCCCCTTTTAATTTCGCATAAAATAATAGAGTTTTTGCGGACTGTTTTTCTTTGACTGTCTTTGTCTTTTCTTTTAACCGACTCCAACTAACCGGAATCGTTCCCTATTCGTGGAAACGGAAACGAAGCGAAATTATTGCAAAATCGATCGTTACAACATCATTGCACAAACAGACACACTCCACAAAAAATGCCTTAATTTCGTTTTCCCATTCTTTCTTTTCTTTCCCCGGCGAGAACGTGAGAAGAATATCCAATCCATCTAGCTCGTCCCGCATTGCAAGGAAAAGCGGGAAAAGCGAGTAAAGCAAAACGTTTGCAAACAGAACAAAAGGAAGAGGAGTGAAAACGGTTGGAACACAAACGCAACCGTAACCACCTGTTGTTACGCTAATTTTGTGTTTCTTCTCTGTCAAAAAAGGGGTGTTTGGGGACGGTGGCTTTGCCCTTCCGCCGGAAGATATGGATCGAGACGTGATCGGTGATGGGTTTGGTCGATTGCACCATTTTTGCTGCATCGGAAAAGAAGGAAAACTAAAGGGAAGGAAGGAAGCAAACCCGTACACGACCACGGCCACAATTTATTCGACGTTTTATTTTGTGCTCCCCGTTTTGGTTCGATCAATTCAGTATCTTTGCACTGTTCTCGTGCAAGTTGCACTTGGATTGCTTTGGTCTGTACGTGTGTGTGTTTGTGTGTGTGTGGGTATAAACGGTTCGTTAATTACAGAAGCGCATTGAGTGCGAGATGCCCCCGTTGCTCAGTGCACTTGTCTTGATCATTTTCTTCACGTTTAATTTCAACACAATTGCAACCGTTTCGCATTCGCCTTTTGTTTGCTTCCGTACTTCCGGCCGAGAAGGGGGGAGGGGCCCTTTTTAACCCTTTTTTGCTGTCCAGACTACCAAGCAGTTTGCGACGTTTTCCCAATCGTTTCGTGCAGGGAAGTAATTGCAAACAACACGGTGCAACGTTCTCACACGCTGGTGGAAAATGGAAAACGGTTTAATTTTAATTAATTATTTTCTTAAAGGAAACAAGAGCAGCACGAAAGTGAACCATTACGGAAATATGTTTTAAGCTTGCTACTGACTGAAACGAGCATGCATCATTAGCAAATTGGTAGGATTTATGCACAACACACTCCGTCTAATGTGGCTAGCACAATAAATCTCTCCCTCGAGCACGTGCGTGACTTTAGGTCCGAAATAGCACACGCTACCCCTTTTCGGAACATGATGTTTCCGTGTTACCGTGGCCCAAACACCGCAACCCACAACAACCCATGCTCAAACTGGGCAACACGCAATGCAGCGGTACAACAATTAAAACCGATTGAAACGAACCACAGACCGGCTTTGCTCAATTGGTTCCATCATTGTCTTGTGAATAGAGTGAGAAAGAGAGGGGGGGGGGAGGAGGGAGAGTGGGTGGGAGCCTTCTTTCACCCTCGGAAAGATGAGTTACAGAAACGCAAATCACAGTGACATTTACACGAGCACACGCAATCCATGCTCGAGGTGAACAATTACCGTCCGTTCGATCTCGGTCCGGCACGCGATTTAGACGCGAATGAGATGACGAACCGTTTGCGTGAGAAAGCTTTGCCGACGTCCTGCTCCTTTCCAGCTTCAAAGAGCTTAACAATGCATTAGAATACGAAGGAGGAGATGGTCTCACGGTTTTGTTCGGGAGATTTCCGGCAAGGGATGAATAAATCATTATAAAATTAGTTTTGCAAAAAATGCCTCACTGTTGTCGCCTTAGGACATCCACACGAAAAGATAATGGTCCCGGTGGTGGAGGAAAGCGAAAAAGGATGCGTTTGAAATCGACAACACAAAAAACATGGGAAGAAGCATGGGTTTTGAGAGATAATTGGTAGTTTGGAAAAAAAGGAACCAGCCTTCGGGGAGTCGTTTGTCTTAAAGTGTTGCTCGCGAGTCCAACAATGCACCGAAGCAAGGAAGTACATCGAGAATCCCTTACCTGTGATCGCGTAGATGATCCTGCCTTCGGAACGCCTTCAGACAGATGTCACACGAGTACGGCCGCTCGTCCGTGTGCGTCCGCTCGTGGATGAGCAGGTTGTACGATTTGGTGAACTGGCGGTTGCAGAACTTGCAGATGAACTGTTTCTTGGGCCGGGAGGCACGGCCCGGCGCCCGCAGCAGTCTGCGATCGAGCCCGGCATGCATGCCGGGCGGAACGCCGGGCGGATACAGGCCCACACCTGCCGGCGGAAAGGTGAACGTGCCGGCAGAGGTTGGCGAAGGGCCGGGACCTCCCAGGAAAGCGCCCGGTGGTGGATAGATGCCCGAAGGGGACTGGACCGGTGGTCCACCGGGACGGGGAAGTAGCATGGCGGCGGCGGCCGCCTCCCTCAGCGCGAGTTCCTTTCGCTTGTCGGCCATCATGGCCATCAGTTCGTAGCTGGAACCGCGCTTCGGGACGCCCTCCTTCGAGAGACCGTCCGGGCCGTCGAGCACGCCCGGGTAGAGGCCGGGTCGTAGGGCTCGCGAGGGAAGAACCGGCACAAAGGCGGAGCTTTCCCGGCCATGGTGCTGGGGCGGTGGTCCACCTCCCGAGGCCATCAGATGGTGCTGGAAGGCAAGCTGACTGTCGTAGCCGCTGGAGGAGGACGAAGGTGTTCGAGCACTGCCACTGCCGGAACCGCCGGAAGATCCGCGGATCGTAGGTGACGTTGGAGGTCCTCCGTTGCCGGCGAGGAACTGGTCGATCCGCGACGATCGGGAGAGTGTCGCGAGACCGCGATCGTCCAGCGTGGGTCCTTCGGTGGGCATTTTGGCGTGTCTGGAGAAGAAACAGAGGAAGAAAGAAACGAGGGATTATAAATCAAGTCAGCTTTAAACTTACACTGCACAAGCCCTTGCGGAAGGATCGCTTCCCAAAGTTCCCAAAATAGAGATATATTCGTTTAAAACAGCCATCGATACAAGGGGAAAGATATCATTCGCCTTCGACCATCGGGCGTGGCACGATCGCGACCAATGATTTATGGAAGGCATACTGCTTTTTTGCCTTTTTTCGCTCTCCCCGATTGCCCATCACACACACTCACAAGGGTCACGGGAGTGATGGGGTGTTTCGTTTGCATTTTTCGTCAGCACCCTCGCACACACCAGCCCAACCAGCCAGCCTAATATGCGCTCCGATGCCTTCAGGGGGTTCTGAACAAATATTGGCCTTGGTTCTTTTTTCCGTGCCCTTTCGTTGTGGCCCTCGCATCTCGGCAAGATTGTGTGCCTCTTTTGCCCTCCTTGGCCCCCCTGTCCGTTGTGTCTGGTGCGTGTCCGGTGCTGGTTGAATATATATATTTTTTGGCCAAACACAAACATTACCTCCAGCACACACGGCGTTCGTCCTTTTGCCTCGCTGCGCTGCCTGGCGGTTGATAAGCTTTCAGCGAGAGAAAGAGTGTAAGTAAACAACCGACACAAGCAGGAAAAGCTGTAAGGAGAGGGCGGGCTGGTGGTAGAGGGGAAACAAAAATACGGAGGAAAAGGGCACAGTCACAGGCATACTCTAGCGTTGCTCGCTCTAGCGCGCTGCGGAATGCTTTCGGTGTGATGCCTTTCGTTCCATACACATCCACACGCACACGCGCAGACACAGGAGTGTAAAAGCAAGAAGGTGTGCGAGGAAATTGGGAAAGAATTAAAGAACGACGTACGGAGCCACACAGTGCTGCAGGGTTTGTGCAAACAAACGTGACCCAAACCCTTCTGAGCTGGGCTGCGGACGTAAGCTTAAGTGTTGCGCTCGAACAAAGCTCCCTGCACGCACACGCTCACACGAATAGAGGAAATCCATGTGTAAATAAAAAAATTCGGCATTTTTTTGCAGCGATTATGAAAAAAGAAGATAAACAGGAAAGGATCCTGGTCACGGCACCACTTTGTGCTAATGAAAAGCATTGCACCAAATTTGATGAACAAGTTGTGATATAAAGTAAACTTCAAATCCTGGTCACTGCACCAAACTGTGCAAACAAAAACCCCTCTCCTGCTTCCGTTTATCGATACAAATATACATAATATGCTTGATACAAATAAAAGTATTTAATGAATTCACCCATAAAGCGTTGGAAAACATGACAGTAGACAGCGCACCTACAAAGCAAACACACGGAAGCTTTTCCCCACTTCAAACTGCTTAAAGCGAAATGTAAAGAAGCCGAAATGCAGCGGGTAAAGTAACAGCACTCACGCTACACAACTACTTGTTCCTATCGCAAGGTACAAGCCGTTGTTCGGTAGTTAAATTAAAATCTTTAATTACCAACAAGCCATCCAATAATGGGACACGGGGCACTAGCGTGTGTGCCAGTGGCTGTGTGCATCGTCACCACCGGAACGAAGAGGAAAATGGCCACCCCGAAAACGGGCGGCAGTGGTAGCCGTAGCTCGTATAAATCAACCTGTTAGCTACCTCACGCCTCATTAACGCTCGGGCATACAAGAAGCCGGTGCCAGCGCCTACTCGTCTTCGTTCGTACCACGCTCGGGGAGGTTCAGGGGGAAGGCAGCGAGGGTTTGGGTGCATATTTTCATACATCATCTCCTACATCTCCTGCTTGTGTGCCACTTGTTGTACCAGACGCAACAACAGTAGCACCGCGGTAAGGCGAAGGCGAAAAGGGAGAGGCGAAAATAAAAATGGAAACAAATTTACGGCCAACACCTCGGTGTACATGCCGTGCCGACACGTCCCTGTCCCCTGTGCGGGTTGAGGTGCAAACGCTCCGGAATGAATTAGTAATTAGTAATAAGGCTGAAAAAAAACAAAAGCAAGACACACAACGATAGCAGAGCCGCCGAAAAAAGTCGCTTGTTTTCGCTTGCCATTCCTACCGAATCTTCCGATAAATCATTTCCCAGCTCAACCGTGAGACGTGCAATGTGCTTTTTCTCATGTGTCGCTTCACCTTGGAGGTGGTTTGTGCGCAGAAGGCGTCCGGGAGCAGAAAAACCGGCAGCAGAATATGCATTTTTTTATTCATTTCAATTCATTGTGAGTGAGCTTTCATGTTGGGTGCCCCCTGCTTTTGGGTACATCATCTTCTGGCCTTCCCCGGCGTTGTGCACGCGTGAATGTAAGTGAGGCGAGAAATTTCTCATTTCATTATTTATTTATTAAAATTTATTCACCCAGAGGTCGTGCGAGTGACTCAGGTGTGGCTGGAGAATGGGTGGCTTTTCATCAAAGCAAAAGCAACCTGGGAGGGGTGAAAGAAACAAGAGTCAGCTGCAAAATTGGCAATAAAATCCTTCAACGTGTTCAACGCAAGCTTATCCAACCATGTAGGGAGAAAAATAGGGGGAAGAGAATGAATCAAATGTGCACCACCGATTTACCGATGCGCTAGTGCAATCATACTTGAGCGAAAAATCCTCCGCTCCGCTGCAAAGGGCAGCCATTTTCCGATGCACTTTCCATCACACGATGGTTACACTTCCTCTGGAAAAACGATCGAGACGACCGTGCAGACACAATCGGATCATTTCTCGGCACCCCTGGACGGTCGAACATGATTCCGGACCATTTGCGCTTGGAGCATGCTCTGCCAGCCCGCATCACGATAAAGTGGATGGAAAAATGTGCGACGACACACTCCGCGTTTGGATCCGCTCGCACTCACACACCCACTCACTCTCTCGCTCACGTCAGTGCACCTGGGTGATCCCGGTGGAATGGGGTTGGAGCTGGAGGATCGTGTGGATATTACGCCACCGAGCATAAAAAGCACCCAAGAGCAGGGTTCCCTCTGTATGCAGTGTGTCCAAACCGCCACCGTCCATTGCCTCCGTTTGGTCCACATTGGACCCGCTCTCTGGGCTGGTGCGCCTTTCTTATCTTATTTGAACACCTCCAGAGTGTGGTTCTGGCCCAGGCTTGTGCAAAAGGGGAACGAGCACTGCAGGGCGGCTCTGAATGCGAGTGTGTTTGCCCACGGTGTCAGTGGCGATAACGATGCCACCGGGTTGGCTGCCGTTGTACCCTTCACCGATTAGAATGCTGCTGTTGCTGCCGACGTTCAAATAATCGTGAGCAGCAGCTAAAGAACGAAAAACTTACAGCGAAAGTGGGTGACGGACGAAAAAGGGAAATGGAAGCAAACCGGGTGTCAGGTGATCTGGTTGGACGGCGGGGTAGTGGGACAAAAGTTTTTGGTAAATTCCCCGAATGAGTAAGTTCGATGTTGGTAAATATTTTATGATAAGGGGTTTTTTACAGTTTTCATCACGGGAGTGATGCAACTGTGTGGTAAGCTAGCGATTGGATAGAAAAAAGGGTCACAAATGTCTAGTGGAAGTTTAAATTGTGTGGTAAAGCTTAGTGGATTACACTCTTTTGAAAGTCTCTTTGAGCATTTATGGAGCTTTAGGCTTAAAGTCTAGAATTACAATAATCTTTATTCTTCTTCAACGGAGCTTTACAAACTTGGACCAAGAGATGCTTCAGATAGTGCATCTCCAATGACGATTTGGTTGATTTTGCAGCCTTAAAGTCTAACATTTGCCCTTTTATATAACCTGTCCTAGTAAAACATATTGCAGCATATATCTGTCCTATAAAATCCTGTATAAAAAAAACTACAACAAGCACTGAAACAAAATGGCTCCAACATCGACAGACAACTCCCGAATCATTATCCTCGTCAACGGAAAGGAACTGCTAATATCGTTTCTTACAAATCTGCCATAACAAAATCAAATCGCAAAGCAGACACAAAAATTAAGCCCAAAGCGGCACCCCCTGCCGTCAACAGGCCGTCTCGTAACGACCAAAAGAAAAAAATGGCACAGAAAGCATAAGAGGGTTCCAACGGTTCCAACTCTACGTTTCATCGGGGTTTGGAACACACTTTTTTGCTTTGCTGCGAGTGCCTTCTTCAGAGCTGCTGTGGTTGTCTATTGGTTCTTCCGCTTTAGCTACTTTTTTATCTCATTTTTATGACACTTGACTGAAATGAACTCATTTACGTTCATCACAGGTTGTGCATGCGTCAGGGATGAGGCTTTTTTTCCCCTCGCTTCGCTCAGATGATGCGTGCCGTCGTATCTGCAGACTCTGATGGGATCTGATATGCTGGCTCTGCATGCTTCCGAGAAGCAAGCTCTTCTGCTGCATGCGTATCAACATATTACCAGCCCATACCGGTCTGACGGAAAAAGGACAGATTAGAAGGATTTTTTTTTGCTGCTGCCATCGCAGATAATGAGGCGGGAGAAGATTGGAATGTTTCAGTTTCAGCACGTTAACCTAATTGCTGATCGAGCTCGGTAGGGTTGTGTGTGGCGGTCGTCTTTTTCTGCCTATAGAATCCCTCACCTCAGATTTTCTCGTCACCGAGACACAATTCACACGCGTCAGATTTAGCCTGAGCTGACGTGCTGCGTGCAAAATGGCCTTTTTCAAGCCAAAGAGTAATTGAAATGGGCGCTTTTTTTGAAGCAGTTTCTGCGTGGTTCTTCAACTAAAGCAGTGTCTACAAGGGACTATCCCATAACCTGTTGTGATCGGATCTTAATTTTATCAAAACCTGATCAAACGGTTTCAGCAACAAATTAGATTTTACGAAAACATGCACCACGGTGCCTATTCCACCCTCGAAAAATTCTTCACTCTGCCTGGTTGGGCGTGATTTATGGTCCGCTGTATGGTTTGAGCCGGCTTGGAGCCGCGACCTGCACGGCTCACCATCTGTCGCCGTTGAAGCCGGCTGTGGCTTGTGGGCCCGTGGTTGGAAGATTTCGATAAATCAACGCATCTCCTCGCGCGATCGCGGCGATTCAATCAAACTGATTGTAGCTGGTGGCTCTCCTGGTGGTCCCTGGTCGCCTCGGTGGAAGGAAGGTGGAAGGAATTTCGATCCCCCAGCCATCTGGAGGTAAGGTGTTTCTTTCGCTTTTCATGATTTGCCAGCCGATCAAGCGGTCGTGCTGTTTTGCCCTCTCTTCCCGTCAGATTTTAGCTGTGGCCTCACGCTGGAGGTCTGTGTTGCCGAGCCCAATCAGTCAGCCAGAGGAGGGCGGTTTGAGCTTGCTTGCCCGTAGGAATTTTCGAAGCACAGCTTTCCTTTAGCTTAATTACAACGTTTGGTGATGTGGTTTCTTTTTTGCCACGCTCGTGGTAATAGCGATTTTATAACCAATATTTTAAATTTATTGCAGTACTTGCGAACAGTCTGCCTGCAGGTCGGTGTGTGTGGTATAAACAGTCTCTCGTCAACACCTTATCGTCCGCTGCAGGACAAACTTTCACCTGGACCACACTGGCAAGCGAGCCTCAAAGAGCTGTTGAAAAATCACTTCCAAAATGGCTCGTAAAACGATTCGCACCTGACCGGGAAAGTGTTGTAGTGCAACGAGAGATTGCGATCGTTTATCAATCGGTTAACCGTAAAAAGTGATTGTACAACACAGCGTATGTAAATTTACCGAACATTTCTAATACCGCAAGTGCAGAGCTCTTTGCTGCGGTGCAACAAGTTCGAAATAAATAATAAACAATATGTTCGCGTCCCACTTGCACTCTTCAACATGCAACAAAGCACTGTGTGTGCAAAAATTTCTGATGTCACTCCTCAGTCAGTCCCATCCATTCACACACAAAAACCCTTTCAGTACTAGCACACACACAAAAACCACGAAACCACGATTTATTACACCGCAGGGTAGCAAGCAGTTCCGTTGCCTTCGCTCCGAGGGAAGTACAATGGCATCGATTCATCTCGAGCCTGATTTCTTCCCTTCCTTGGCTTGATGACTTCATTCCGCTTGAAAGGGATGGAAGAAATTCTGCCACCAACGGAAAACGCTACTTCAACGATCGAAACAACAATGTTTGGGCCGTTTGGTGCTGTGTTTTGTTCTTGAGCTGCTTCTCCCACACTCTCGCACCGTCTCTGGAGAACCGTTCGGTAATTTGATGCCATCGAAATGGACCAGCGGACCGACGACTGGTTACGTGCCGTTCAAAAGCACTTCACTGGTGGCCGTTCCTCAGTCAAATCAAATTTAAACATTATGTTTTGTGTTTTTCTGTGTTTCAGACGATGCAAGATTGTAGAGGACCTCCCGGGTAGTTGCACCCCGGTAGAAGCGGAAGATGTACACTCGGTAGGGTTTGGCAGTAAACAGGAACAAGTGTTTTTCTGGAGTTAATTTGCTTCTGGAATTGTTATTAGAGTTAAGCTCTAGAGGGAATTTCCATAAAGGAGCATTGGAAAATTTAATTTGATGCGTATATTTGCTCATCTGATGTTTATTGGAGCTCCAACAAAGTTGGAACACTGCAAGACACTATGCTCCAACGCAAGGGGTTCTTTTGAAGCCCACCTCAAAGTGCCGCTAGCCAATGTCCTCGACAAAGGTGGCCGATATTTGACCCCTCACAATCCTCTCTTCCAAATCATTGCACACACATACTGTTCGTCATGAAGGTCCAGCAATGACGTTTGGTCCGTTTTTCGTTGTCTTACCAACCATATCTGTGTCCTCGCAGTCACCCGACACTGTCTGCCAAAATTGGCACTCACACACCATGGCACAGTTTTTAATGTCTGCGAAGGAAGCATATCCCAGCAGTGAACCTTGGTAGCAAGTTAATGAACGCTGCTAGAGACGTTGCTCTGTTGTCGGCTCTCTTGGGAGGGTTGTCCGTCACAACCCGTGTGGCAGAAGTTTGACAGCTTGAGCTCATAACTCATCCCCGAGCGACATTAAATCGGACGGTTGCCTGCTGGAGGTTTTTTGATGGATGAAACGCATCAATACGGAAGCAGCAGTTGATCGTTGCGAAGTGGACATGAACGTCAAGGGAGCGGGGTTTACTTCAAACTTTTTTGCTGTGGAAGCTCGTCGAATCTTAAATGGTTTAAGTGTCTATTTTATTTTTATTTTCATTTTATGTCTGCTACCCGTAAACTGGTGGAAAAAAAAGCGAAAAGAGGTGTAGCCTTGTGTTAAACTGAAACAGATTCATCCAGGTGCTCCGAATTGAATTTCCACTGAAACATCGAAACACAATTACACATCGCTCAATCGGATATTCCCACTCGCTGGATTTTTCTTTTTAATTGAATTTCTGTCAATAATCCCTTTACCGCTTAACGCGGGAAAAAGATACGAATTTAATTCAATATAATACTGAGCTCTCCCCCCTTGCTGATCTCCCAATGCGCGGTATGATCACACTTCGGGCAGGCACGTACGAACGAAACAATTAATTCGCAGGGTGAAAAATCATAAATTACAATTAAAATATTTTCGGTTCTGTTGTTTCCGCGTTTATTCACAGTCTCTCTCTTGCTATCTCTTCCACTCTCTTGCTTCTTTATCTCTCGCAAGCAATCCGATTTAAATCCCAGCCGCTTCCACCTCCACCAATCGCTTTAAAATCCGTCCGTCCCGAGCTTGAGATTTGTAAGGTCTTGGAGATTCTTTTCGTTCGTTTCGTCTTCCCCGGTTCGTTCTGGAGCTCGCAGCGCGACGAGCACGTAACGAAGGCGCATTTGTTATGGTGCGCGCTCGAGAGATGCGCTCGATCCGATAAGATGCTGGACCGGTTTTTTGTGTGGAAGGCAAAGAGGGTGGAATCCAGCACGCAACAGTTGGTGGTTGGTGGGATGTTGCGTTAGAGAAAGATCTTTGGCTTTTCGAGGGAAGGGAGTGGGGGGGAGGGGGAGAGGGGAGGAAGGCGATCACGATCGCGGTGCGGCCCGTTGACGAGAATGCGTCAGCAGAAATGTGCCGAGCGGGCGGGCGAGAAAGCGAGTCGAAAAGTTCAACGTATCCAAACAGCGAACAAAACGATCACAAGCCTTACGGCAAGTCAGCCTCCCATTTTCTTCTCCCGCCTTTGCCGCCCACTGGGAAGGGCTCGTTGGAGGGAAGGGGAGGGGAGGGGAGTAGCTGTTGCTGCTGAGGCTGCTGATGCTGCTGCTGCTGCTGCTTCTGCTCCTACTTCTTCCACCTTCTGCTGAAGCCAAATACTTTGTGTTGAAGAGATGCTGAGAAGGATTGGAGGTTGTAAGGACGGTGATACGAGCGATAGAGAGAGAGAGAGAGGAGAAGCAAAATGAAACTGATTGTTATCTTAACTTTTTTTTTCAATTTATTACCGCCCGATTGGTATGCGGACCGAGGTAACAGCCACAGCAACGGCAAGGCACAGTGACGACTCCTTGCCATGGACTCCGTCAACCGTCCGCGGCCGATAGTGGGTGAAAAGTTGGCGGCAAATGATAGGTTTTGGGAGAAGATGAGAAGCGAACACAACCTTGCGTCCCTGACCAACAGAATCTCCGTTTCGGCAGATCTTCTATCACCCTGCCCGGTGTAATAGGCTAGCATCAAGATAAGCTGCAAACTTCCAGGCAACTACCCGGTGGAAGATTTGACAAGCAGAAGGCAGCGAGGAGCATTCAAAGATGTGCCGTATTTGACTGTCCAACGAAAAGCTTCCATTTTTCTTGGACTCTGTCTATCTAGAAAACGATTGCATCGCAGCGCAAGTGAACCATTCTATAGCTCTTTAACGGTACAAAGTCCCTGACGGAATGCCACAAATCAAAGAACTCAAAATGAAACATCTTCAAGCTTCAAGTGTCCGAAGAGGGTCGTTTGATCGCGTCCCCGTGATCAACGTCCACTATCGAGCAGCATGCTTCCTAGTCCAGTAGTTGCAGTCGACTCCACTTGGAGGCGCACGATTACAAATCACAACCACTGGGGAGCTTCAGCAATCGTTAAAGCGGTAATTTAATAGTTTTGGAAATAAATTAATTTAAACTAGCAGCCCGAGAACGGTAGAGGAGTTGCTGGGAGATAGCTCCATCAAGCCCTTACAATATTCGCGCAGAGACAGTCCCACCCATGGGAGTCGTGTAGGAGTGACTATAAAACAGTAATCAGCAACAGAGTGTTCCCGTCGGAAATAAGCGCTTGGTCGTGCCGTGAGATGGGGGAGGAAAACTAGTTCAAAGTAACAACAACTCCTACTCGCCCCACCGTTCCCTGGGCGGTTGGAGATGGCAGGAAAACTTTCAACCTTCCGGAGCGAAGCGCTCGGATTGAAGAAAAAAACAGTATAATTTTTATAATTTTACGATACCATAAAAATTAAAGTAGGAAAACCCCTCCGCTGGTTGAGGTCGAGTGCGCGATCTTGTACGCCCTCTCAGACAACGGCCAAGAGGGAAATGGGGAAGGGGGGAAAGGTCGTAAAATTATAGACCCCTTGTTGTGCCGGGTTCTTGGGCAAGCTTCCTGCCCAAGTAACCGGGCGGGAGAGCGGAAAAGGAGAAAGACAAAAATGTGAAGTTTTAATTACAAACATTGATGGGTCTTTCGCGCCCTCGTTAGCGGCGTGGGCATACCGCCCCGCGCCGGGAGTAGACCATCCAGAGTGGAAGCAGGAGGGGAAGAGAAAGGGGGGGGGGGAGAGCAGAGCAAGACGGCAGACCACGTGAAGTGATTTTAATGGCGAACGGTAGGAGGAATTGCATGCATTTTTAATGTCCAGCGTATCCAGCGTGTCTTTGCAAACTGGACGTCGCGCGTCTCGTTACCGGAAAGTTTGAGCCGGTGTGGCTCGGTTTTTCTCGAGCGTGCTGATCGCACATGGACCATAGATTCCAGATCTTAATGCTATTTGGGGTCGTAAATCGCGGTACTGCTTAAAAATGCCAAACAACGCCAAGATCGGTGCGGTCGAAGCGGTCTAATTAAGTATTCAAGCAGTAAATCAAAACCGCGGCCGGCTCTTGCTAATGTTCGCACTGTTCAAGCTTTCAAATCTTATCGCGGTGAGCTTGCTGCGGGTAAACGTTGCACAGTGAATGGGCTTTGCTGATAGCTTTAGCGAACGATATACAACACCTTTGCCATTAACCTTTTGCGTTGCCTGCAAGTAACATAAGTAGCCCTGTTTGAGGGCCACCGGATTTACGGAGCAGTGCGTCGAGTTACAATGATAGCGGCATGTGTGGTTTCGTCGCCTTGTCAATAGGAAACCCCCAAACTTGTATTGGTACCTTCAAAGCCTACACAAACTTACCCCCTAAAGCCTATGAGAAACGCTAATCAAAAGCTTTATGACACTGGAGGTCCAACAAAAAACGGGGTTAAAGCGCTTTCCATTCCTGGGCAGCGAGTTTTATAGGCCCATCAGGCCCATCAAACGGGCCCGCGTTCGTTAGGCTGCGAGGGAGGGAATGCTTGACGGATCGGATTGATGGACAAGCCAGCATCGAAAAAAGCCTTTAAAATTAAGCTTTTATTGTATCATCGCTCCACTCGGCGTTGGCACCGCTTGCAGCAACTCAATCTCGATATCTCCAGGATAGGTATGCCCCAATAGATGGATGCCTATTTCTTCCCTGCGAAGGGAGTTTGTTGCTGGCCACTGTCGAAGCATTTTGACAGCCCACAGCGACATCTCGCACGCAGCCGCGAGAAGCGTCCGCGATTCATTATTCATCGTACCTGGAGCCCATAAAAATTGGTGATTAATTTCCAGGGTTCCGTATTTTTACGACCTTTGGTGAGATTAATTAGAGGTGATACTAGGATTGTAGAGCCAGCAACACATTTATGTTGATTGCACCGCTTTTATAGGAGTTCTTCGCCATTTCCTAAAATGGACACCTCTTCAGAAGGGATGTGTTGTAAAGGAAGAGCTCCAAGACCCCGTACGCAGATGCTACTGGATTTTTGCAACCCAGAAGAACTCAGCTGCATCGGAGCATCACCTTTGCCTCTTCCCATTAATTAAAATTACCATTCAAATTGAAAGTGTCCTACAAGGTTGGCTGTGCTCTGTCTCTCACTCTTGTGAAAGGGAACAAGGTGCTGCGCGAAATTTCCCCGGCATCACCTTCAGCAGGCGACGCGGCGTGTGTAAATCATACGCGAGCAGAGCGCGAACACATACATACGCTCTCAAGCTGCTTGCTGCTGGGCAGGAGGAATCTGAATAAAACATGAGGCAACACAGGATTGGCGATTCTTTCCCTTGCTCCGAGACGGTCAAAAGGGATCAAAAACGGGAGAGGCGTTTCAGCCGGCAGGTCGTAAATTTCCACTCGAGAAGCTTCACCCGGCGAGACACACAAGTCACCCGGAGGGAGGAAGAGAGTGGACGTGTGTTTGGTCAGTTGCAGCATGCAGTCGTGCACGTCGGTCCGGCAGACTGGGCTGCCACTGTCAGAAGCAGTTTCGTTCCGGCTCGGTGGACATGTTGGACCGTGTTCGACTACCGTGGAATGACTCCTTACGCCTGACGGGCGTCTTGCACATAACCCTGAGACACGGTGTCCGGACAGAAGAAAGTGTGTCTTTATGGATGGATTCGATGTACATCGTCCGGCGGGGCAAAAGCGATCAAACGTTCGACGATCCGGTCGCTCCAAAAGCAAACACCACGGAGCGGAGTCGAAGCCCACAGAGGTTGAACGTATTTTAAATCAAATTCAATTCTTATAATTTTATGGTAAATTTTATGGGCCTGTTAAATTATAGTTATTGCTTTGGTTCGCTTCTCCCCGCGCTCGCTCTCTTTCCTCCTCTCCACTCCTGCTCCATTACAATCGATTCTCGTGTGACCGATGTTCTAGGTCTGCTTTTTTATGTTTTTCGATTGCTATTTTCGGACGTAGGCGTTCCGTATCTAATGCGGCCGTGAAGTGGCCGCGTTCATCGAGTCTATGAAAACTGTTGAAGAGAAAAATCTTCCCCTCACCGAAGGGGCGGGCGAACCGGGTGGGCATCTTGATAATGATGCCAGCCGGGCCACAGTGATTTGTTGTGATGTGATTTTGAGGAGCTTTCCGCATTTCGGGAAACAAGCAAAAGCTTATAATCAACACAACAATAACAATACACCTTCCCATGCAGCTCATTTGCACACAGTTGCGGGGGGACGGGTGGGCGAGCTAAGCCTATTAGTTAATGGGCACGGTGTGGTAGCTAGCCGGTGGCGGTATTACCACTCGAACATGCTTCCGTTAGAGCTGTTAAGCGGCAGTCGAGCGTGTGTGAGTGGGGCTGCAAAAAAAAGGAATAAACAAGGGCCCGAAAACCGATCGATCGAAGGGAAACAGCTTGTCCGAACGATTTGCCAACCGTTTTGTAGCAATTAATCAACTCACAGTGAGCGGGATGGAGCGGGAAACACGGGTTGACAGCGAGACGCAAAAGCAATCGGAAAAAGAAGCAATCACCATTTCCTAATGAGCTGGCAACTTTTCTTTACACACTTTTCATATCAGCAGTGCACACCGCCGATGAACAGAAGCGAACAAAAACGCCAACCCGTAACGCTTGCGGATGGAAAGCCGAACGGTAGCACTGGCTGCTACCAGGCTTTCCTTCCGGTTTTTCCTGCTGCTGCAGACTCTCACATGGCGAGCAGGTGATTTTTCGAGTGGCTTCCACAGCGTTTGTGTTTGCTTTGGCTGCAACAGTTTTGCAGTGTGAAGAGCGCGAGAGATTGATGTGTCTGAAACGTTTTCCCACGCTGGATCTCCTACCTCCCAAACCCCCCCTCAAAAAGCACTGTAAATTAGACGGGCTGAGCAGAGGGTGAGGAAACACGTATAAAATACTGCAGCGCAAGCAGAAACTATCTTACTGACAGGTCCGAAATGATTAAAAGACGCACCGAAAAGCTAAACTAAACAAAGCGTCTGGTTCGAGTTTCAACACGCACGAAAAGAAAAAAATGAAATAAAAGTTAGACAAGGAGATGGGATCCAAACAGTAACAAATGAGAGAAAAAATATGATGACGGTATGAAAATCTTCCAAAAAAAAAAAGGAAAAACAGACAGCGGACTAGGTTGATTAAATTAGCGATTTGCTGGTGCTGCTACCCGTTTTATCCGTCCTCGCAGCACTGGCGATAAACGGTTGGAGCCCTTTTTTTGCTGGTGTTGTTTATTCATTCGCTTCGTTCGATATCGAATTCGAGTGGTTTAACTTCCGGTTCGGAAGGAGTGTGTGTGTGTGTGGTGGCAATGGCAATAAAAAGCTTTAAAATATGGTTGCTACCTCGGTGCTTGAATGTGAATCGGTTTTCAAAACAGACTGTTTGTATGCGAATGAGTGCATGTTTTTTTTCCCTAATATTTGACTTTTTCTAAGCATTTGTGAGCGGAATATGAAATGCACAAGTGTTGGAAATTGAAATAGAAATTGAGTAAAAAAATGCGAAAGCTATTCCTTCGGTTGTAAAAAATGAGTAGAAACATAAAATTAATGTAAAAGAATCAATAAAACAGGTAAAAAATAGCTCACATTACAATATCCCACTCGCGACCACAATACTCATTCATTCATGCGCCCCGTAAGGACGGCACACCGGCAGTCTCCACCGAAGCACAAGCCAACGCAGCATGATCGCGACCACGGCGGATGGAGCGCAGCACGTTACGATCGTTTTTATTGTTAGTTTTATTCGTTTTCAATAAATTAAATGATTGTTTCGTCTCCCAATCGTTCCGTTCGTGCTGCCTCTCCTCCCCTCACGGTACCGTGTATCATGGCCGCGCGTAGGAACGATCGTGAGATCGGTCAGGCCTTTTCGAGCCGCATCGGGAGCAGCCGCAGCAGCAGCAGCAGCGAGCAAAACAAAAAAAAAAAAAGGCACATCGGAAAAGAAGCCACGACAGCGAACGACGCCTTAATACGTCATTAATAATCGGCACTACTACAACATGCCGGCGGAATGGGCGCGATCAGGTGGGGCTAGGTCCGTTAGGGAAGTGATAGGAAGCTTGTACAATATTTAAATGTGAGCGGCGATGATCAATTCCGTTCGATTAAGGTGAACAAATCGCGTTCGCATTAATGGGGGAAAATAGGGAGCGTTTCTGTGACCGTTCGAAACGGGCAGGAGATTGGCTTATTAGTGGTATTAGCTTAGCAAAAGCCTCCTTTGAAAAAAGGTGAAAAAAACAAACGCTACTCGTCTTGGAAGCATGATTTGAAAGGGTGCAAATTTAGAAAGTGTTTTAAATCGTTCAATCGAAGCCTTCCCTTCTGCTGGAAGCCGCAAGCTTCACCATTTCATTCACTTAAAATGGAACGCAAGCTCACAGAAAGCCATAAAACAGTTAAAGGCGCACTGCCTCTTCAAAGCGTGTTAAAAATGTGTTTTTCCTCTTCTTCCTTGGCTTGGCTGCCTTCAACAACCACCGGCCAAAAACAGTTCGTTTTGAGTTATGGCTTTCCGATGCTAATGAAATTGTGTCCATTTTGTAAATAAAGGTGTGTGTAGGCCTCTGGTTTTTTTTTCTACCGTACCTTCCACGGTGTGTCTGTGTGTGTATGTGTGGTTGTGGGATGGAGAAGGGGCTGAACGAGACGAAAGGGAAACAAATCGGGAGCTTTAAGCGACAGCGCACATGTCGGCCGAGTAGCATCCGTTGGCTACCTTTGGGTGGCTCCTGCCTTCCACTCGTCACACACGTATTCCCTCAACGCCCGGAAGTCTTAGCGGTAAGCGTGTAGTAACGTTTCCCCAGTGACCGAAAACAGATATGAAAATTGAATGTGAATGAAAACTATAAATCATATTTACGTACGAGTAGGTGCAGCAGGTGAGTTTTTCAGGAATCTCTTGATTTGTTTGTATTGGAAAAGTGCATTTAATAAAACTGGAATGGTTTAATCGTGCTTCATCGATCGGCAAAAGCTCAATCGAATGCAAAGTGATTTTCCCGACTCCAGCAGCCCTTATTCCACAAACCAAAAATTAATGAACTTACACTGCACTTCAACATAAAACCAGCGAAAGGGCAAGCAAGTGGTGAAATTTTATGAACCGAAATACGCTCATGCATGCACCGTTGCGTACACCCATCGTTTGATTTTATTTATTTTGTGCACAAAATAACTCCCTGTTTAACCTCGGATCGTGCAGGCTGCTGTTCCGGTGAATCGGAAAATGGTGGCGAGATGAGTTATCGTTAATCGTAAATCTACTTTATCAACGAGGTAGCTTCCAAAAGCGGACGAGGGCAGGTGATTCGAACGAACATAAATATTGGTCATTGTTTATCGTTTGGTCGCTGAGCAATATTGTTTGATGGATGTATTTTTTTACAGATCAGTTCTACATGATTGGAGTCGTTGAAACATGCCAAACAACCCGTTTTACTCGCTACGCACCCTTATTAAAATAATTTTCGATAATTTAGTCCCCCACACTTACCACGTTTGCCAAGCCCCTGGTGCTGGTGATTGTCGTTGAAGTTGTTGTCTGTGGAAGAATGTACTTTCACACCTCGATCGGATCGAACAGCAAGGCTACCTCAACCCGTAACTGGATCCAGCAGCGTACTGTCGCTCTCGTTAATCCACACACTTTAATCCAGCACCAACACACCAGACCAATCAGACACTTTGAGCAGGATTTTGTTTCACAGTTTAGCGGGTTCACTTCACTTGCCTATATCGGCAGGGCTTTCCTCTCACAAATTTCACACCGTTTAAGAACACTTTCCAAGCAGGGCCACCAAGGCAAAACAAAAACACCGGTGGGGGAGAGACCTTTTGTGTCGCGCACCAAACTGCGCAGCTTAACACAACGAAAAACCCCTGCGAGCCCGTGTATCATGTATCACGGCGCAGGCGACGGCACAGCATCCCTGGGCGGCTTTCCCAGGAGGCCTTCGGACAGGTTGGCAGTATTTTAATCCCACCCCTACCCTTCGGGAGCTTACTGCGGCTGCTCACTGCACACTGCCTCACACTGCCGCCATGCCATCTTCACCTTGGCCTCACGCGCGTTGAAAGGCCGTCCGGACGGTGCTGGGTTGGTTGTTTGTTATTCTTTCGACATTTCGTTTGTTGCTTTTGTGCTCATCTCGTCTCACTGTGTGCACTGCACTGCATCGCTTTTCTTCCCCCTCGCTTATCGGCACCGCCCTCGTTCCCGTACCCGAACTCGTTTTGCACGCACCCACAATGCGATTAACTTTTTAATCTCTTTGCCGCTCTTGCCGTTTTCTGCTGCGGCGTTATCCTTCGGTTGGTTGGCTTTGCACGGTTTGTTTGCTTCTTTTCTTTCCGCCCATCGAATGCACTTTTTTGCTGTTTGAACGCTTCCTTAAGTCATCAGCGATTTTAGGTTGTTGCACTTTACAAATGATTTCACTTGTTTTTTGTTAACTCTTTTAACCACTTTTGTGTTTTGTTCTCCCTTTTTGGTCACTCACTTAACTAGCTGTAACTTATTTTATATTATTTCTGTTGTTCACTAGTTCACCTTCGTTTTTTTATATTTTTTAGAATTTTTCTAACCATCTTAAAACACCTTTTAAAATCACGCTTTGCAAGCGATCAAGCACATTGAAACCCCGACGGCATTTTGTTTCTGGTGGCACGGAACGATCACGATCACGACGGTGATCTTGCGCGCAACAGCGAGACGCAGCGAAGCGCGGTATCGGTCGGTACGCCCGTTTCGCGACTTTTCTTCCCTTACTCTGCACAGCGTATCGGCGGATGGATGACGGCGCACAGGTGCGTAGCGTCGTAGCGTCATGCGGCCACGGTATCTCGAAGCAAACGAACGCTTTCCCGATCGTGTTGTTGTACAACAAGCCCGCCACGGTGCTGCAGCTTTGCACGATCGCACGCACACTAAGGCAGGAGCTATGTTGCGGTCACGCACACTAGGAAGGTTTTACACAGTGAGCTTGAGGGATGAGTTTTTAGGGAAAATTTTACATCTTTCTGGTTTATGGATTTTAATGCTATATTTTTGTAGACAAAAAAAAATAAAAAAGCTTCCAAACTTAAATTTTGTAAATATTTGAGAGTAGTTTTTTTTGCTTAAAATATTATTTTAAATTTATTTTTATCAAATAAGATTAGACTTGTAAATTATGCATAAAATCCATAAAAGCACTTCAAATCATATCTGGCTTAGAAGATATTAATTAGATAAATAAATGCTATGTAAATAAATGCTATATTTAAAAAAAGTTTGCCAACTGTTGCTGCTCACTGTGCGACTTACCCTTCCTTCTCTATTGTTACAGGTGCTTCAACCCTTAGTTCACCCTCCACCGACGAAAGAATGTTAAAAGCTCACCAACACACACCCGCCCGAGTCACACGAAACTCGCTTCGGCAGTGCAGAAACAAGAAAAGCCGGTTTTTTTCGTTCGTCCCACTGGTATGCGTGTACATCTTGAACGATGTAATTTCATCTTAAGCTTTAAGCTGTGCTTCTGTGTGTGTGTGCGTGCGTGAGTTGCTTCTCTTCGGGCTGTCCAGCAGAGGGCGGCTATTGTGAGTTTTCTTCCTCGCACACCATTTTCCTTGTCTTCATGCTTGTTCGCCCTTTTCCACCGTAGATATACAAATATTCATTCTTGCCTGAATTTAAAAGGCCTTCCCCGAAAGAACGCGACTACCGATGCATTAAAATGCATCCAAACGGCTGGGAGGGGAAAGAAGAGCGTGAAGGGAAGGGATGTTGATAACATTAAGAGCAACCGTGCTGCGATATCACCGATTCCGCGCCACCGGGTTAGCCCAGCGGATGCCCTAAAAAGGGTGTACGGGCACGTGCACGTACAGGGGAGGGCGGAGGGAAAGGACACAAACAATCAGTGTCGTGGCAGCTTGCTGAGGTAGCAGCAGTCGTAGCCGTCACCATCGCCACCGTCACTTTATTTTAATTGCCCTGTTGTGTTTAAGATAAGAGAGTCACTGTCACGGTGAGACTAGACTGGTCGGGAACTTGGAGGCATTTTTGTGCGCGATAGTTTCTTATCGAATCGACGCCGTGTACGGCAGTGACACGACACTCAAGATCTTATCGGAAGTTGCGAAAAAGGAAGGGAGTGTTGTTAAACGTTTTATAAAGAATTCCTAAAGAGCTAGAAAATATTGGAACTTACAAAAGCATACAAGGAAGTATAACTTAAGAGCTTATCCTTATCTTATTCTGACCTTATTTCCGAAAGACATGTATTGCGCCCATCACGCGCGGTCCATGTTCATTGGCGCAATTGCTATTTAATGTACTTTTAATCCGTTACAAGCATCGTCCCGTTTCATGTCCATGAAACTAATACCACATTTTATTCCGTGCGCGATCTAATCCACATCGTACGTACACGCACATCGAGATCAAGTAGGCACGCATCGTCAGCCTTACGGGAGTCTTGAACAGCAGCAGCAGCATAGAAACGAGTTCCCGAACGATAGCACACACTGGAACTCTGGGTTAGTGAACTCTTGCTCTCCTTTCTTGAGGTCCGAGCCTAGCCCAAAAGGGGAGAAATTGTTTCGCTTTTTTGCCATGCCATCCCTCCACCGCCCCCTTGACCTAATGCATGTGCTCCACCCGCACCCGTAGGTCAGAGACGGCAACGGCACCAGTCATTTGCTTGATGAAAGCGCCCCTGGACCTCTGGAGCAGCACCGGACAGCTTGGGCTAGGGCCCTTCACAGCAACGAGGAAGAGGTAGTACATTCTTTCATCCTAGGCTTCACACAACGGGGCCCTGCCATCTAATCCAGACCCGCTAATAGCACAATCGGGAGACGAAGAAGGGCGTCCTCTAGATACCCGTCTACACATGCACGTAGATGGAGGGCTTTCAAAGAGGTCCACACCACTGTGTCGCGGTCGAATAATGCAAGGCAAAATTCATACCCATGCCACGCCAAAGTCTGACCGGGGCAAAATAATAATAAAAGGAACGAAGAAAAAAAAAACACGGGTGGACGTTAAACGCAAATGCGGACAGCTCCACGCGACATGCTGAGGGGGGTGTCTGGGAAGGAAGAGAAGCAAAAAACGGCCACACTAGCTGGAGATGGAGAGCATCTGGACGGTGAACGAATGCGAAACAAAATGCTCTTTCAACCCACTGACAGCCGGGATCGCTGTACGTGCGGCGTGATCGTCGTCCGGATCTGTCGGGTAAGTCCGCACTATGGGTCGTGGAGTTTGTAGCCAGGAGCTTTAAAGGTGAAAGGAGCTGATGAGATGAGGTCTTGATTTCTTAGATTAATTCAAAACGTTTAATCGGTTGTCCAAAAATGACTTCCTCTGAAATCTCCAAGCTCTGTTCCATCTTGGAGTTGAATTGAACCATTTCTTGGAGATCAAAGGACTTATTCAATGCGTTCAATTGAGTGTTATAAAAATCTCCTAATTTCAATGCCTCTGTTCCTTAAATTTTGACCTACAATCACCTGCAGCCCATAGTGAGCCCACAGCCGTTAGCCAAGTCCCGAAACGAGCGCGCAACGACTCATCGAACGAGGCGGCTTTGGTGTCTGGTAGGTATGTCGCTTGCATGTAGTAGGAAAGTGGTCTCCGGCTGCCAGCGGGCTACTTCAGCAACCGCACAAGCTCGTTCCAAGCCCGACGTTCCCCGCCATGGCAACCGCAGCATCTCAAGCAACTCCATCCCCTGCTTGGACCGCCAAGTCTCGCCTTCGCAAGATCGCTTCCACACAACCTCCGCGGGGAAAGATGTGGAGCTCGAACCAGAAGATGCCAAAGCCGATCGATCATTGGCTTCGGCCGGAGGGCGGCTTGGCGGTAGCGCGGGGGAAAGCGAGCGAGGGTGAAGAGTTGAAGACTTCGACGATACCAACAGCCACGAACCTCTTTGCCGTCCCACTCCTCTTCAGCCGACCAACCGGCTCATCCCCTGAAGGGGTTGACTGTTTTTCTCTTCTACTCCATCTTTTCTTCTTCTTTTCTACTTTGCTTTTTTTCTATAGCAGCAAGGGAGCTTTGGGAGCAGTCCGTCCGCCATCTCAACAGACCTTGGAGGCTGGGGTTTTTTGTTGGTGAGACTCGCGCAGGTGATCGTGGGTGCAGGGTGCCGGAGTGGTGAGGTTGGAGAAGTACCGGGCGAACATCGGGCGAAGGTTTTGGAGGTGGTCGGTGATCAAGCACACCGTTTGCCTCCGTTCGATCATTAGGGACGACGTTTACGCCGATGGAGGCCTTTTTTTATTCGCCTCTCTTGCTCTCTCTCCTCTTTCGGTCCTTCGTGTCGGGTTGAACGGGGTGACGAAAGCGCTGGGGGGAGGGAAGGTGCTTTAACGCTTTTGAGGAAGGATTGTGAGACTTTGGTGCGGTGGATGCAAATGGTGACGTAAAGGCAAACAATAACAACATCGGTACGAGAGCGAGGCAACTGCGTGCTGGAGAGCGAGAAAGCAAGAACGACGGCAAAACCGTAAACGGCGTACATCCCGAAGTCAGCTCGTAGCGTGGCCGAACCAGGGAAGATGCTGGACGCTGGACGCAGTGGGAAAAGGAGCTGAAGGTGTCGGTCGGTGTAATGTATTTATAAAAGTTATTTTCTCGGCTCCGGGGACGGTCTCGCCTGGGTTCGGAATGCAACACGGGCGGGTCGGTGGGATTGGGCAAGACGAAACGGCCAACGGCAGCACTAACGGCAGCAGTAAAGGAACAGCAGGAGAAGCACCGAAAAGACCCACACAAACACACACACACACAGCGATACGCAGCGATCATGCCCTTGGTGCGGATGGGAACAGAAAAAAAACTGCAGCATCGCGACTGGGCAGCAGGAAACTGGACAGATAAAGAAGATTTAAGGTTTCTTGAGTCACTCTCTGGAGCGAACGGGACGCAGGGAAAGCAGATTGCATCGAAGATGGGCTTGCAACAGCGAGAGAGGACATAAAAAGGCACTTTTATCTGTATCACGCTCGCATACACAGAGGGCAAGAAAGTAAGAATGTGTGCGCTCGGTGGGCCTTTTTTGCCTTCTATTTATTGTTGTTTGGTACGGTAAGAGATTTTCGTTTTCTTCGCCCCGTGTTTGTGCGTCCAGTTTCCCGCCTGTGTGTGGTTGTGTTTGCTTGGCGTTTGGCGTAATGGCCTCAGGAGAAGATTTGTGTATTGTCGAGCGGTTGGACGCATTTGCTTTCGCATGCACACATGTGCATTGATGGTTTCTTTTTTTGCCTGCACCGACAATTGTTGTGTTCGATCGTTGTCGTTCGGTGTCCGGGCGATGTTTGCAAATCGATGATCGTTTGACCTGCTTTGTCAGCTTATTGCATCGATTGTAGAGTTTTGCGATATTTATGGGAAGATGGGGAGGGCTTGGTAAGAGCTTAAGGGATAGTGAAAATAAATTAAAAGCTTTTTCAATCCCGTGCTCGCAAGGGAAGTTTAAACCATGAATTATGCAAAGATTTTTATTCAAGGTGGTCGTAAAAAATATTATCAAAAGAGAATAATTGAAAAAACAGTCAGAAAAAAATAATTAGGATATTTGATGGCCAGAGCACTTTGCTTGTTATATTTAGAATATTTATCATTCTATCTATTTTTATCTATTTTCAGTGAAGCACATTAACTCCAATGTTGGACAGTCTTTTACAGTCCCTTTGTAAAGAAAGGGCAACAATGACTGCGCAAACGGTTCCGGTGCAGAACGGTGGCGTTTTCCAGAACATCCACATTCTTTTCCCTTTTCCCTGCTTCCATCCATAGCCGTCTCATCAGGCGGGACAAAAGAAAAACAGTCATTTCCTGCTGCTGTCCGGTTCTGCCACTGGGCAAATTTCTTTTTTTCACTTCCACTTCCTGCGGCAGGGGTCCGGAGGGGCGTCGGACGTTCGATCACTTCTAGAAGCTATCGGCTCCCGTTCAATTTGTTTCACTTTGCGCTCGTTATCGCCGATTTGACTCCGATTTGGAAAGGTTCCTGCTTTTTTTTCTGCTACTAAATGGGTTTTGGGACTTTTTTGTCTAGTCTGTTTTTTCTCCTTTTCTCCATTGTACGTTTTGGTTGTGGTGCCATCGAGCTTAGAGAAGAGAAAGAGGCAGATCAAACGAAACAAAAACTCGTCCGTCTTGCCTTTGTCAGGCGAAGCTTTCCTTTCTGCGATGGGACATGGGTTGAAGAGACGAAGAACATGAGAAGAAAGGCGCAGAACCTACTGGAAAGAACCTGAGAGATGATGGAACCGGTGTCAAAAAAGTTGAGACAGAAGCATTCGGTGGGGAATCATTTCAGGTCTTACATCATTTATGGAAGACATTTGTTGTTTTTGTACCACTTGAATCCACCCAAGAAACCCCTAATGTGACAATGAGAAAGAAAGTCACTTTCGGATCGGAAAAAGAATTCGACTTCGATCAACTTAATGGTGACTAACAAAGAGCTACCCTTATTTCTTATGCCTCCCCTCAAAAACCACAACTCATTGTGTACGATTTGAGAGCATCTTCAGCAATACGACAACAAAGTTTCAAAAACGACTACGCCACATAATATGACTGGCACAATCGTAATATTCATAATGCCCCTATTGTAATGTGCCTTATGGCCTTACTAATCCAGCCAAGCGTGGAAACCTTACACTCATTGGCCTCATCATAGCACAAGCGATAAGCATGTGGTGCTACCAGACACATTGTACGGTTCCTTTTTCTCCGCATTTGTTTGAAAGCCAAAAAGGCTGCTGCAGCCCTGCCCTGTTCACACTTTCAGGACGTCCCCGGCGCGGCAGGAGTGCCACCAAAGCTGGGATAAAAAACAACCCACTCCGAGATGGGATGGAAACCTGTCCGTGCATTTCTCACTTTGCCGGCTTTTAGTGCTACCTGCGGAAATATCCATTAGCTTGGTCCTTTTCAAACAACAAAATAATCATGCCCCTGTTGTGTCGATCCCTTTGGCGCGCATTAGCGTGTGCATTCTGCGAGGGATGAAGAGAGACAAAAGGATGTAAAGAAAGAAGAACTTTTAAAAGGGATGACCAGTCGGGCAGACAATCCGCAGCGTAGGGTTCCAGAGCAAGCACTTTCTTTTTTCCACGGCAGCGATGCCTTCGTGGGTGACCGAAAGGAAACAAAGTGACGAATAAGCTCAGACCAAAAATTGACCTAGACAAGGCGAAATCTTGGAAGGATCGTTGCTTCGGTTACATCATAGCAAAAAGTTCACGACCACTGCTGGCTAGGGCTGCTGGTACGTGTTTTATTGCGCTACTGCAGACGTTCGGCGAACGCCAACGCAAGTCTGTGCTTCTGTGTTGAATTCAGAAGCAGAAACAGACATCACGGACCATACCATGTGCGTACCGAGCGTCACATGTGTGGTGCAGCAGGGTCGAAGAGGGGACGCAGATCGTAAGAAGCACCCGCGCAAAGAAAGACCGATCGGTGTCTGGACGTATCGGGACAGAAGTCGAGACCGAGCATCAGGAAATCAAGTTTACAGCTGCAGTAAATTTATTGACCATTGAAGTCTATAGCTTGTCGCGCGTGGTTCATGATGTCTTGGGAGGGTTGCCTCATGTCAATGTGTTCAACGCGCTTGTAGTTACGCTAAGGAGCTACTAGAATAGCTCAAGAACAAAGCTTTATTTGCTTGAAAGCTGTATATCCAATGTTCTGATCAAGAATAACAAGATCTTGCTATTCTAGCTCTTCTCAAGATTTTTGATTTAAAGAATTCTACTTCGATGGCTCAGAAAAGTGGTTTAGTTCAGAGTCTTCCACAGTCCTTATCGCACATCAGAAAAATAATGTCTCGTTTCCTTTCCACAAACATCAAAAGCCATGTTCATGTCTCAATCATAGCTGAGCGTAATGGCGCTGCCACTGCTACCGGATGTGCCGTGTAAATAATACGAAGGTGAACGCGCGCGCGCGACTCTAGCTCGCTCCAGATCCGCGGATTGTGTTTCACACAAACAGCGACGCTGGCGTTGCGTTTCATTTCCGGTGCAGCAATCTTAAGTGTCCATTTCAAGCGCCGTTACGGGGCGGACAGGTTGCTTCGGCTACCGTTTGAATGATCTCATGCACCTATCTTGCGTCTATTAAACGTTCACTGCGACGAAACCGAACCGCCAACCGGTGGTCCCGCCGGGTTGCGTAGGTTGGACGCAGGTTGTCGCAGTCGGTTCGATGACACACGCGCGATCGGATTCCCGTGCACACAACGCCCAGCGGCTTAAAGGAATCGAGCGACCCATTTGCATAATTTTTACTTTATCGCTCGCACCGCGTCTTGCAGATCTAATAATTCCTGGCGATACCGGGCATTCCGGCCAGCTCAAAGCACTTACTTTATTGCTCCAATAACCTGTTCGGCAGTGGGGTCGAGGTGGAATTGGGGACCTCAAAGCTCAATCGAGTGCAGTTAGGTTGAGGTTTAGTATTAAAGCAACCCGTGACCGCTCCCTCCACCAAAGCGTAAGCCGTGGAAGAATGCTGTGAGCAGCTACGGGCAGCGAGTCGTTCTTTTCTTTTTCTTCTCTCCGTCTCCGTGCTCAGCGTCTCTTGAAATAGTTAAACGGTTGGCAGGAACGATAAGATGGGCGCAGCTAAATCTGGATCGGTAGCGTAGCGTCCGCATGACAGGTAAGAAAAGGGACAAGTGGTTCCAGCGGCCAGAGATAGCTCGGGAAATTAAATATATTCATGCTGGAGGGATTAATTTCTCTGCTACTGTCGAACATCGACAACGGGGGAGAAGGGAGCGTACAAAGGGGATGAAGAATGGGTTTGTCCGTACCGACCGGGGAAGGTCCGATTCGATTACATTCAGGTCGAGTTTCTTCTGTCTCCTCGCGTTGAATTCGGTCTCCTCTCGAGTCCAGGAAAGTCTGTGCGATAAGGTTTCCAGGATCGAAGGCTGCACGTTACGAGCGCACACGCCGTCTCGCTTTCTCCCTGGGCTTGAGCTGAAGCAAAAGTAGAAGATGGATCAATCGTCCTACACCCCAGTGTGGAGCGAGGGATTCGATTCGCGTTGGCCGAGTGTATTCAGGAGTGAGACGATTAAAGCAAGTTGATTTTTTAAGCGGATTACATCTTTATTCACTCGCTTTTCACCTCTCGCCCGTGTCCTTGTGGGATTTGCGTTTCTTTCGCTTTGCTGTCTCTTTTTCCATATCTTGCAATTTCGCTTTTGGCAGGAGCGGAAAACGATAAAGATTTCCTGCCGGCCCCGTCACAGCAGCACGTGATGGAATGTACAGGAAAGGGACCGATGACGACGCGCCGAAGATGTGAAATGATTTATGCACCTTCTTTGGGATGCATCCGGGCGTGAGTGCGCAGTCGAACCGAACGCAACTGTCCGTGAGTGTGTGTGTGGGTGGGTAAGTTAGCGTGTGTGTGTGTGTTTTGTAAAGCAGAAAAGGGCAACTGACCTCACAGCGTGCGGGCGAACGAGGTGAAGGTTAAGGAATTGTATCGCAAGGATGCTGACGGCGTGAGTCCGGGGTATGTGCTGCAGACTTGTTTTTTGGTTTGCTTGTTGTTTCGGGAAGGATTATCCCTTTTTGGAGGAACGATGCGCTGCTTGAATGAGGGTCGATTGATTTGTTGCATTCGCATCCGATTGCATCGTACGGGTGAAGACGTTTGGCAAACACATGTTGGCCCAGCTTGAGACGCATCGTTCGAGTGATTGGTTTGATGGTGAAACATTTCTTTCAACCATACGGCCAGGCTGTTTCTACAAATCTTAAAAAAAACAACATATTTTTCGAATAATTAGATTCTTTAAATCTTTAATATGATTTCAACAATAAGCAAGCGATTTAAATAATAAATAATGTGTTCAATTTAAAAGGAATATTAAATGTTCAAAAATCAAAACTGCAAAAAACAAACTCGCAACAATATACAATTTTTATAGAGACTTTGGCCATCAGGCCAAACATTCGCCTTTTACAGTAATAAACAGCTATTTTGTTTTTGTTCTTGAAGCTTGTATAAAAAAATCATAACGTTCTACGAATTTTACATCCTCCACCTTAAAATTTCTTAAAAGCTTACATAGACATACGGGCACATCATTGCTCCGTAGTACCCTAAAGCTTTCACGTTACAATCACGTTACAATCAATAGAGGATTGCATACCCACAGGCGCATCCAATGCGTAGCCCCGCCAACAAGCTGAAAAATAACGCTTTGTTCAGGTCCTGGATGGGCCTTTACTATGAAACCAAAAGATGTGAATTTTCTTGATAAATTATTTGATAAACAAAGGAGATAAAAACTCAAAGTTGTGATATTAAAGGTCTTGTTCAAACGTTCAAAAAGTTTAATATCGTTCCGAATAGGATTTTCATTTTATTCGCTGATAAGGTATGCTGTCACATTGTAAGTTTTACAGTGTTCTTTTTATTTGCTATCGCTGGTCTTGCGCCTTGCTACATCACACTGGCTAACTCTGGCTGCTCGAAAAATGGGGTTTGTGGTTCATTGATGTTTTGTTTGCTACACTCGTAATCGTTTCACGTTGATGAAATTTCTATGGGTCAGTGTTTACTTCTACGTTCTTGTCACCACTTGGTGATGGAACTTTTGGTCTACAATTTGTTGCGGGTTGAGTTTGTTTTCTCCTATTTCCATTTTTATAGCTTATATTTAGTTGCATAATGTGTAGCTGTAGCGCTTTTTGAGCGGTTTGTAGTGTATGTTGGAATATGTGTGAATTGAATGTTTTCCCCGTAGGATGGTGGTAATGGTAATGTTTGTCGGTCTCTATGTATATCATTTGTGTCATACTTTTCTTGCTGCAAAATGGTTTCCGAAACGCGTTCTCGCGGCTCACGTTCGCTTTATATTTTATCTTTTCAACAAACACATTCGTCCCTGGGCAAGGGCTAGACGCAGTTTATATTTTCTTTTCTATTTATTCCTCTAAACACTTATATTTGAATCCAAAGCTAATTCTCAGCGGCCAACGGCCCATCAAACGTAGCACGCCAGCTACACGATACTCTCTCTGCCTTCCCGATGCTAGAAACGCTCTGCTGCTGGTAGATAGTTGCTTTTTGTGGCAGTGCTTCGAGCATAATTCGAACCGTCTGTTTTTCTTTTGCGCGTTCAGCGTCACTTCACTCTACCAAAACACATACCATCCGATCTTACTTAAACTCTTGCTCTGCTCAAATTTGTCTTTCACGGTTCACAACGGCTTTGCCAATTTACTGTGCAAGTAAATCCAGGGTTTTTCCATCCCCGTCTGCATTGCAAACGGTGCTCTGGAACGCAAGGTAAAATTCAAATAAAACTTTGAATTACTTTTTCGCATCTCATTACGTGAATGAACCCGTTTTTTTCCTGCCACAGTACGACACTGGTTGGGTTCTGCTTTTCGCTCCTTTACTTTGCTGAAGTCATCGTGTTCTATTAATTCGTATCTTAACAATTAAAAACGAAAAACATTCGTAAGTGAAAAAATCTTTAACCTGACATGCGCACAGTTGTTGCCTACAATATCGGCATAAATTTGGTTGATTTTGTGCTAATCTACTGTTGTTGCATTCGCGCCCTTGCTGCTTTATGCTTCTCTGCGTCGCAAAATTCTCTCCCTCCAACCTGCTTATAGTCTTAATCGTTTATAAAAACGTTTCTCTTTTTAAATATCAATTTTTGTTTAATAATCTTCCAACGCCAGCAGCACACGATGAGTTTGATGCTTCCCGCTCGTAGTCTGCTGAACAAAGCTTATCATGTGTCTCGAGGTGTCAGTGTGTGCGACTCTGTTTTTTTTTTATTCGATTACAAACGATGGTGTTGTGCATACACGTGTAGAACATTGTTTGCTTTGAGCAACGAAACCTTGGAGGAGGTGTGTTTGTGTGGGCCTGTGTGAATTGTGACAACGTGGGAGCGGGATGAGAAGAATTGAAAATGTGTTAACAAGCCACCAAACAAGCGATGCTTACATGTTTGCATACTTTAAGGCGCGTAATAGTCAATTGAACTATTTTTCATTGAATGGATTTTTTTTGTTTTGATAGAGACTGTACTTCATTGAATAGGTGATTTTAGCAACATGGATTCGCTTATTGTCACAAGGAATAAAGAAAACCGTGTGAGAATGTTTAGTTTAGAAACCAATGTAACAAACCAATACCAATATAACCAATATACACGTCAATAAAAGACTTAAAAGCTTTTCCAGCTTTCCCTATTGTAATATGCTCACCAAAAACCGATACCATTCTTTCGCCTGTGTCACACTTGACCAAAGCACTTGTTGAGTTTCATTTGTTCTGTATTCTTGAGTGTTCTTTTTTTCTTTTGGGGTCCTGTTTGAATGCTGGTTCGTTTGGAGCTTTTCGCTTTTATTTGTCGGCACAAGGTAAAGTTTTGTTGAGCTTGTAACTTTTGTGTGTTTTCATAATGTGTGTTTGTGTGTGTGTGTGTGTTTGTTTGTTTTCTTATTCACATGTCCTCGACTGCCTTGTGACTGTGCGCGAAATGGTTCCTGCCAAGGAATGGATCAATACATATGGATACATATTGTCGGTAACCGTAACGCAAGGAAAAGCAAACAAAGCAGATGAAAAAGTTGACAATGGCACTTTTGCTTACTTTTGACGAGATGATATCAAACAACATTAAGCAAGGCAATAAAAATGGTAAGCAGCAACAAAAAGAGCGAGATGGAAAGAGAGTGGAAAAGGAGCAGAGCAACGGCTCTTGCTCGCGTAGAAGAAGTGTTCCCAAAATCGGTCGATAATTCGTTCACCGTCGTCCCTATACCCGTATTGATATCAGTTCTGGGTCATTATAATTAGCTCAAGAGCGAGTAAGAGATGGAGAAAAGGACAAGTGAACACATGTTGATACAGTAGTGTTGAAAAAAGGCTTAAAAAAGTTGAAAAAACCGAGAGAATTGTGAGAAAGAAGGAATTTACGGTTGTATAAAAACATAGCCCAATAAACACTGGTTACCATCGCACAACAGCTGCAACTCTCGTAAAACCGATGCGGTCTTTGCTTGTTTTGTGTTGTTTGTTTCTTTTCTTTTTTTTTTGGCACTGGAAGTTCCTTTTTATTAAAGTTTTACCATTCAACCGTGTCTCGTAGACTTTTAGTTAAATATTTTACCGCTTATCGTTTTAAATTGTTTCATTGTTTAATAAGTTCCGATTTTATCTACCATTTATCTAACCAACCATATCTATCAACCGTGCTGTAACTACATTTTCCCCGCATTAAACTAATATTATCTCTCAAAACAACAACAAAACAATCGAAAACCCCAACACGCTGGCGAATCGAACCGTGAACCACAAAATAGTATTTTTCTGGTTCGTTTGTTTGTTTGGTTTTACGCTCTCGCTCTCACTCTCCCTCTTTACATAGGTCGTACTGTCGTTTTTTTTCTTACGTCTCACTGTCCGGTAATAGTTGTTACTCGATGGTTAAGGGGTTTAAGGTATTCTACTGCCGACAAATATACTGATATGGTTTTACTCTACCGATCATTTTTTATGCTCTACTGCATCCATCGCAAATGCTGAATGCTTCTGCTAGCTGTGTTTTTGTTTTCATCTGCAAGATTTGCTCAAACACAAACTCCCGCTTTCTTGGAGTTTTCCGGTTTCATCAAATTGAGTGTATCATAGTTGCTCGACGCAGTACTGTCCCAGCTGGATAAACTTTTTAAAGCTCTAACATTAATCTTATTCTTTAAATGTGAGTTTTTTGCTCACTGCACGTGTACTGGCTTAAGATTTGTTCGTTTCTCTTTCTCCAGTGTCTCCACACAGCTATCTGCGTGGCTTCCAGCGTGAGGAGTTTCTCTTGGGAGTTTATTTGCTATGAGTGCGCAGTATAGTATTCTATCGTGCTATCTCGGTACAACAATCGGCTGGGACATAAACATACTGACAAAGCCTTTCTATCCTATCTAAATCCACGGGAATGTTTTGCTGGGCATGTACTGGGCGGGGGGGACACATACACTTGCAATCAGCGACGAACATCGAGCGATTTTCTCTTCCCGAGAAGCGAACTGTCTTCCTAAAAGGCTTTTTACAAAAGCACACAGCTGAGGATCGGCTACGGTGCAGGAAACAGTTTTCCAAAAGAACACTCCTGGAGCGTTCCAACTGTAGCACTCTGTTGGGAGTTGTTCGTTGATGACTTTGTAGCAATAATTCTCATAAAAATACACGCTTCGTGCACAACAATAGGGACAGCTTGCGGGCATGATTCGTTGTTGTACAGATATCTTGTTCCCAATGAGCAATGCATTTACGGTGTATCATGCTCAATACTATCTCGGTTTAGGTTGAAACAATTTAATTTTCCATAGGGTTCAACTTCATTACAGTTTGTATGTACCTCACAGGGCAAAAGGGTCATCAACAAATCTAGAAGTGTATGTTTTCTTTTTTATTCCACTTTTATACTATTTAGACGCTTCTTCTCGCATCTATCTATGCTGACGGTTCAAAACGAACGCAATCCATTCTGGTTGACAAAAGCACGAGAAAGCCGGAGCTTGAAAGGCTATTTTGCCCAACCGGTTGCATACTTCAAGGCGCATATTTGTTCTGCAAGGCTCTGAGTGTGTACAGTATGCAATCAGCATTACAAAACAACGCTTCAAGCGCTCTCGGCTTGAATCTCGCTCATCTTTCCGCTCATCCGGAACCGTTCTCTTAAAGCTATCATTTACGACTCTTTTTTACTAAGTGCAATTAATTTTACTACTATATTTAACAAACACACACATATTCTCTCTCTTTTTCCATTTTTCTTTCAATCGGCCGCAACGCGTTGCGTTAAAGTGTTACTATTTGTGTGTCTACTAGCGCTTTTGAATCTACTTAATAGTCACCATCAATACTACTACTAAGAAGAAGGATCATGTTCCCCCGTTTTGATCCCGGGGGGACGCTACGTCAGCTCCGGGACACCCTTAAAGGACCCGTTCAGTTCGCTCAGTTGGTCTCGTTTCGCATCTATTGCTATATTTGTATGAGTGTGTGTTTGCGGGAGAGCATAGGGATATGCGGTGATTGTGTGTATTTAAATTGTTTGGTGTGTCCTTGGTGTGCAGGCACCTAAATCCTTATCGGCTGGTGTGCTAAAACTCTCGCTTCAGTGCCCTCATCCAAGCACCTGCCACAGGAAGCTGTTCATCCCTACAAAAGTGTCCTGCTGGTGAAGGGCACAACGGCACGCAAGGCGTGCGAGGGTGGGTAGAGATTGTCATCAATTTCTCCCTCCACCACCGAAAAGTCTACTGCTGCTGTATTTGGGCTCGAATAAGCAGCGTGGAATAGCCTCACGTTAGGGGACAACTTTATAAGAGAAACTTTTGCCTCGCCACCTAGCACCAAAAGGCGCCATTTGGGGCGTGAGTCTGGGAAAACCGATTTCCACCCACGCGATAGCAAATGCCACCGTTGTGTATGACGTTTAACACTTCCAGCTCCTAAATAACGGCGAGAGATTGGGGCAAAGAGAGCAGCAAAAAATGCGAAAGCCCTGAGGTGCAAGTGTTTACGGCAAGCGGTAGCATAAATTGTATACGTTACGTCAATAACAAAAGGTCAGCAGAGCCCGGCTTTTGAAGCGGGGAAAGAAAAACATCCCCGGCCGTACGGGAGAAGCTATCACAGCTTCAAGACACAAAGCGGCGTCCTGCTGGCTGGGAGAGCGTTTGGTGGCTGACGTATCGCACTTGGGCGAGTGAAAATCACGACACCAAAATGGAATCAAGCAACGTGGCAGGGTTGATATTACACCGCTGGAAACCTACCTGCGGGGTGGTGTGTGTGAGGATGTGGCTCGAATCACTCTTTGCCTCCATAGTTTACGGCACGGTTGATTTGTTCGGCCTGCCAGCGCTGCCGCACCGTGAGCACGATCGTAATTGAAGCGTGTCCGTCGGCTATTTGTGTGCGGCGCGGGCGAGCGTGTGTGCATGTCCAGCTTACATGCACAAATTGTCAGCACTGATTCTCTGCTGCCACCGCTGCTTTTCCTGCTGTTTCCGATCGACGGGTGAATAGCGCCTGAAAGGTAGGCACACCGCAATCACGGCTCCTTCACGATGAACTACCAGTGGCAGCAGCCGGGTGTGTGCGGGAAGCCTGTTGTTGCTGCGAGAGATTGTTTTGTAGCGAGGTTTGTGTTGTTTTATGCCTTCCATTCGCATATTCCGAAACCATAATACGGGCGCACCGTGCCGTTGTTTATGCTGCCACCGCTGGTGGTGCTGCTGCTGCTGCTGGCCGCACGGGATGCTGATGAGGATGGTGGAAAGGATTGCTGCCGACCGGAGATTGGCGAAACGTAAGGCCAAATGCTGTGTACTATACGAGCTGCTCGTAGCGTTTCAGGTTATTTCAGCCGGCCCTCATCCACCGGTCTATTGAATATTCCAGGGCGGCTACCCAGCTGCAGGCAGGCCGTGTCCATTCGATTAGTGCCGGGGCGTGTGAGGGAGGGGCGATGGGGACGCGCGTTACGATGGCCGTACCACGTACCATCATTCCGGGCGAATGGATAATGGAAAAATATCGTGACAGGGACATGGAAAGCGATTTAAGGATGGAGGAAAGAGTTTTGTGAAAGGGAAGGTGAGAGAGAGGAGGAAGGAAAGGGAGAAAGAGAAATGAGAAAAAGAAAATTAAATTTCCAATTGATGGCTTTATTGCGATGAATGGACGCGCGCGGACGCTGTTTATCTATCGTTTCGCCTCGCAGAAGCGATGCTTCCGTTCTGTAAAATGGCCGTTGCAGTTTTGTTGTTCCTTCCACTACAATAACAGGTCAAGCTGGCGGAAGAAGCTGTTGCAATGTTTTCAATGAAAAATTTGCATATGATGCACAGCGCGCACGATTTATGGAAGGGTTCCAGCGTTTTTTGTTTTCTTTGCAGCGAGCGCCGAGGGGAAATGAGTGATTTGTTTTCTTCTGTTGCGTTGAAATATTACATTTTCATTCTTTATAGGGGAACGTTATTGACGTTTATGGTGAAACTCTCAACAATATGAAAAAAGATGAATGAAAATATGGATTTATCTTAAATCGCTAGGCAAGATAGGAGATAACGTTTCTTTTGAGCTTGAAACGCCTAAAAGTATGCATTTTTTTAAAGTTCATCATTTTGCATATCTTTGGGGGCTATCATCTTCTTAGGACGAAATTTAATACAGGCAATAAAGAAAAAAGTTTTGTAATGGACATGAGAAATTATTCTTCATATTTTGTTTCACTTACCGCTTCTTATCCATTTCCGTTTCGGTGTGGAAGTAATAGTGCCGTAGACTCAACTCTGGCGGTACAACCTCGAACGCATACTTCTTACCACCGGCCGACGAAGGCTGCACGCGATATCCTTGTAGACAAGCCATACCTGTATGGAAAAAAAGTTTCAAACAAAAGGCATAATGATGATGGATTGTAAAAAGAAACATTTAAATAAACACATACCAAAAGCACTCTTGCTAGTGCCGTCGTGGTAGAAGTAAAGCACTGCATCCTTCAGCACGCAGTATCGTTTGGTCCACGAGCGCCATTTGCTGCCCAGCTTGGTTAGCGGTCCACTGCAGTCCGGCTTGCTGATACCCGTGGCTGACAAGCGCAGGTTTCGAGCACTGGGAAGTATAATTTACATGACGTCCAGTCTTAATGACTTACTCAAAAGGCCGTTCGATTGCTGCACTCACCTATTTTCCAGCCAGGGATCACACTGCTGAGCAGCATGGCTGATGATGGCGATCCAGCGACTGGCAGCTTCTTCCGTGTCCGCGGCCAGCTGTACCTTTGTGCCTTCCTCTGTGTCAATGGTAAAGCTGTACGGGCGAGAGATGGGTTCCATTGGTATGCGTTCAATTGTGTGATTCGTCAGCATTATCGCTCCAATCGGTTGGTTATCCTGTCAAATACATAGAAAAAGTAATGCGTATTGCATACTTTTAGCCGTTTTTTGGAGAAAAATACGACTAGCTTACCGCATCCGATTTATAGTAATAAAGGCATTGGTCCGGTCGAAGAGAGAACCAGCGACGGACCCACTTGCCACCGCTGGAACAGTAGCGCCATAGGAACCCGGTATAGATCGAGGGATGTGAGGAGCCATCATCCAAGGGAGAGAGCATTCCAATCGTACGAGCAACCTGTTTCATCATGGATACGGGTAACCGTTGTGTCGTTAGTCTGTTTAAGGCCTCAAAGGATCTGTGACTTACCTCCAGCTCGAGCGTATCGCTGCCAGCGTGGGCAATTTTCACAACCTCCGAGTGACTTTTGTCGATCACCGAGATACCGTTGACCGACAGTACAATATCACCTACCTCTAAGCCGGAAGTTTCGGCCGGCGTGTCCGGTTCGATCGCGGACACGACGACCGGCTTCGAGCCGTGTATGCGGAACCCGAACTCGCCGGACTTCCTGCAAACGACCACCGTCTTATCGGTGTCTTTCAAAGGGGGAAAAAATAGACGTCATATGAAGGTTCGCTTAGCGACGCATCTACGGCATCTTACCAAAACTGTTACTATTCTGGCGTCGGTACATCTCGACGCATGACTTCCGGTGTACCAGCCGGTGCGTGATGGCTTGATATTTCTTACGGAACTCACGTTCCGAGTCGGTAGAGCCGCGCCGCTCCAGCGTTGAGTCCTTGGGACGATCGAAGCTCCCGTCCGGCAGCTCGTGCCGTCGCCAAACGTCCCTATCGGCGATGCAAATCCAAAGGCCAGCCTTGTAATTTCCGTGGTAGATACCCTGCTCCGGCTCGGACGTTGTGTCGATGGGGTACGAGCTCTGGCCGGCCGGAGCTACGCAGGGTGACGATCCGGCTGGGCGTAGATTATTTTGTTCGATCTCCTCCTTCCCACGCTCCTCGCTCTGAGGGCGAAATAAATCACCAAATAAAGCTTATTAAGGAACAAATTCAGAGGAATTGTATTAAAAACTCAATGTTTTAAAAAGACACCGTTTTAGTTACGTCGTTGAAGATTAAATATCTTTATGACCAGATTAATTTGTTTGGAAAGGTACTAAAACAGATCGTTTGTCCGACGGGTTGCATACTTTCAGGAACAAAATATGCGACCCAACCAGTCTGACCCGTACGACCTAAGGAGTAATGGGTAACACGCACACACATACACCGGGAAAAACACACACTCACACAACTACCCAGAGCACACAACAACGGCAGAGAGGATCACTAACCGCTTACCTTGGCCCGGTACTCCTGCCGGCTCTTGAAGTGTCGTCGGTCGACGTGCCTGTCCTCGGAGCGAAAGCGCTTGTCCATCTTCTTGTACAGCCGGGTGTGATGTGGCGTTTTGGTGCAGTCCGGTGAGTCAGCGAACCCCTCCGGTGGCTGCACAATGTCCGGACGATCGTTGTCCGTTGAGTCGAGCGTGAGAATGGACTCTTCGGACTCGCCCGGAAGGTTTGCGACCTCGACCTCCTTGCCGCAGTGCGAACAGTGGACCTTAAGGTGGAAGGGAGTTAGCGAAGTGGGTTGGAGTATATCTGGAATGAATCATTACCTGATGTTCACAGTGAGACAGTGCGTCCGCTTCACTATAAAACACCGAGTCCGACCCGGGGGACACCGAGCGCAACGACTCGGTTGAGATCGCCTGCAGGCGCTTCTCTGGGGAAATCTTCTGCTTGCGAGGGGATCCTCCCGACGGGGGACTACGAATCTGTGAGTAGTACTGTGAGGGACTTAGCTTCGTACCCGTCGCAACAATCGTCGGCTGAGGCGTCGCCATAACTACGGCCGTAGTCGTCGTAGCTGCCGAAGATGTGGTGGGCTTTTCTGGAGACCGTACTAGAGGCGTTTTGCTGCGTCGTGGCAATGTCCCCGTCTGAGATCCCACAACGCTTCCAGCAGACGTTTCTTCCGGCACGGCACTGCGCGCCCGGGGTGACTTGCGCGTTTTCGGTCGGAAGCGTTTCTGCTTGCTGCTTGGACTAGCCCCATCCAGCACGTTCAGGGCGCTCTTGTCCTCGGGCGAGAGCTTCTTAAAGCCGGGACTTGGCTGGCGCAGCATCGGTGTCGTGTACGTCTTGATCGAGTCCTTGTCAAACTCCAGCTTGAACGTACTCTTTTTCCTGCGCCGTTCCTCCTCGTTCCAATCGCGACCCCGCCGAGCGCTTCGAGCGATAGTGCCAGTGGCGGCCGAGCCCGAGTACGGCCCTTTCGGCGTTGGTTCCTTCTCGTCGTGCGAGGACGAGTAACGCTTTTCGCTGCGCTCGTCATCCGAAAGGGATTGCGGTTTGGAGGGTTTCACCTTGCCGGTGATCGCTTTAGGCAGGGCGGGCCGGGAAGGTGAACTCTTTTTGCTGACGCTGAAACTATCGCTCGAACTGCTACTGACGGAGTGCGTCGGCGAGGGCTTCGGGATGGGTGGCGGTGGGATTTGGGGCGAGGCGGGTTTCTCCTCGATCGGAGGCGTTTCCTCGCAGACGGCATCGACCCGCGCTAGGCTGTAGATGGAGGACGCACTCTCGAAGGACGATCCGTCCTGTGTGGCGGCTGTTTGACGTTCGAAAAATTGATTTAAAGGAGTTATTTTCAAATGCAAAAGGGCAATAATTGAAACGTCAACCAGCAACAAGCCTCCAGCAAAAGGGGAAAATAATTACGGCATAATTAAAAACAAACGATGGATTTAATTGATTGGGATGGTTTACCAACAAAAGCTTCTTTTTAACATCTAACATGGAGGGTTAACAGCAACAGTGGAAGGATTGCATTTACACTGTTCAAATGAATTTTACTCGGCAATGAGAAAAAGTCATGAATAAAAATCAATGTCTAATTTACATCCCAATGCGATCCTTTTTTAATGTTGATTGATTATTAGGAGTTTCCGTGAATAGAAAACCATCAATTATTCAGAGTAACACTCATTGCCAGTACATTGAACGGATTACAAATGATACTTTACACTTAACCCTAGCAAAAGCACTAACGATGATTAATTAGCACTAAAACGACAAATGACAATAACCAGTTAAATGTGAAATGAAAGGGAAACAATAGGAAGGAAAGGAGCGTTTGGCGTGAATATGATTAAATTATGATTGATTTTGTGTTAGAACAATTGATAATATTTTACAATCTGTTTCCTGATCTGCATCAGATCAGATCAGATTATCTGATTTAAGCAATGAACTTTATGTAAACCAGAATGAATACCTTCACGATGGTTGGTTGAGCTTTGCCATCATAAAATGCATCGATTCACAAATACCAAACAAATTCTCGTTTGTTGTAATTAAAAAGGATGGCTTAACATCATTGCTTCACGCTCTTCACAGAAATGAGTGTTTGCGTTGAAAAAAATACTTAACAACTATTGTCGTCCATTGTTGACGGCGTTTCAATAATTAATATCATTAACACGCGCCAGCCATCATAATGAGTGCGATAAGCATTGTCGATATAATTATCTTTCATGTGTTTTTATGACGGTGTAGCATTTTCTTTTTTTTTCAACCCATTTCCCTACACCCTACACCAACATCAAATAAACCAACTGAAGCTTGTTATTGTTCACCCGTTTAAGGGGATCATAATTGAGAGTGTGCGGTGCGATGGCAATGGTTTAATTAAAAAACGTAATGAGTGTTATGGTTTCATTTGACATCCTTTCATTTGCTGCTAGTGGCGCAGGAATGCAGGGTTCTCATCAATCCGTTCTGATAACTGATGAGCTAAAGCGAGCATATTATCGACTCCAGGGACGGAGTTTCAGCGGAACTAAAAGCAAACGTTTCACCTCATTTTCATTACACTTATAGAACACAGTGAACGGTATGAATAAACGTGTAACACACACTGGGGAGACAAACGACAAAACGCAACACAGAACAAACACTCGGGAAGGTGTGGGAGAGTTTGGGGGAAGGTGGGGGGGGGAGGGAGAGAACGAACGAACAGTGCGTGCGAGTGTGTAAGAATCGGACATGTCGAACCTGTTACTTGCTTGGTCGGTCTAGTGGCGTGGATCGTTTTGTATGTACCTTTAGCTCCCGAAGCACCACGCTTCGAGTTGTCGGTGCACGTCACATAGTCCTCGGTAGTGCTGCCTTCCGATCCAGCACCACCACCACCTCCGCCAGCAGCAGCGCTCTGACCGGATGTGCCAGGGTCTTGGCTAAAGACGGGATGATCCTTAAGCAGATCCACCCCGTTCCCGGGCGAACCTTTGGTGAACCGGGCGGCTATGGGAGTGGGCACTGCCCCGATCGGATGATGGTGGGGAAGCTTGGCTGTGGACGGGGAAGGTTGCTGGGGTGTTGTTGGTCCACCGCTGCCGGAAGGTATCGAGGACATTGGGCTCGGATCCGGCTTGCCAGAGCGTTCGCTAGTCTCGGAAGAGCTTTTTAATGATAAGAAGGTTTATAAAATGTAAAATGTAAAACAATATATGTCATAAAAAAGTTAAAAAGTGCTTTTCATAGGGAAACAGTAAAAAGATAATTAATCAGAGAAATAAATGTGGCGGTTCAGTCTAGGCTGTGACATAGCGCCTAAAAGTATGCATTTTGCTGTACAAAACTACTCATTTCAAGGTTTTTAACGCTTTACAATACTGTTTTACTTCCAATCAAATCAATTTTGCCCCTTTTTGTCAAACATACGATAATATAATTGAATGAGTATAATAGACCAATAATATGAGCAGATTAAACGTTTTTCACCAAAATCCTCCCCTCACTTACTTACCGATGGATCAAAGGTTCAATTTTGTGCAATTTCTGCTGTTTCTGTTGCTGCTGCTCGAGGCGTGCCGCCCGCTTGGTGGGTGAAAGGGGCCGCGAGGGCCGACGCAGTGTGGCCGACTTTTGCCACTGCAGGTCACGTTCCTCGCGCTCCATGCTCGGCGACGGTATGACGGCGATCGATGGTGTCGTGGGCTTTACGATGCCGATACCGGTCCCTGTCGGTTGAATGGCCGTCCCGTTCGGTTGCTGCTGGTGACCGTGGCAGGACGGTGTGGACACGGTGTTTGTCTGCAGTGCAGTCGACGCCACGGTTACTGGCAGTGGGGGTAGGGGCTGCAAGAAACAAGAAGCAGGGACAAAGCGAAACGTTAAATAACGCTCGACCAGACCCAAAATCCCGAGGCAGCCGGCTTGATCCCTGGCTTACGGGTGGCGGTCACACAGCGGTATCGGAATAAATAAAGCTTGGCACTGAAAATGGGCGAATGTGGGAGAGGGGGCACACAGAAGATCCTCCCGACGAGTCGACCCAGCCAAGTGATGCAGCAGTTTTCACCACCGAATGTGCTGGAGCACCGAATGTGCTGTGGCGTGTTTGGCGTAACATAAAATTAAATCATGTCCCTTTCGTCCCTCGTTCGGTGGCTTTGTGCTGCAACTGCATCTGCACTGACACCGATCGCATTTAGAGGGTGAGGCAAGTTACTGTTGGGTTAGGTTTTTGGTGCACAGAGAGTCCATTTTTTCAGAGAAGTAATGTTTTGTAGCAAAGCAGAGCTCGCCGCATGAAATCCAGGCTGGTTGTTTGATTATGTATGCGAATTTAATTAAAGCGGCAACTTGATGCTCGTAGCAGCATGCAAGGGCCCCGGTTCTATTCTGTTTGAAATATTGAATTTAATACATTCGGCCATGCTCGTGTTTTGAAAAGTCATCAGAGTGGAAGAAATAACAAACGTTGAGCTCGTGGCTCGAATTTCCAATACACAATTCAATATTCGGCTAAACTGTAAACTAGTGGTGTGGCAAGCTGGCTGACTGGCGGGTACACAGACTTAAGCTTCAAATTCCACGTCGAATTTCCACCGAAAACGCCCCATTCTGGGTCGAGATTTTCATGCTTAGTGGAAGCGGTACCGACCTACGGGAGGCTTACGATGTGCCAGGAGCAGTGTAAATTTCATGCTCAGCTTAGCCAGCCATTTTGCGAACCATTGTACGGTGGATGTAAACAACGGTCGAGCGTAAAGTGTGCCACCAGTTTTCGATAAGCCGTAACTTTTTCATGGAATTTCAATCTCGCCGTTGAACACTCAGCGGGCAGGCGAGTTAATGGCGAGCAGTCTATAAAATGGTGCCGGCACGAGCCACCACAAAGTGTACAAATTATTAATTAGTGTTGCGCTTATTCCTCTTCCAGGACTCGCTCTTGCCGAAACATATTCTACGAAACGACGAAATTTGCTTGTGTATCGATGAAGCAAAAAGAATGCATCGGAATTCGACCAAAAGTTACATTTCTGCAAATTGTTTTTTTGATCTTGAAATTGCCACCGTTATTGTATGAAACTGAGGTAACAACTAAACCAGCAACTGAATCAACATTCGAAGGAAAGAGGATATTTTACTTTCGGTATTGAATTTCATGAACTCGGGGCTGAACAAAAACGTTTACCTCATTTTGAGTAAGGATAAAAATAATGCCGCAGAAAGATTTTTGGTTGATTTTAGTTCAAAGACGCACAGCCGCCGAAATGCATGAATTCATGAGCTTAAAGATCTATTAACTGTAAATTTAATGCTTATCAATAGTTGTTCGACACTGTTCGACACTTTCAGAATATCGAGGTTTTTCAGGGCGCCTGAAAGTATGCAACTTTTAAAAAACAATAGTTAATACATGTGAATTGCATAAATATAGGCGTCATTGCAATTTGCAGGGAATTTCATGAAAAATTATAACGTAAGTGTTTTGTTGTAGAGTAACACTAAAACACTTTTTTTTGCTCCAAGATGAATATGAGAAAACCCTGTTTGAATGATTTTTTCTTAAATGCCTACCTGATCGGCAATATCCTCCATATCCAGCGCGTCTGTATCCATTGAGCTGCGCTGCTGATGCTGTAGGAGTAGGTTCTTCCGTCTGGACGAAGGAGTCAGCTTCCCATTGTCGGTTAAGCTGTGAGGAAAAGAAACAGTAACACATCGCCATCATCATTAGAAACGCCTTTAAAACTTTGCCCTACATCACCACTTACCTTGTGGTCATAATCGTTGCCTGCGATTCGTTCCAGTTGCCATCGGACGTGTCGCGCGTGACATCGTTTGCAAGCGAGTCGGAAGAGTGGAAAGGGGAAACCTCGCGATGCGGTAGCCTACCTGCAGAAGCGGAGTGATCCTCTTTCTGGGGTGATGGTGGTGCAGACAGATGACGCGACCCTATGGCCGCCCCGATCGATCTAGACCTCGAGGACATTCGCTGTGTCGCGTGTGGATGCTGGAATCTTCCCACCTCGCCACCTCTGTGCTGCACCGCACCGCCTCCATCCCTTTGCTCCTCGTAATCGTCCTCCTGTTCGCAGCTGGTCGGTTGGTCCAGACTCACCGACCGCTTGCGGAAGCTCTCCTTGCGCCGATCCACCACCTGTGGCTCATCGTCCGGCACGGAGCTTTCGCTCGCGTCACGATAGTCCGGTCTCGGTAGCTTCGGCGGTACGGATTGCTGCCGCAGGGTAGATCGTCCTTCTTCGTCGCTTCCCGTCGGCACGGTCGAGCTTCCCCCATCACCATCCGCCTGGACGCTGGCTTTGCGCCGTTCCGCGTGCATCAGCTCCCCTTCGGACTGTGCTTTTTGGAGCTTTTTCTTCTTCACAGCTCCGGGCGATGGGACCGGTGACACTCGGGGCTTAAAGTCGATGAAGATCTCACGCTCTTCTCCGGGACCGTCCAGTTCCTGGTCGCTTTCCGACTCACAGGTCGAGCAGCTGCCCTCGGAGGAAGACTTGGTGTCGTCCTGCATGTCCAGGGGCTGAATGTTGGGAGGCGTCACCGGACAGGACGGCGGGGCCGAGCTTTGCGAGGTGTAGTGTGAGGGAAGGATCGGTGGTTGTGGTTTGACCAGCGGTTGGAACGGTTGCTGCTGCTTTACCGGCGTCGCAAACTGCGTCTGCATGATGGGCTGTACCTTCTGGATCTGTTGGTGGGGAATCGAGTTCCGCTTGGCCAGGGCGTGTGTGTCGGGCGTGACAAAGGCGTAGGATGCTCTTCGTTGCTGCTGTTGCTGTTGCTGTTGTTGCTGCTGCTGCTGTTGCTGCTGCTGCTGTTGGTGAAGTCCTTGCACGAGCGGGAGCCCACTCGAGTGCGGCTGCTTCTCCGGCGGCAGCACGATTGCGTGAGCAGACATCCGCCGGTTCAGGTTCGTCACCGTGGGCGCACTGTCAAAAGATCGAACATCTTGGTTAACGCTACCGTTGGACAGGATGAGATGCTCTGGGGCGGGCAGGGCCGGGTGCGACTGCTCCCGGTACACTATCTCGTGATGGTGATGGGTATGGCCGTGGTCGCGCCGGGGCAGCGTGTGCGTGTGGAACTCCTCCGGCTTGTGGTGGATGCAGGTTCGCCGTGGTAGACTGTGCGTCTCGAACGGCACGTATCCATTCTCGTAGCCATGAGTGTACTGTGACTGATGCTGCTGTTGCTGCTGATGCTGTTGCTGCTGTTGCTGCTGATGCTGTTGCTGCTGCTGTTGCTGTTGGTGGTGATGGTGGACCTGCTCCAAGTCTTGTTTACGCAAAAACTGGAACGTCGGCTCTTGCGAGTGGCTGGCACGCCGCGGCAACACTATGCTATCGTACGCATCGTAAGGATAGGATGCGGTCTCGTAGGACGTTCTCGAACCGTCCGTCGAGCGATAGGAGGTGGCACTGTCCTGCGAGTGGTTGCGCGAGTGCGTCAGATGCGTACCGTCCGAATGGCTGAGCTGGGACGAGGTGCGAGACGATGGTAGCTCGAAATGCGGTACGGCGCCTGCATGGGAGGCGGGCGGTGAGGTGATGGTGAAGGGTGATTTCGGTGGTTCTTCCGACTGTGTGCGATGCAGCAGCTCATGATCAAAGTTTGCATTCGCACTGCTGCGCGTGGATGGGTGGGTTGGTGTGGGTGTGGGTGGTTCGGGTTTGGCGTATGAAGCGCGTTGATGAAGCGCGAAAGCAAAACAAAAACCAAACCATGAAACGAGAACGATGGGGAGGAATTAATGGGGTAAGGCATGAAGATTACAAAGCCTCACGATGCTTTGAAAGCAAATGCAAGCAGCAATGATAGCGATGGCATGCAAAATGCCTCGAAAAAAAGTTCTTCTATCAAAAATCTTCAAAATTCGACAACACTTACGTGCTAGCTTCCACCGGTTGGATTGTATTTGGATCGATGCCATTCTCCTGTACCCGATCGCCTGCTTCTGAGAGGCTCTTCGTTAGCTTACGGCCTCCACCGTTGAGTCCACCATTGGTTTGAGCACCTTGGGAAACCATTTTTACCTATGGAAAAATAATCCGGGAAAATAAATTGGATCATAAGACTTTTGCGCCTGAAGTAATGCAATTTTTCAGTTTTTCTTACATCCGCTTTGTAAAAGCTTATCAAATCAGATTTTATGAAATATTTCTAAAAATATATGAGCAAAACTTTATGTATCTCAAGTAACTAAGAAGATAAGATAGGGGTTTTGAGAAGTTTTATTGCTCTTTCGACTAGGCTTATACCAAAAAAACATAGTATGGTTTCTTTTTCCTCAAAAAAAGCTCTTATTTCCATCACGTTGCCGTTTATTATCAACTCACACTCTTCCCAATCACATTTCCATCTCATCATTCGATCTGAGCCTGAGAGGCAAAAAAAAACCCATCACTTTCAAACAAAACATGAGCCGGATTTGCCATATGCAATAAATCTGTGCCGAGAAATTTATGGAGATTTTATGCTTCCTACGTTCCCTGCTGCACGGAGGCATTGCGATATCCACCATGCTGCTTCGTCTTTTACCGATGCAAATCGTGCGCTTCCGATGGTCACAGTGAGATCGATATTTTTGGGTTCGAAGTAGCGTGGAAGGTTTTGTTGCGATGACTTTCTTCACGTTGGGGAAAGACGGAAAAGAGGAAATCTCAAGGCTGGAGGTGAACTTTTTTATGAGATTGAGACTGTCACCAGCTGTCGCCTGCGATTTGCAAGAGCTGCTGAGTGGGCAAGTGACCCAGATTCGGTGTCGACCTCATAAAAGGCCGCTAGTTCGGTCGGTGGGGAACAATGATGCAGTGGGATGGTAATGGTACAGTTTCCGGCATTTTCCATTTCCAACAACAGCCGAGAAAGTGCTGAAAGAAAGTGAAAGTCTGTTGGCGCGTAGATTTTCTCTTAAAGTGCGCCTTCAATGTTGTTCGTTTGAAGTAGTTGTCAAGGTGATAGCAAAAGCTCAACGCTTCCGCTTACAATAACAGGATCCAATTACTGCGCTACTTGTAAGTGTCTTTAGTAATTAAAATTTTATGACACCTTCCACCATGAAAAAAGCGACAGCGGAAAGAACACAACCGTCAATGCAGCTTGAAACCATCCCGCTTGACAAATGAAATTGTTGAACAAAGAGGATTCTACCGCAGAGAAAAACGGCAGGAAAGAAAAAAATGCTTCAAACTTTTGCAACACCTTACCGCCCCTTTCCGCCGTCACCAGGCTCACGAGTCTTGATATATTTGTGCAACGCATTAGACAGTTACGGGTGAGCAAGCATAGCCGAGCAAAAACACATACTGCTCACCTTTTCCTCCCCAAGGCGGCAGGCAAAAAAGACGAATAAAGTCGACACGGCCTTAAATAACCAAGGCCATTTTATTTGTGTCCGTGTCGAAGCGTATTTCCGCTCTCCCACGCTGGGCTTTAATGAAAATTTCCTTTCAGACTAAAAACTTCAACCGCCCGTTGCTTGCTACCACTTTCTTTCCCTTCACTTCCACTGTCTTTCGAGAGCTTTTCGTTTTGCTTCGTCTCCCTCTTGCTGTTTTTTGAAACTCCCACTGTTGTGGATGAAGTTTGCAGCATAATTAGAAGCAAGTTTATCCATTTATCCTTGAAGCACAGACAAGCTCGGGTTTTCGTGGGTAAACGGTTTTATGCCACGTTCTAGTTTCCTCCACCCGGTAAAAGCAGAAGGATGAGTTCGCTAAAATGAACGGCCACAGTGAATCCGTGCAGCCGAATGGTTGCCGCGTAGGATGGAAATGTTTCAGTGCAGTACAGATTCAAGCAGCCGGTTAGTGGTGGCTTCCCTTGCCTCGAAAGAGGGAAAAAATAAATAAAATGGAAGGACAGGCGATGAACGTTCCGGAAGAAACATTGCACCGGGAATTGCTTGGCAACCTAATTTCGGTAAGCTGATGAGGTAATTGAGGTTGCGTTTGAGTTTGTTGGTGATGAATCGGATTTAGGACTTTCACTTTGCGCACGTTTTTCGAATGTTGATTTGCATGAACGCGATGAATCAGTTACAATCTGACCTGGGTTTGATTTAACCAAACATTTTAACCTAAATCCTTGCTGTTTGAAGCTTAATTGTTTTTCTCGATTAATAATTCTATTTTTTTTTGCATTTTCTACTAGCATTCGTTAAGCGACAAAGTAAATAGATTACTCTTTCGATCAAAGCTGCCCGCACAACTGTAATTGAAAACGCACAAAAGAAAAGTTTTTACACCCATACTGGACCGCGCATTGCATACCATCAGGCGTAAGCCAAGCATCACAATTGCTCCAATACTGCCGGGGGTTCGACTGCACTGGGAATGCACACAAAAGCTTTGCTAAATATTTTCCAATCCAACTGTGATTGGCGCTCGGAATGGAACTAAAACTGGATGTGTAAAAGCTTTACTTTTCTACCACCGGAATCACGAACCATACGAATTGGTAATAGCGAGTAAAAACTATTCAAAGTAGTTTTTTAATCTCTTATTTTTAAGCTCCGTTCCAATTCCGAATGGGCAAAAACAAAACCATAACACAAGTGCAATCAATGCACATCCAACGGTGAAGTTGTCGCTTTTGTTCATTGCTAGCAATTTATCTGGAAGAGAGCACAAACGTTTTTTCACTAACCAAATTTTCTCTGCCTGGCCGATTTAGCCTAACTAACAAAAAAACAAACTAAATTTCCTGCACATGAAACGCATCAGCAGTGGGTTACGGGCAGTTCACATACGATGGTTTAAAAGTTCAGATTTATGAAAAACTGACACAAACAGAGCAAATGGAGAAGATTTTTTATTATTCAGAAAAGCCCTTCAAAATGTACAAATCAACAAATTTTTGCGTTCTGTTTTCGTGGGGTAAAGGTGATTAAAAATATAATCCTCCTATCGACAGCTGTAATGGTTCGTTTGCACCAGATTCTCGATTGAATCAATAGTGAAGCGTGAAAGAGGAACAACCAAAACGAAGGTCGACTGCTGCGGCAGGATAAGAGCATTCTGTTTTTAATCTTTCGCTGATAAATAAGTTTTTGGGATTATTTTGAACGGAACTTGATACTTTTGCGATATTATATGGGGTATTGGATCGTAATAGCGTTCATAGCATTGCTATTATTATTGAGACACAAATCGGCTAAATGAAAATTGCAATGATAAGTACTTCATAGAATTGCATAAAACAATCTCTTCTACTCGTGTGCCGGAAACGATACTAGCAAACGGTCTCGTAAACACTTTACCTCAATGACAGCAATTACCCTATTTCCGGAATATGCACACACGCCCGCACCCAACCGAATCTAATTTGAGCGTTCCTGTGCTTTCGCTGTAATCATTATCGTTCCACGCACAAGCGCCAATGTAAATGAGTAAACTTCCTATTCCACGTACGACAGAACCAGGCTGGCATCTTGTTGCCATTTGCTGTACGTCTCTCTAAATCCCTCGTTACCTACAAAACAAGACAAGGTATTCGAAACATGTTGTCAACAAGCTCCTGCTCAGACGCTAGCAGATCAGGAAAGCCACCGTGCACACGGAGTTGTGCATCCTGACCACTAGTGTAGACGGGAGTCGCAGGGTTTTCTCCAAACTTTCTCCACACCGAAAAGCACTGAACCCATGCTATCCGCCCATACGGCGGGGGGCAAATAATTCGATGCGCTCGAGGAGCACTTTAGCTTTCCAGCGTAATTGTTATTGTGTCAGGCTGAAGTGCGTTCCAGTGGGTTGGCACTTTCTTTGGCTTATTTTTGTAGAGGAAAGGCAGCACCAGCAGCAGCAGCACCAGCAGTGGGATGTTTAAGTGTCCTCCCGAGCGTGCTGTGGCAGAAATAATTTTATGCCATTTCACTGCTCCTAGCCGATGGGAGAGCGATGGTGGGACGCTGTGAAATCACCCTGAAGAGTAGTGTTTGGAGTGTGTTTTATATTTTGCTCCACTTGCACTGGAGCAAGCTCGAACGGTGCTGTCGAGTGGTGGTACCACTTGAAACGGAACAGTGCCAGTGACAGGCACAGCATTCGCAGTGGACGTGAGAAAGTGGTCAAGCTGCTCGCTCACCGTTCAATGGGACAGTTTATGGCATTTTGCTATAAAATGTGTAAATTATGGGAAAGTGGAGAATGTAAAGGGCCCGAGATGCTTAAGAGTTTGGAGAGTCTCTGACACCTTGAAATAGGAGTTTTAACAATTTAAACAAAGCTTCTTTAATGGTAGCAAAGCAATTTTTACTGTAAACATGTCTTTGTCACTCACCCTGTGGATTGTTCTGGGACTCAGCGAAAGGTTCTGCGGTGCTGTTCCCTTCTTCCCTAGGTATACTTCCGTCTGCGTTGCTTGTGTCTTCATTGCGCTTCGTTTCACCTTCTCCAGCACAACCATCTCCTGTTGGTGCTGTTGATGCTGCTGCTGTTGTTGTTGCTGGGCAGCAAGTTGTGCTGCCTGATGCTGCTGTTGCTGTTGCTGCTGTTGATGCTGTTGATGTTGATGCTGCAGGTGCGCTTGGTGAGCGAGCAGTGCGGCCTGCTGATGCTGCAAGTGCTGCAGATGCTGCTGGTGCAGATGCTGGTGCAGATGGGACGTTGGTTGCTGCTGTATGAGCACATGCTGAGGCTGCTGCGGTTGCTGCTTCTGCTGCTGCTGCGGCTGAGGTTGATTGTGGCTCGGGTTCGGCGGCACGGACAGGGGTTGCTTTTGGAGGGCTTGCGGTAGCAGCGGTTGCGGCTGGGCGGTGGGTTGCGTGAGGATCGAGTGCAGCGGGACCGCGCCCGCGTACGGTGTGGTCGTGTGCTGGGCCAGCGTGATGGTGGGCTTCTTGCCGCCGATCAGTCTTTCTTGGCTACGGGCCGCTGCCAGCCGTGACAGCGGTCGACTTCCCATCGCCTCGTCGAAGGAGGTGAGCGTGTAGGAACGGGCGAAGCTGACATGTTTCGTCCTGCGGTGGGTTCGACGCGTGGGAGAAAGAGAGGAAAGACGTTACAAATCGATTGCAGGTTGAGGATGAGGTGGGCTAGTCAAATAAGAACTAAATAAGAGCCTGATACGAGAAAGGCTTTCACGATTTCAAAAAATATTGTTCTTGAATGGGAACGAAAGCCTAGCTGACATCGAAATGTAACAGTCATTTACATGATCGCAATCGATTCGAGTTTGACGGAGCTGAAAATTGAGTTTCCCTGGAAGACGATTGGAATGTTTCGTGTGGGGCCTAAGGGGTATGATATTTCCAGAAATAGAAATGGTCTCTTAGATATAAAATTGTATTGAAAAAGTTAGCAAAACGTGCTCCAACATCAAGCTTGAACAGTTCTAAAAATGTTTTGCTAACATAGCTACACGTGGCATATTATTTCGCTTTTCATTTGCTTTCGAACAAATTTCCCTTCTGTTGCTGTGCAGACTAGATAATGTTATCCGGTCTGGTACACATTGCTTTCCAAAATAGCAACAAACGAAGCACTCGTAGTGTCGCTCTCCATAAATTCGCTGCTATCGACGCATTCAATCGTAGAAACACACATTTTTTCGCCCTGAATGGCATTCCTGGAATGCTGCCAACCTACCACAGAGTTAGTCCTTTGGAAAAGAAAAATCCTCCCAACAGGTCTCATTTTTCAGGTGCCTTGTGGGGACGGTGAGCCGCGAGGCAAATGAAATGGTTCACCAGCACTAAGGCGCTTAGTCAACACAGATCAATAAATAATTTCACGGCCAAAACTTGCGCTCCGCGGGCGTGGAGGTCGAGCAAAGAAGCATGGTGACAAATGGTTTCAGTTCGCCGTTTGCTGGCGATTGGGAGGACTCGGTTCGTTTCGTTTGTGATTGGAGTTGAGATGGTGGTGGTGTACGGGGAGCCTATCAATCGTTGGCCCTCAAAAAGTTGCTCCACTGGTGGCAATGAAAAGTAATTAAATAGCTCATTTCATTTCTCGGCTTTTCCGGCTGTTTGGAAGTTTGAAAAATTTTGATTAAATTCTAAACAATCAATCAGATGAATGATTTGATTCGATTTGTAGAGCATGGGGGGCTTTGGAATTTATTCACGACAAACTGTAAACTTGGCTTTGATTAACGTGCTCAAAAATATATTCAATTACTGTGACTCGTGTTAAATAAATAGAGAGTGGAAGCTTTTCTTTTCGAAGCGTAAGAGTTTATGCTTCATTTTAAAACAAAATGCACCCAGCGATAAGTTGAAACATAGCTTGAAGCATGTGACAATTGGTGCAAAAAATCATTTCCCTCCTTCAAGATCCTGAATCTTCAGGAAGAAAACTTTTGCAACAAATTTAATTTATTTAGATGTCTCTTGGGAAGCATGTGCAGGGCCAGAGCTCTTATTTCGTCAGATGAAGTGTCATACCAAGGGTGAAACTTTCCGTTCTTTAAATTATGATGGAAGATAAGAATCTCGTTTCTCTCTTTTGCATCACCTTGACATGTTTCTTTTGAAGTTTTGAGTTGGAATGAAAAAAGAAAATCAATTTAATATTTAAAAGACAAAAGTTGAAATGAAGCTTCATGAACTCGGGCACTTGGAATTTATTTCAAAAATCTAAAGAATGGAAAAATAGTTTAAAAATTAAACGAATGCAAATAGTTCTTTTCTCATGCTTCGAGAGGATATAAAACAAAGTTCGGTATGATCCAACTGCTTGGCTGAAACATCATTGACGGTCGCGATGCAGTATATCGTAATGTTGATGATGCTAAAAATGTGCAAAATGTTGCTCAAGTTGCTGCTTGATGGAGATATCTCGACTTTATCTCCTCCTTTCCGTAGCTTTGAATTTCACCATTGAAAAAACCTGTCCCTTCACGTTCTTGTTGGTGGTAGTTTGGGATGTTTATTATCATTATACAACTCTTCAACCACCCAAGCAGCTCGTGTCTGGTCGTATCCCGTAATGTCAGAGCAAATTTACCGGCGGATCAAAAACCACCTGACAGAAGCTGCTTGAATTGCTGAACCGAAACCAACCCCGCTAGCCATTGTTTCGTGCAAGTGCTTTTTAAACAAAGAGAAACGCTCTTGACTGATGGCAAAGCGTTTGCCAACCGCTGAGATAGCAGCTGTGGCTGTTGTCGCTGTCTACCATTCAGGAGGAAAAATACATAGCCACGCCGTGAAATAGAAGCACAGGTTGCGGTTTTGTGGGTTCCATGAACGGTTCCCAAATTGCAGCTGGAGCGATCATTGGCAGTGGTTTCGTGGAAAAACGCAGCCAAGAAATCACACTAAATTGAGGTGTGGTTTTGATTCGGTATTATCTGGTGGATTTACCATTATGCTACGAAAAGTGTGTAAAACAAGATTGCAGCTCCCAAGCATTGACAGTGATAAGATGCTTCCAAATAAACAGCGAAAAGCGCAAGCTCGTACCGCGAAGGATGCACTCCTTGCATGTGCAATTTGTATCTTTTATCAATATTCCCAAGAGCACGATATGGCTAAAGCTCCTCGTACACTCTTCCAAGGCAGCCGCGCGCTACACGATACCAAAACAAACGTCTTTTGAACAATCAGCTTTGTGCTGGCGGTGGGACTCGTCTCACGGCTTATAGCTGTTTGTTTTCGCAACGCAGCGCTCGGGAAGCAGCGAAGCAACCTTTCATAATCTTGCCTCCCGGTTTGGTTGTGAAATTTGCCTTTCGCACACACAGACGAAGCAGAAATCCACTCCGCTGACAGTTGTCGGAAGTTGAAAAATTACCAACAGCTTCAGATTAGACAACGGATTTCATCCTTACCTTACGGGAAACCCATCCCGCTCCGGTGTGGGCTCGTGTTTGATCTTTCCCTTTCGGCGAGCATATGAAGCAAAAGAGCTGTAAAATAAGGTTCGCAAAGCAACACGACGGCACCTGCTTGCAAGTCGAAAGCCTTCGCTGTTGTATGGTGGCCTGTAAGGATGTTAGACGGTCTGCCAACAACAGTGGCACAAAAAATCCGAAAGATTTTCCCACGACGAAGACATCAAAAATGTATGGCAAGCTGTTTGGGTGGGGTGGTGTTCTAGTCTCCTTTTACCCCCCCTCTTCCCCTTTTTCTCCCATCCAGCAAAAAGCCAGGAAACGCTGATAAGAAATTGCACCCCATCTGGTATGCTGTTTGTTTGTTTGGCTGACTTTCGGGTTCGGGACGGGAAGAGACGCGCGAGAACGAACCGACTTCAATCTCGCTTCAAACGGCATGCTTGATTGCTGGCAGGCCAGCAAAAACCGGGCATTTGAATTGGTCCAGAACCTCGCGTAAACAATTTTCTCCAAAAGAAGGAAGAAACCACTGTCGCTGTCGAGTGGTGGATTTCGGAGGGTTATTGTTTTTCGCGGAGCGCAATTTATTTGACTTGTCGAAGCCATTCGTCGATCGGTTTGGTTTATTGAAGTGGGTTGGAAATGGCATTAAATCGGCCTCGAAACAATTCAAGTGATTTCCGAATCGTGTGCTGGTTTTATTGAACGGAAATAAATAATTGCTAAAATAAAATATTGTTTTTGTTTGTTTTGCCACAATGCTGAAACAGAGATGATAAACATTTTCAGGCTGATACACAGATTTTATACCGTTGGCAGAGTGTTTTGTAACTTTTAAGCTCTTACATTCCATCCAATAACCCTATTTAAGCGCTAATTGCATACATTTAGGCGCATTGATGTGCACCTTGCATACTTTAAGGCTTAGCTCCCCACAGAGTACCAAACACATATTTTATTTACTCCTAGCGCATCGTATGTATTCGGGTCCAAGCTAACCTTTACATAGAAGCAAACGTTCATGAAATGGGAAAGCAAATCTGTTTGCTGTCTCATTAGCACAGATCACGAACGTATCGTCTCGTGGCAATATTATGATTGGTTCGTTAGGACTAATTAATGATCGAATTTCAAGCGTAATCAGAAACGCTTGAGCTAGCAATCGATCTCATTCATTATGTACACCAGCGCCTAAACACAATTACTAAACTTCGATCGAAAACACGTCAAGGAACTGATACGGTGGTTGTACTGGTACCAGTTCTGATGTTTGATACAAGTTTTCTAGCGATGGATCAATCGCAAGTAATTGCTGCAACATCGCTACAATGACACTCTTCATTAGAATGTATATAATAAGATTGCAACACAGTTTCAAGGCGAGGAGTAAGACAAATAATTGATTTCATTTCCCATCAATAACGTCCCGTGCGCTAACGCACAAACACGTAGACCAAGAAAAAGTCATCTAATTGCAGTACAAGGCTAGTGCTGCCACATGTTGCAGTTTTTGTCCTTCGGCTCTCGCATACACATTTCCAATCGGCTTCACTGCCCTGCCGGAAGCATTCCACTTGTCGTTGGCAGTACGGCGATGTTGGCCTTTCACCAAATGCTGGCTCCCACCGTCCGGCTTGGATCCGTCCCAAGAGACAGCAGGCCAGCTTGTTGAGTCCCGCACGTCTTACGGTGTGTGTTTGTGTGTGCCTTATCGTGTATCAATGAATGTTCGGAAGTATGCCAAGCAATGAATGTCATTGCGCAATGAAGTGTTTGTACAGGGCGGATACGGATGTACGGGGGCCGGTCAAGGTAATCGATATAAATAAGAGGACATCCTGTGACACTTTAATGCGTTTCAAACTCGGGAGTATAAAATAATTACTTAAATGTATTGGGGGACATTACAGCATCGAAAGATAACTTTGAACTCATAAAACTTGGGTACCGCAAACGGCAGCGTAACACAAACCTTGGTGGGCCGCCCGGGATGCCATCGATAAGGCCTACGTTCGGTGGTGGTGGTGGTGGCGGTAGCAGATCGTTATGTGCCGGACATCGATAAAGGCTGCACCATTGAACCGACGTATTGCGCGCCGCAGCGGATGCGTTTTATGTGCGTTCAGCCGAGAAAGACGTGTGGCGCCATTGGCAAATAGCGAATCGATACAGTGACAGTCATTCGTAAGACGATTCGCGTGAGATTTGTGAGAGAAAATAGAGCAAGAAAATAATTTACAAGACGGAACAAGCCACGCAAAAAAGGTTGAAAAATTATGTTGAGGTAAATGTGTTTTTTTTAACATTTAAAGGTAGAAGTTGTAGACATCGAGAAAAGGTTTGTAGGAAGTGTATTTGTTTTGTACAATATATTACAATAGTAGGAAGAAAAATATATGTTATTTTGAGAACGTGTTGTATGGTTTGGTGGACTTCACTTAAGAACAGTTTCCATCTCATCACCTTTTCCATAAAAGAACATCGGTAAATATATAATGTTGAAGTATAATTATACACAATGGTTCTAACTAACAGATGAACTTCGCTTAACAGTATTCATAGGATATAAAAAGGATGTTGCTATGAAATTGTTAATAACCCAATTGTATGAATTATATTGGAAGGAAAATAACAGCTTACAAAAGAGCTTGAAAACACTACTTTTTATACTTAAGCCTTAATGTCTACCAATTTACTAAAAAAATACATCAGTACGATTAAGGTCTTTCGGAAATAATACTTTAACATAATATAATTACATCTAAACATAGAACAACTGTAACAAAATGATAAGGTATTTCCAAAGCTTTTCTTGTCTTATCTTCACACTACTACACCAGGTCTTTATCCAAATAATTTGATTTTCACTTCCAGCTTCCCTTCCAGCAATTTCAATGTCTGAAAAGCGTGCAAACTCGTCTCGCATATCAATCGGACACACTATTGACATTTCGATGTTGGAAAATCACTGCTCACCGCTTGTCCGTGGTTTGATTTTCCACTGTTTCCGGAACGTCATGTCACGCGTACTCGGCACACAGGGACACCGAAATCCAGAACACGGTTTTAGCTGCAGCTCGGAATGATCCAGCCTTTACCCAACCGTCTTCCACCAATGACGGGTTAGTATTATCTTTCAATTAGTGCTAAAACGTTACCAATTTCCCATCCTTCCCACCTCCCGGCTGGTCGGCAACCAGTACCAGTATCTCCTTCCACGCGTGAGTTCGAATTGCAACTCTCGTGGGATCGATCGAATGGCACGAATGACAATTGATAAACGATCGGGCTTAAGCTTCACCCACGGGGATGCACATCTCGGTTCGGTGTATCGATCGAACCGATGCTTTTAACTTCTCATCACATCTCAAATTACGCTTTCGTCGAGCTTAAACCTCACCGCCGTGTGGATGTAGTTGCAACATGCACGAAAGTTGGGCAAATCAATTTAACGCGCGCAAAGTTCTTTAGCAGCTGTCAGTAGCATTCGCGGCACGGCACGGCACACAAAAGCGAACGGTACTGACGGGGATGAGTGCCGCAAGGTTAAACTTGTGCCGAAGCTTGTCTAAGGATTAATTTCACGCTTCATTAGACGTTTCGTTTAAGGGTCATGTCATGAATTTTTGAGCAGGCGAGACCGGACGTTTGATGAGGGCAAACGCGGACAGTGTGTACAAGGCATGGATACAAGACATGGAGGGTCGGTATTGCAAATGGCAGATGAATTGATTGGGAACTTATTTCGTTTGAGCGTTGAAACGTTTAAACGAAGGAGATTAAGGACATACGTGTTTCTTGATGAATGAATGCGCTTGATTGTAAGGCTATTCGACATCTTGAATGAAGCAATGATGCAGAATTTCATAAGATTTTTCCATTTCTTCAATAGTATTATCATTATTATGTTTGAATTTATCAATTATAAGCTTCATTTAATTAAAGCAAATTAAACATCAATTTGATCGAAAAGGATTATATTACCTTTTCTCCTATGCGCTTCTCTTCAATATATGATTTTAATTAAACCTACAGATCACAAAGCTATGTGAACCGTTGTCAAAGCTTTTCATCCATTGCACCATAACAAACTGCTCTCATTATCATAAATAATGATTGCTGCATCGATAGCACCGACCGATGACTTAAGCTTTGTAATTTCCCGTCAGCTTTCTATGCATCCCTTGGCACAAACTGCTTTGGCTCATCGATTTTCCAAGAAGCTTTCCTCTCGAACCGAAGAAACACTACGTGCACTTTCTTGATTGGCTCATTTTTCACGCCCCAAGCCTACCATATCGAGCCGAAGCTGTCGTCATCCGTTCACTCGGTACGTAAAGTTGAGGAACTAGCTTAGCGTCTTTAATGCTACGACCGCCCAACCGACTGGGGCGGAAGAAATAGTCCTAGTTTCGTTTTATAGCTCCTCACTTGTCTCTCCATTCACTCGAACGAAGTACGTACGGGGTACGTAATCTTAACGACCACCGGCTTTAACCATGCGACTCGCTCGGTACCGACGAGCCTGCCAGTCTTTAAGCCGCCTTGGCTGGCCTTGGTACCAACCGGCCTGCTTAGTAATGTGTTCTCATTTTACGCGAGCACCAGTCATGTGAGCTTCGTTCTGTGTTGCGCCATAAAATAAGAAATGTCACGAGAATGCAGATCCACGCTACGGCGGCCGTGCATGGTGGAACGCGGAGCGAAGGAAACGACCCACCGGTGTGTTGTTATGGTAAGCTGTTGTAGCTTTTTGCATAAAAGGGTTCTGCAAACGGTTGCGTCGGGGGATGGATCAAGTGAGCTAAACGGAAAAAAGGATACGAGGCGAAAAAAGGCGTTACGAATGCAACAACGATGAGACTGAGCCAACGTCATCTTGGAATGCAAAGCAACAGCAGACAATGGAAGAAATTTCTCTTTAAAGAAAAAACTCTACACCACAACCAGGCGCCTCCTTTTAGGTGGCTTCATGAGAAATCCTTCCATCGGTTACACCTCACTGAAAAGGCTTCATACCAAGCACTCGGATGAAATGGAAGCGAACGTCCAATTCGCAATTTGCAACTGAACACGCTCCCTGCCCGACACCCGGGAAGTGCAAATAAATGTCCCCCATAGATGTTTTACCAATTCAACGACATCATCGCGGTGCAATAAGCAGGCTTCAGAGCAGCATGCCTCGCACAAGGAATATGTCGGATGGGGAGAGATTATTTGTTTCCTCCAAACAATCATAATGAAAGTCCCCTTCTAGGAAGCAAAGAAAGGGGTGCGTTCAAGAATGAAGTTGAAAACAATACAGGCGAGATGAAGCAATGGGTTGGAAAGTAGTATGAAATTACAGCTTTCCGTCCAGCTTTTTTCATTGCCATTGGCATGTTTGACCCGGGAATGGAATATTGTAGTACAGCATGGGGATGAACCAAGGGGAATTTGTACATTGGATTTACGAGGAATGAACACCGAGCGAGCGAATGGGGTAGTAAAGTAATCATGAGCTTCTGAATAACATCGACGCACAAAAAAAAAGGGGAAACACGCATACCAAAGGAAGCGACGAAGGGTAACACAGAAATAAGTTGAGCTTTACACCGTTAAACACCAAATTTGGGAGAATTGTTCTACTGTTCATTAAAAACAGAAAAAAGGGATACAGTAAACATACAGCAAACATTAACACACATACGAACAGGAGCCTAGACACCGAGGGGACGGGGGGACGGACGTGTGTGTGTGTGTGTGTGTGTTAGCTTGTGTCGCAAAGTTGTGTGGAGCAAAGGGCCCGGCACCGAAACCCCCCGGACGGTTAGAAAATTATGATTGTTTGGTCGGAATTTGCAGCAGTGCGGATACAACCTACCTTGGACCCTCTAACCGTACCGCTTCGTCCTCGGCCGGCAGCCAGGAGCCACCGTATCGCTTACTGTCACCGCCGGCCGGCAGTGTTGCGCTGCTTCCTATAATTAATCCCGCGCCTCCACCTCCCGCGCCCCCTCCACCGGGGCCGCCGCTCTGGCTGCTGTTCGATAAAAAAGAGGTCGGCTTTCGGCGGAAGTACGAGCTTTCCATGTCGTCATCGTACTGCTGCAGGATGGATTTCGCTATCGGACCGGAATTGATGTACCTGCAAAACAGGGCGAAAAACAGAATGAGAACGAGAAGTTACCGGAAGGCACGGGAGGCAAGTAAAAGGGGAAGCTGAGATCGTATCGCCATTCGGAAGCGGTTGAAACTTTGCCAAGCTGGGTTTGGCTTAATTTACTGTGCCGTCGTTCCCGGTGCCAAGGTCACCCAGATAGCGAGGAAAGAAATGAAGATCGTTTTACTTGAGAGTGTTGTTGAGTTTATGTAACAACAAAGGAAGAGATAAAGTCGTGTTTTGTTGGGCGTAGTGAAAAGCGACTGGTTAAGGTTAACTGATATTTCGGGGAGGAAAGTTTGCCCAAAGAGTGTGATTTAAATTCTTCCTTTGTTTGGGCTTTTTTGTAAGGTGATATCAAGGCATGTTGCTACAGTTTATCTTAGAGAAAAGAAAGAAAGTGCAGTTTGTTCATTTAAACTAAAATCAAAGAAGTTCAAAGAGGCAAAATGAATTATGTAATGTTCAAAATAAGCCTTCTCGCAAAAGCGCCTACAAGTATGCAAACTGTAAATCTTGATATGCTTATAACGAATTTAACAGCGCACTTTTAATCACAAGCTTTTAATACAGTATTATATCGGATCAAAAGATAAAAAATAGACATGTTAAACACTTCACATTCTCTCATCAGCACGCCCAGAAATTGGGTCAAAGATGTATTTTTAGTGAAATTAATTCATCCCCAGTGCCAATCCTCATCGTTGCTGATTGAGGCAGCATCGTTCCGTTGTACGTGACTCGCTGACGCAGCACTTGAAAACTTGTATAAATTAGAATTTCACACCTTTTCCTCCACTCCGTACGCAGCAAGCTAACAAAGATGATCAACGTGAAGCTATTTCAATCCCATCTCCAGGGAGTCAACGCTCGTAGCCCAAAAACCGGACGGTTTGTAATTTGTGAGCTGCATAATAATCATTCCGTGTCGTGAGTACGAGTTGTCATTAGTTGGGGAAATGGTTCAGTGTGTCTGTTTTCAGTTTCGGGTCTGGGCGTGTTGCAAAGCGACTGTTTCACCGAGTTGTTGCAGAAGCGGCCATGCGCCATGCAAAATCAGCAATTTCCACCGACTCTCTATCATGAAGTTGTAGCTGAATTCCATTACCATCCCAGTTCCGTCCCAAAATCCCCTTTCGATACTGGCACCCTGGCAGGGACGCTTCGTTTCGAACCTGATGGCGCCGGTTTCATCGCCAAAAACAAAGGAAAAAACAACACTCCATAGCAACGGGACGTTTCGAAAGGCACATGGCGAAAGGGGCGACGACCTCACCGTACCGTTTTGCAGCTGATGATCATGAATATGAGATTCAAAAAATTGCCATCTGCTGGTTGCCCTTTTTCTGATTCGTTACCTGTCCTGCCCGGAGGTAAAGGGACGAGTATGCCTCGAGCCGCAATGCAACAGCTGTCCACGTAAGTTTCATCTTCAAGATATAGGTCAACCCCATTACGATGGCAGAACAGGCGGTTCGGTCGGAAAAAGGTGTCTTGCTGTGTTTTTCTTTTTACCCATGGCTTGGAAAAAAACATCAACCACCTTCACCTCTGCCCCTATGGGTTCAAACGAAAGGCCATCCGAACGCACACACCTTCCAGTTTTGATGGAAGATGGGAGTCACATTCTTTTATTCATTTTTCGTACAGCACAGAATTATCATAAAAAGTATATTTTATGCATGTCGGCCGGCTTTTACCTTCACACCTGGCACGACACGGCGAGAAAGGAAGGATTAGAGTTTTGTGCTGAATTTTCATCATCTCCCGTCGCCGTCTACCAGAATGGGGTGCGAACTCATACTTCCGTGACAAATATATTTCATCGCTTATGTGTGTTTCAGAGCGAGGAAAAACTGGAAACGAAAGGAAGAATGCCGAGTCGAATGAAGGGCTGGCTGTGCTTTCAGCGAAGGTGTAAGAGAAAACGGAGCCTTTTGAATTGAATTAGCCCGGCTAAGATGAGATTACCCGTATGGAAAGCCATAGAAATAACGGATAAAAGAACCATCCTGGCATGCCATCTCTCATCGCAGGCCGGGCGAAAGGATGTACTGTATCGCTGGTGCCCTGTATTGTGCTGGCAGTAGGGAACGAGTGAAGATTTTAGTGTTTAAAACAAAAACACAAAACATGGCCTCACCGAGCCAGATACCAGGGTGGAAAAGGTTCGACAGTGGCAGTGGATTACTCGTTAACCTTTCGTGTTAATAATGGCTTTGTACTTGGGTTTTGTTGTGAGGTAACGGTGGTTGAAGCAAATCGGAGATGGGTGCTGTTAATGGTAGAAGCATGAGGGATGCATACATTGAAGATATTTATTTTAATGAGCACCTTTCTATGATTGAGATTGGTCGTAAAAATTGAAATGGTACTGGAGAGTGTTCATGAGATCGTTACGATAAATTTGATTTGGTATTTGATTTTGTATGATTGTCTCACAGGAGTTGAAGCAGTGTTATTATTGCTCATTTTGAAATTCCAAACGTTCAGTCAGATAGTTTTATTTTACCACAAAAGAAGTGGAATAAAGTTTAAAATTCTAATAAAATTGTGCTTAAAGATTTTAATAATTAGATATGTATGCGCCTAAAAGTGTGCAACATTTTTTACTTTTCCGCGCTTACAATAAATCTCTCTTTTTTCATGTTAAATTTCTTGTACAAGAATGTTTTGTAACACATCCAACCACGCTAAACGGCATGTAACAATTCTACATCTTTTAAAACGCCGGTTAGCGTGTAAAAGATTCTTCTACTAACACTCTCTGTTTGATTGTGCACCGAAATCGATGCATTCCCTAATCCCTTTTGCTGATCTGTTGTGCAATGTTGCAAACAAAATTTAATGCATTCCGAGTGTTGGAGCTTCGAAGCGTTCCTCTGCACAGCGAGAGCGTTCCCAGCGTAGTAAAACTACACATACCAAACATTTTTCCCTATACGCAGAGTCCAACAAGCAGACAATACCAAAAGGTAGGTGACCCAATTGCAATCCTACCGTTTCCCTAACGCTGCCCAAAATAACCTGACGTACATCGTACCGGGCGGTACGTTCCTCTTTTGTGATGTGAAAACATTTTACTGCAACATCGTCCCGATCCATTCGACGCTCCATTCTGTGTGAGCGATTGTGTTTTTGTGTGTCCCGGTGCGCACTCGTTACCACGATGCCAACGGTGCTGAATCCTGAAGGATCACCGACAGCCTTCACCTAGATAAATTGGTTGAGTAGTAGCAAGAGCATGTGCCACATCACAAAAACCAACCATTGAGATATCCCACCAGTGCACTGCACGTCGGTCCAGTGGCGACACTGTTTAGTGACAATCCTCGTCGGCGATGGCAGCTGGCTATCGGTCCACGTATCTCGCCCGTCCAGACGCGTCCCGGCCACGAACCACAAACGATGGTCGATGGACATGTTTTTCCGATCGACCAGAATGAACCGACACATCGAGAGGGCTATGCATTAACTGAATCGAGCATTCTCGGAGGTCATGGTGGCCATGGTGGCTGTTGGTGTGATGGCTGTACGTGGGACGTCGCATCGTCCGGCTGGGCGATGTTATCACCCGAATAATCGGGTCGGGTGAGTGAGTGACGAAGATATGGAGCAGATTTCCGAGGGTAAGGCACACTGGTTTTCCCATTCCCTCGGCTCCCGCACCATGGAACCTTGGAAGTGGACGTCAAGGGAAGACCGACGCCAAACGGCACGAACGAAGCAGTGCAATTTATGATTTCACCAACTTCGGTACCTATTGAACTTCAATTTATCTTCTTTGGCTTTCATCCAGCGGTGAGAAGCGCTCCTGCATCCATGTAACTGACCTGAATGCATCGTCCGTGACGTTGCGTTGGCTCGGAACAGCACGAAAAAGGTAAAAGTTTTCCCGTTTGCTTGGAAATATGTGTGTGTGTGTGTTTTTGCTCCCTTCCTTAAGTGCACTTTTCGTCCAAGACCTTCAAGTCTCACCTCATCGTCGTCGTCGTCGACGTCGTCCGATAGAAGCCATTAGAGCGCAGTGAACGCCAAGACGCACTGGAAGGCGTGCATGTAAGAGATATTCCACGAACTCTGTTGGCCGAACTATTAATAGCCCAACACATCACAGCCATAGCAGACCAGCATCGGTGGAGTCGTTACGGCAGACTCAGCATCCCCCGTTTCCGTTTATAACCGGCCACAAACCTTCTCTCGCGCTTTCACTGCCTGACTGCCATGAAATGAGTGTGCATAATTCAAACGGTAATGAATAAAAATTACCCAACGACGGAAAGCCAGCGCATATAGTTGGCTGTTGTGCCGCCAGGACGACGCTAACACAGTTTCACACTGTGCACGGGCGTCGACGCTGGTACTCGTGGAGGTCACCTAGTCGACTAGTGGAGGTGGCGTACCAAGCACCAGCATCCATAATGAAGAGTTATATTGATCTTGTGGCTTGGTTCAGTGCGAGCAACAGTGAAGGTTGTGAGAGGAAAAAGCAACAGCAAAGGAAAAGATTTTAATGGCGTTAGTATGCTGGATGTAAGCCTTCCAGAGTTTATGTTGATTTGAATTACTGGAATGTGTTTACTTTTGCGGTCAAGATGTTGAAAGTTCTTATGGTTACTAAACGTAAGACGATTATTATTTGGAATCTCGTTTGAATCGGTCATTAATTCACTTAAATGGATCTAACTTATGGCAAGTTCTATGGAATGGTTCTATGGAATCACATTGCCCCTGAAATTATGCATCAAGTTTAACACCTCTCTGTCTAACGCTGTAACTATAGTAAGTATGCTTACATAGATAGAATAAATATCTCTGCCAGAAATTTCGAAGGTGTTCTAATGTTAATACCGGTGAAAGTTTTCAAGAAAATTCCATGTAGCGAGAAAAATTACTTTTGAAGGACTGAACACTTTTAACATATGCTCGAATTCCTTCAGAACTTTAGAATGTGTTTTAATTTCAAGTTCTTTGATCAGGGTAGGAGCGGAATCTGCATTGGGTTCCTGCAGAATGGAAAAATAAGTTATTTTTTTTTTTGTTGAAACCAACAAGACCTGCAATATTGTAACGCCTCAAGTTATGCAATTCGTCTATCAAAAATGGATTTTTGGTAAAAGGTTCGAGAAGGCCCCCCCTGGCGAAATTGGTACATCACTATGCGTTATCCGCCTAACAGTATGCAAACCGCAGTACACTTTTCGTGGTTTTCACAAAGGGTTAGGATAGTAATCTGTGTGGTCAAAATGGATCGAATAAATAATATATTAGTGTAAAGGGTTAACATTTGTTTAAGTTTTATTTTGTTTCAGTTGCGTTGTGGTAAGACATGTTTTTTATTTAAGTTATTCTATAAATCAGTTGTTAGGATCAGGAAAGTAGGATCAGGAGAGTATGATGTTGTTTCGTAATTATATAAATTAAGCTTTCCTGATCATACTGTGATGCAAATCGCAGCTACTACCAACGAATGTACACTGATACGAACCAACCAGCACCGAAATCGCATTGATCAGTGTTAACTTGATTATAAAGATTTTTACGGATTTTTCCGCATTTTCACTTTTTTAGTCACATTGTTCCGGCAAAGAACTGATTTAAAGAATAACTTAAATAAAATACACGTCTAATCGAAACGCAACTGAAACAAATTAGAACGAAAACTTATGTTAACGCTTTACACGGATTTCTTATTTAGTTCTTAAATTTTGACCAAAATTTTAAATCACCACAGCGCACTGTCCATCAAAATTGACCGATTACAGTGATGCGCAAATTTCGTCAGGGGGGGGCCTTATCAGGTCTTTTACCGGATTTTTTTGTTTGAAAAAGGGGAAAACCACAAAACATGGAATTTATTGAAGAGAGATAGCTAGAATGCTCAACCTACCTAGGGTAACGCTGCATCGGTGCATAATCGGCGAGGTTTTCGTCGGAGGGCGCCCGTCGTCCCACACAAACGCCCAGGAACGATTGCGGTGCATTGCGTCCGGACCAGCAGCCAAAAAATCGTTCCCGCCGGGGCTGCTCTATCGAGTTGAGCTGTCGATCCGTCAGGCAGTACTGCGAAAAGAAGGGAAGAGAAGGCAATTTATATAAAAAAAATATTTAAAACATCTAAATTCTCTGAACAAGCGTGTCCATCTACATAGTTTCCCTTTCGCAAATATTAGCCACTCAGCCGCTCAATGATGGAACATGATCCGAACAGCGCGAGCATATGCTTCCGCCCGTTCAAACATCAACAGCCAACCCAATCCCGTTTGTCCATTATCTATCGTCAAGAAGCGCTCCACGAGTCCGCAGCATGTCCCAATGTCAAACATTGTTGACATTTTCCATTTCACAGCAACACGCACAAAGCTGTTTGACGCAGCTGTTTGATTTGTTTGCGCTACGTTTGAAGCGTTACAGGAAGCGTTTCGTGTCGATCGCGCGCAAGTCGCGCTTTTCGATTCCTCCACCGAAATCGATGGGAAAAATTCAATCAACGCTATCCGCAACGACGGGCGGGGAAAATTTGATTTCTATTCAGGGAGGGACAGAGAGAGAGAGCAGGTTGAGAAAAATATCCTAACAAGGAGACATTGGTGTGACGTATCGGAAAGCAAATCACACAAACACCTCCAGCCATTGAGCGACCACTTTCGTGCGCTTTCCGCCTCGTGGATCACATTACGCGATGGAGTGGGGAACGGGAATGTTGTTGGAAATTGAATAAGATTTCAAATCAGTGTATGAAAATTGTGAGATGGATTCTTTCCGCTACCTTCGACCCAAGGCAATCAGCAAACAAGCCCAAGAGGTGTCTGCAGTGTTTTATTACCAAATACACACTTTGTAACATTTTTGAAATACATTTCTGTAGATTGTTTCTGTTTCGTTCAGCAATAATTCATATCATTCAGCGAGTAAATTATGTTTATTGTAGCGCTCCAACAAATTGGAATGATGTTATATCCGCTCGAAACAGCTAGAATGTCATGCTCGTTACTGAAACTGTTGGTGTCACGGAGCACCTTTCAATCCTCCACTAATTGGTTGCATATTTTATGATGTATTTCGGAGGCGCGCTATTCGCCTTCAGCTGGATGATGGGTCCATGAATTAGTAATCCTCCCGCGCCTTTGCAAACCCATCGCATCACAAATGTGACATTTGTTCCGCTCAGACTGTGGCCCCGCTAAAATACACACACACACACACACATATCAAATCTTCGCCCGCCTCTCAGCCATGTACTCCCCCTGGTTTCGGAATACTTTCGAGACACACTTGTCCCGGCGACTCGTGGGACTTGCGGTGCGAACACAGGAGCGTTTGGAGCGGCAAAAGTTTCGTGTGCTATCAAATTGTTATGTCAAAGTCAGTGGCCAAAGTCTCAGCTTCGCGCTCGGATGAAGGGAAACCCCGAGAGCGCACACGGCAAAGGGGCAAAGTTCACCCAAACGCACTGCCAAAAGTACGCCGACGCCAAACAATGGTAAGATAATGTTGTCGGTGAGCAATTTGCGCCACCATCTCCGCTCCAGCACTCCAGCCTCATGTCTTTCCTACTTGCTCATCAATCACGCAACAAGCGGTTTCGATTGCGAAATGATCAAAAACCCGTTCCCTGCTTGGCGCCGTGCGTTATCCTGCCGCCCAATCACTCGAAGCGTGTACCGGTTTGTTCCGGTAATCGGGCAGGGATCTTCAAACAATCAAACCTGGTACGGGCAAAGCCTCGTGTTGTGCCTTGCAAGAGGAGGCTCGTCGTACGTCGATGATTAATGGCTGCGTAACGCTGCGAAGCGAGGGAAGCTATTAATTTCCCCGGAGAAGGCGACAGACAGAGCGGGACCCGTTGGGCGTTGGGTGCACGGGGCTGGATTGGTTGCGTGAGCTTTCTGATTCCCCGTTTCGTAGAAGGAGCTACACAAACTTTTTTCGCGATTTTATTGTCAACTTGGTTTTATTCTTTCTTTAATTTGAAGCTTCCGGGCTGCTCGCTGTGGTCGTTTTCATTAGCAGAGTTTGGTCAAGGAAAAGGGATTTCTTTCTCCTTTTTCACCGGTCGATTGCTTTTCTTTGCTTCAAGCTTTCATCCCGAGCCTGTGCTGCTTCTCGGTTTTAACGGCGAGCGCGGGAATTTAAGTTGTCGTTGCCGGTTTTTCCCGTTCCAGAAAGAAGGTGCCCATTTAAAGTTGTTTGCTTTTCCACGACTTCACAATCAATTATGGTTCAACATGATTTTCAAAATTTTCTACACAAACATCGCCTCCGGAACCCTCCTTTTCCCGCATTTCCCATCCGCCTTTATTCAGCCCTGGCAACGGTTCACTCCTCTGCAGTAGCTCAGCCCTTCGAAGGGAAAACTTTAGTGTCAACGATAAAGCATTCCCTTCCCAGCCTCATCCCGATTTAGCGACTCGCTCGTTTTGCATAATTGTGTATAATGGTGGGCAGCACCCACCATCGGAGACGAACGGTACACCACGCCATCCGTCCGGCGTGACAATTTTCGCCACTCCAGCCTGCCAATCTCATTAAAGAGCGTTCCACCGTTGGGACGGCGTTTTCACCGGGCTGCCTGAAAATGGTTCCCAAAGCGACCACGAACCACTCTTCGTTGCGCGCGGCATATGGAAGGGAAAGGCGGGAAAGTAAAGAGGCAAAACTGTCCCTCTTTGCTGCCCAGCGATGGCGGTAAAAGGACGGCGGACGAATGAATATTAATGTAATACGCACAGCGTCCCAGTGGAAGGCGTTTGTGCTTTAGATCAAAATTTTTGGACCAGTTGCAGAAAAGCAGGAAGTTGGTCCGCTTAATATCGCACACACGGGAATACGCACTTTTTGGACGGTTGAGTTGATCGGGAGGGAAGTGACGGGAATGCTGAGGGTCACGTTGATGGGTAATCGAGTTAAGTTTTTTTTTTGCATAAAGAAATACATTGCATAAAATTCCCTGCAGACACGTTGATTCGTTTAGTTTGCTTTCTTTTCCACCGGGTGACTACTGAGTGCCTTACCTGTTCGCGTATGTCTCCTTTAGAGTAGACGGGAGCCCTCGAGCAGGGCCCCGTCTCAAAAGGCCGTCCCTTCTTTCTGCCCATATTTTCATCTTCGGAGTCGTAACTGCGGGCCGCAAAATTTACCTTCGCCTGCGAAAACGAGATAATGTGATACACAATCATGGCATTGAAGGGGAAAGGGGACGCTTTATAGTGTCTGTTGAAAAACTGTTGAAAAGCGCAAAAAATATATATGTTTAAAATTTTGAAGCAAATAAGAAAAAATTACTTTCACATTGCATACTTTCAGGCTGAATTATATTACCGATTTCGAAGCGCCTGAAAGTATGCAATTTTAAGACCAAATATATCTTTTATTTGATAATAACTTAATAAGAATTTGTAACAGGAAAACTTTGCTATTTTCAATCACAAATGGAAAGGTAACGAGTTAACCTTTAAGTTTCATGCTGGTTGCACCTACCTGCGACGATGTGTCGATATTTCCCAGCGACGAAGCGTGGTGAAGACCTGAAACAGGAGCAGGGAAAAGAAAGACGTAAGCAAAACACACCACAGTAAAACAGAAATCAACTCACAATATCGTAATCAACCTACACGCACCCATTCGAATCCCACCGAGATTCACTTTTCTATCAATAAACCCGATAACAAGCTGGCCGTAGGAAAGCGGCAAACGACATCATTAGAAAGCAGACGGCAATGAGGCGCGTAACAACATTCAGCCGTATCACCGCACCGTACATCCGAATCTGCCCACGCGTGCAGATCTTCCCACTTCCCATTCGAGCCGGTTTCATGCCCAATGCTCATGTCGAGTGGGCAAAGACACAGCCATTCCCGCCAACAGCAGCACCGTCGTTGCGGATTTGTTGTTATGCGACCCCGTTTCGGACACGAGCCGGCACTAGAGCTAGCGATGGTGAGCCGTTTGGGGTGGGAAAATAATCCACCTAGCTTTACGGCATCTGCAGCCCATTTGGGGCTATTTGTTTCGAAACAATAAATACATGTTTTCGTAGACGATAGCGGTGTTACAGCTTCCAGGAAGTGTACCCTGCGCTTCGTTCGCTTTTTCGGGGGTCGATAATGTGAAATCGAGACAGTATTTTGAGGAGCACAGGGGCAGTAAAACAGGCAAGCAATGGGGGAAACCGTTTGAAGGAGGAGCTTACATTTTGCGAAAGGTACAGGTGCAGATTTGTATGTTTTTATTTATCGCAAAGTGCTCTCTAAAAGCGAACGCTCTTCGGTCTGCATTATTTTTTGAAACACGTTCCGAAGGGAAGTAATGGCGTTGCTATACGTTTTATCGCGTGCCCCTAGCAACCAATGTAGCACCGAGGGACACCTTTCGACACCACATCTTTTAAGCTCTGGGGAAAATACAAGGAAAAGAAAGAGAGCTTGATGTCGTCACAACATGGTTGGTAAGGGATAACGTTGTAAAACAACGTATTTTATTTCAAGGGATAAGAGCAAGGTAATGATACCTTGCCGAGTGGAGTGCATTACGCAGTATCTGCGAGGCAAAAGGAACTAGAGAGAAGGGTGGGAGGGACTTTGTAACATGATGTTACTATCACAAGCGAAAACGAAGGAACGATGCAACGGGAGGCTGCGTCTTGTATCAGACTGAACAACCAGGCCAAGAGGGGTTCTTTTTCGAGCAGGTTGCACAGGAACAACTTGTTTCTCACACGTCCTTCGGTAGGTGTTTTTGTTTGCGGGTGCTCTCTCTCTCTCTCTCTCTCTCTCTCTCTCTTCAAAGGGCTAACACAATTCGCAGAAGCAATTTCGCCCTATCGCACGTATCATTTCAACTTGCGTGCTCTCGACAGACACGTCACGTACCGCTCGTAATCCGCCAGCTAAACGAGACGTATTACGTATGAAAACGACAATTTTCTTTGCGTTTTCCGGTTTTCTGGACGGTCTGGACCATACAGCTACGCAGAGTAAGGTGGCGCAGGGAGGGTAATGTAGTGCTTTTTCCTTACTCTTTTTTTCCAGCTGTAGTACAACATAATGGGATCCCAGTGTGTGCGTCTTTACAAACAAACAGAGCGCAATAATGGAGCAGAGAGAAAGCAGAACGCGGCTGGTGCGTGACCGGAAAATTCGATTAAGCCCACTAATCGAACGGAGCTTTGTCCGGTGTACAGGAGAGCCCCGAAAACGATACACAAAGTGATATTGAAGGAGATGAAATTGAGCATTTTGGGAAGGTACGGGGAAGCAATGGATCACACTGAGACTTTGTTTGAGGATGGTTAGGGTAGCCGTGGGTTTGTTTGTGTTTTTGTGGCAAAGTGAAAGAGAAAGTTGATTAGCTTACAAAAAATATACTAATTACAATCGTCAGTCAACAAATCAGAGCTAAATAAGACATCGAAGAATATGGTGTACTTTGATGGTCTTGAGTAATTGAATTCATCTAAGGACAACTGTAAAATATGTTTTACTTTAGTTCTCACTCGTGATGCATCGGTATGCGCCTGAAGGTATGCAAGTTATTATTATATTTTTCTGCTTTTATTTTTATTTGTTGATATCTTCCTTATTCAACAAGTAAAACCTCCAGCACGTTGGAAAAAACTAACGAACACATCCAGTAGTAGTAAACATATGTTTTTAGCCTAAAAATCTTTAGAAAACAATAACAAAAAGGAATAATACACAATTGCTACCCTTTTGCATACCTTCAGGCGCTCGTAGCATTATAAAGAATGATTGTTACGTCAATTATTTCACGCCAATAAACGCTTATAATCGAATCGCGTTTGAACAACACCCCACTAACACTGTTATCAGTCTTCCCTTGTCGAATTACCGATTGTAATCACCAGAGCACACAATTGTGCCGCTGGTGTCTAAAGTTTTATTTTCGATCGAAAACAGAGAACAAAACATCATTCCCTGTGCCCCGTGGGGAAAGAACTCTTCCGCACTTTACAAAAATCTGCGCCCGGGTAAGTAATTTAATTTACTCCCCGCTGGTGCAAATCTCTCGGGAGCTCTGCTGCAAAGACTCCGCCGCACAGTACCAAACAGCGTCAAAAGCACAAGCAAAAACATCCATTACTCGACCGACCGGAAATCGTCGTTCTCCGGACGGTCGTGATTGGTCAAGAAAGCAGCACCATTACCACTGGCGGAAGCGGAAACAGCGATAACGCTCACCGTGCTCTGGCAACTGGCAATGAGGCAATGAGGTTTCGTGCTGCGACTGGGGCAAACTGAATCCATTTTGCTCACCACGAATCGATTCGCCTGCGACGGTTTTCGGGAGGGTTTCATAATTGAAAGAAAACTTTCCTTCTTGAACCCATCATTCTTATGTCTTGCGAGGGGAAAGTGCTTTTTTTTTGGTTCCATTTTGAGGCTCTTTCTGAGACCTGAGATAAAGGGAAAAAGTGGACCTCAAAAGAAGATGAAATTAAAAATCGATAAACTGCTTTTGGGCTAACGCTTCGATAACACCTTCGTCATACCCCACTTTAGCAAACTTTTCCTTTGCCAAGCTCGTTATCGTCATTGGACATTATCATTCCCGTTCGTGAGGATGCTTGCCGTTTTTTCTTCATGCAGCGCTATGCAGTAAAGAGGTTCTTGTTTTCTTTCGATCCTCGTTCGTGTAGAACAGAGCGTAAATATAAATAATGAATGAAAAAGTCGCACCGCGAAGATGGAACGAGACGGGCTGCCGGAGAGACAAGGCAAAGCAAACCTTATCACCCTTCACAACACTAGACAAAAGTTTCTCAAGCATGGAAAGAAAATAAGTTTCTTGCCGCTGATATTGGTCTCTCGTTCACCTTCTACAACCAGCCCAACACGCTGATCGATCAAAATGACGATGATTGCGCTACTTTATCCTTCGCCGACATGTTCCATGGCTCTCCTAGTTCTCGCTGCATCCGGTGTGTTCCGGTGGGAAAGAATAGTTTCGGGATTAGCATCCTTCTGCACTCCCGCATTACACGCTCGCTCTTGAGCACTTCCAGCTCCAGTGTAAACAGTGTTTCCTTTTGTGCGCTGTTTTCTTTCCATTTGCTGCTTCTCCAGCCCGGCGGAAGGATTACCGAAGACGCTTAATTTTGAAGCCGTTTACGAACGTGGCCTGCGGGAAGGTGCGGCAAAGGTAGAGCACCTTCTGTTCCACCTCCTTTCTCCACACGTCCGGACACAGCTGCTCAAGTACCAGCCGGGCGCTCTGGAATAGTTTGGCAAGCTTCAGCTCGTACCGGTCTTCCCTTTCCCTTGACTGCACAACGCTCGGGAAATTGCCCTCACCGTACAGTAGGTCCTCGTCACCGTCAACACCGTGGACAGCGGGTAGGTCGGAGGTGGGCCCAAAGTTTCCGGCCGTTACCGCCCGCCCGTAACGCACCACGGCAACTCGGTGCCGCTCATCCGCACCGAACTCTTCCACCGTCGAGGTCCTATCGCTCAGCACAAGCACGTGCGGCCGCTCCGTGGGGTGCTCTTTCGTCAATTGTAACAATCGTCGCACGGTGCCACCATTACGGCTGACGACGAAGACGTGTCGGACGTTGTGATGGCGGGCGAGCGAGAGGCCACACTGCAGCAGAATGTCCCGGACCGGGTGCGCCGGACAGTGCTGATCGGGCGGGGGCTTCACGGTGGGCCGGGGTGGTCTTGCAAGTGGAACCGTTTCGCAGGCAGCGATCTGGCGAGCGTCTATGAGCGAACGCCAGAAGCAGCGCGGGATGTACCAGGGCAGCCGGTCGGCCGGCGAAGGGAACGTCTCACGGAAGACGTCCTGCAATGTAACACTAACAATTTGTGCCTGCACCTTTTCCATCTTTGTCTAGCTGGTTGGGATAGAGATGGTGTTGATTTTGACGTTTTCTGACGACAGCAAAGTGACTAGCAACGGTTACTATGCTTACTGCGATTGCAGCACCGAGCACAATGCGATTTGCTGGAGAAGTTTGAAAGCCACTTCGAATGAAAATTGTGAACAACACCACATGACATTCTTTAATGGGAAGCGGTGGAAAAGTATTGCAATATAAATGCATTTAAATTTTCAATAAACGTTTCACCCTGACACAAACTGAAACTGTAATTGCAAACCATTGAATTAGGGTCATTTCAGTATTGCTTGTTGCGAAATTACTCTCCATGCAGCGGTAGGCAAATCGCTAGAGTCCGTTCGACTGCAACCATTCCAAGTATGCACATTAGCAATCAAATTTCCATCCCTGTGCACAACACTGGCAGCGTGCGAGTGAATGCAAATATTAATACGTTCACAAACGCGCCCCTCCCTGGCCATATGGTGCCGGGGTGCCAGGTTCGCTTCACAAGGGCACGGCAAGCTGGCACCGAGCCGAGAAACATGCAATTATCGGCTACATTATCGTGTACGTGTATTTACACACAACGATGGATCGGAAGGCTGGCGTTTCGATGCAGCGTTTGCACTATGCCGGGGAGCGGCTTTCAATGCGGCACTAATATTTGGGTCATATTTGGATGTAATAATCTTCCTGTCGGGGGTGGAACGACACACAGTGCAGTTTGAAATGAGCTGAGGCTTGAAAGTGGTCTATAAATTGATTAAATTTGAATTATCTTCTGACCCTGAAAGCACTTACTGTGTTGTGAATATTCTTCAAAATGGTGCAAACCACAAAATATTGCATTATTTTGAAGAATTTTCACATCACAGTATGTGTTTTTGCATATTATTTGAAAAAATATGAAATTTATTTAACAACTCTTTTTAAACATTTTTTAATAACAAAATACTTTAATGTAGGATATTCTGTAGAATTCTACATTTCATTTGGTGTGAAGTTTACTTTTCTTTTATTTTACTGTTTTTAGAATGTTCCCGAACCAAAATGTAAAAGAAGAGCGTGATATCGTCGCAGCGAAACGGTCGGAAAGAAACGGCGTAAGCCTCTTGCCAGGCATAACGTGGATCGAATCTCAAAAGGATTGCTGGCCTCCCTTACTATATGGACAGATTAACATGCTGTGTTGGTATTAGCTACTTATAGGAATCCTTGATAGGTCTTGAACCCAGCATCGATTATTTAGGAAAAATTAAAGATAAGTTTATTTTTTACATCGTAGAGAAGAGTTCCAAAAGAGGAACAAGTTTCCATGAAACATATTCTAGATCTCTTATTTAAATAGTTACCAACCCTCCTTAAAGATCGATTTAGCAAACAAACTTTAGCTACGCTTCAAGATGTTTACACTTACTCATTCAATTAACACCCTTTCATTATGAAATCAATCAATTGGATTCAATTAGAGAGCTAGACGATTTCCTTGCTGTCGTACTGTTCTTCCCTGCAATGTGTCGTAGTTCATTTTTTGCATATTGATTATTCCTCATAAACCCACACCATGTCACGGCTGTTGCTGCTGTGGTCGGCTCTGGCGAAGCTTAAAGCAACCCGAGTGTGACACACATTCCACATCCTATCCACGTTTACATCCCTTCACCTTCCTCATCGCCACCGCCGTCCGATGAATAATTACATTCCGCCCTGCACCAATCGGAATGAACCGCTAAATTGCACGCTTTATTTGTGTTTCTACTTTGCCCAGGTTAATTTCAACCCGACAGGTGGTGAGCCTGGGAAGAAAATGAGAAAAACGCAGGGGATTGACGGTTGACGATAGAGAGAGAGAGAGAGAAAAAAAACGAGCCAAACTCCCAGATCCCGATCGATACGTGCGAGACGTGCTCGCCCGGGAATGCAAACAACGTGCCGCATCATCCGCGAAGGCGTTCCGGAAGGGGGGGAGGGGGATGGGAGAGGGAGGGCACTTCCTTCCCTAACATAATTTACTAACATTCAAACCGACACGTACGTGTGTGGGTTGGCGCTTGGTGTGTGTGTGTTTGTGTGGGTGCGCGAGCGCTCATTCGTGATGAAGTGTGGACGTGCCTGGGACCCTCGGCTGGGATGCTCCCGCGCGACTGCTGCGAGTGATTGCGAAATTTCGATACGCCGGAGGGATGATGCAGCCAGTGTGTTTGTGTGGGTGTGTGTGGGTGAAATTCAAATTACTCCCCAAACACACGTCGGGGTGGTCGTTTTGGGGGTGGGTTTGGCGGTCGCATCTATGCTAGCATCACTGAAAATCAACCACATTGGCCACTCGCCTCCTGTGCAGCCGCTTTGCCACTCCCACAAGACTGTACACAAAATCAGCGAAGGTGATGATTTCGTTCCACTTGCTAGATGATGTAGAGTTCTCATTAAAAAAAAACTGTGTAGCATCCCCAGCAACGTAGCACAACGGTTGAGGTGACGGAAAATGGAAAGGAGTGCTGTTAATATAATAAAATAAGTATATTTGCAGCTTCGTTTATGAGCTTTCCCAGCACGGGCAGGCGACGCTTCCGCAGAAAAGTCGTAACGAGACACTCTAACCATGCCTGAGGTAGCACTTTTGAGTGGTTGGGAGAGTGGGGGAGGGCGGGAGTAATGGGAAGACATTTTAATTTCGCGTGAATATGCAGCACGCTTCGCTGGCGTGACAGGACATCCTTCACAACCCGTCCGGAACGAAATTATAAACTTTTTGATCGTTCCGAGCCGCATCACTCAGTGGGGAAATGTTTCATGCAAAACAGCACCACTGCAGAGAGTCGTTAGTGGTGAATGGGGTTAGGGGCGATATAATTCCACAGAAGAAAATTATTTTGAACGTGTTGCCTCCACGTAAGTAACCTCAACGCTCATCGGTGATACGCGAATATTTACCTTCTAAATCAACTGGGTGCCACAATACCGAATAAAATGAAGCTGTACTTTTGTTCAATCTAGACAAAAATCCATTCCAAACTCCTTTAGGAAAATGGATTCGAAAAAGTGGCGGAGCGTGTCGGTTGTGAAATTGAATTTAAAAAAGATCTATTGATTTTCCACGATTCTTACAAGAGGCAACGGCACCAGAGGGATGCATCCTCGTTACGCTGCACAACATAAATCCTTACGAGCACTGCAACCAGGGAAGCATCAGCTGGGAAATCCATGCACAACCGACATATGTACACATCCATGGTGTATGGTGTTCTTTTGCTGCAGCAAATGCAGAACGGGAAATAGGAAACCCCTGTTGGCCTGCAACCATTACGCCGTTGTGAGTGTTTGTAGGAAATGGTTCGAAAGCAATTTATCTGTTTTCTGTTGCGGAGAGAAAAAAGGTGTTCCTTTTTTCTTTTTGTTACCTTAGGGTGGTTAGGACGTTTCCAGATTCTCGGGTTTGAACAGGTTTACAGAAAGAGATGAATTCGTTTTTTTAAAGCCGTAACGATTGGAAATGGATTACTTTCCTTTCTGCTGAATGCAACGCTATAACTTTCATGAATGCACTGCAGTTTCGATTTACTTAGCATGTTCTTCTTTCTCTCTCTCTCTCTCTCTCTCCCTCCCTTTCCCCTTCTCTTTCTCTCTTCCTTGTCAATTTGAACTATTCTGTGCATCAGTCCATTCCGCTAAATTTAACTGCCACTTCAACATAAACGGACAACGGATTCAATTGCTGGGCGGATCGTGTTTTTTCTGGTCCTTCGACCCGGACCGTCTCGCAGGAGGGACGGCTCCTTACCATCATTATCACCATTGACCCAGCTGCCGTTCGACCGAGCTGAACGCTCGCGTTGAAGTAGCACTTTTCTAGCCAGCCAAAATAAACACTTCAAGCGGGACAGCGCGAAACAGAACGCTGCCCCGCTGCTAGTGTCAGTTTGTGACTGCACGAGCCCAAAAGAAAAGACACTTAGAGTCAGTTTCGGGCGAACGCTCGCTGGCGCTCCGGAGACCGATTCACCGTCGGTGGCACGGTGGCACATTATGGCTGTAACGAAGTGCTTATTAGTTTCTCTGACAGAGTCGACCCCTTTTTTTTCGTCCTCTTGTTTCATCTTTTTTCTACCCGTCGGTGAAGAATGAAGCCACCGCTTGAGCGAAACACTTGCCAAGAAGTGGCTCCAGGCATTCTGTGTGAGCGCTTTCCGCTACGAGTATCTCCCCGGCTGGTGAGGGTCGTTCTTCATTCGACACTCGCAGCACTGCAACCGTGCTCTCTGCAAGCGTGTGGTGTGCGATAATCAAATTCCAATTGCAATCTAAAACTCCTTCCACACGCGCGACGAACGTGATGAACTAGGAGATTGTAGATGGTTTACCGACTTGCCGTGACGTGACGATGGATTTATGAATTGGTATCAAATTTTGTCTCTCCTTTCACTGTGTGTTTTTTTTTTGTTCTGTCTGCCAGACGTGAGCGTATAATTTTATGCGATTGAACAAGTGCCATTGAAAAGCAGAGTGGTTAAGCAAAGTTGTGTATCTGTAACACAATTTCGTCTGCATTCGAACGATACATTGTTTTGCTATGATACTAGTAATGATATTAATAATTCATACATCAATCCACAATTTGGGAAAAGAAATAGAAGTTTATGGAAATGATTAATGAATTGATGTGATTCTCCAGCTTATTTGAATTTCTTTCTTTTTTATGTGCGTTGCAAGGCTGCCATTGTGAATAACGCCTGAATGTAGGCAATTGGTATTACAAAATATACTTTGAAACCATTTTGCACAAATCTTTTTACAAATAAAAACCTCTTTTTAATTTCTTCTTATTTTTAATTTGTCTTATACTCTTCTCTCAGTCTTCTACAAATTTTGTAAATTATGCCTGGACACGACACACTGCAGCTGCCACTGTACCTTGTCTGGCAAACCAGACCGCAATGAACAGTGACACCAGACTCCCGAAACCCCGCATGAAGAAGGCACAACACTCTCACCTCGGGCATAAACATAAATTTGCCCTCATCTGCCACTGCTGGTCCCGTGTTTGTGGAGCCATAAAAATGTAGCACAAAACCGTAGCAGCATGCAGGCAGCATTGCTACGTAGCGCGTACTGACGCATTCTAACGAGTGTCCTGCACCGTACAGCACTGCACTATACCGGCTCTTGACCTTTCGTGGTACGGTGCACGGGCAGGCAGGTCATCGGGCGGGTGAGACCATGAGCACGAACCAACATTAATGTGCAACCTGAACGTACCAGCGCGGTTGAAGGAAAGAGTGCACGACCGACCGCAACACGTGTCCCGGGGTTATTAAGAAGCGCGTCGGCACTGGTACTAGGGAGTGCTGTTCTGTGAAGAAAGAACAAGAACGTGCCGTTGGGAAGGGTGGAGAAGTTTTCCGTTTTAACGACTTGACATAAATTTATGTACATGAGGATGAAAGCAATAACAATTATTGAGCGAGTGAGCTGGTGGTTGTGAGAAGCGATGGGAGACAAAGGGGTAAGGTTGGGTTGGGCTTAAAGATTCTTTGTCTTGCAAGGCGAAATTTTAAAGACGTTTGAATGTAAACTAGATCCGTGGCGCAGGCTACGCAGTGAAGGAAAAGTAATTATGAGCTAAGATGCGCCGTAATCTATGCAATCCGCAGTACAGGACATCCTTTTTAAGCTTTTAAATTTTTTTCGTTTTAATTTACTTAATATTTTGATAAATTTTCTTTTATTTTTTTATTCTTCAAATAAAATTAGGTTAATGAAAAACAAGTAACTAATAAACATGAAATAATACCATCTTCCTATGCACTAAGAACCAATTAAGTATATTCGTTAATTAATTAACCTAAATGGAAGCTTAAAATCAACCCTCCTGTCATCAGTCCTTAGAGTCAGAGTACATCTCATTCCCTTGGGTAGGCTTATGAGCCTATCAGACACCCCGTTACCCACCCACTTTATCAAACTCCGGCAGGCCCGTTAATAATTCATGCACATGCTTTCGGTTCAATAATAATGTAGGCCAGTGTCTCTGCCACGCACATCACCAGTACCTCGTTCGGCACGTGATCGTACCGTCTCAAGAATGCCCGCTCCGTGGAGCCGATGGAGACGCCCGGTCACGTCACATCCATCGCACCACAAGTTACGAGGATGCGCCTGCTACCATATTTATTATGCACTTGAGGCAAACGGTGCTCACGGGATCACACCGGGAAGGGGGACACCAGGACGAGGGTTTCAGATTGTGCAACGGGAGTGTCGTTGAACGTCTGCAACATTTCGCACAGTGCGCCACGGGCAAGGGTGAATGAATGGTTACGTGTGAATAACTCGACTCCCGGCGCAATACGGGCGACCAATTTTCATCTCACGCCGACGTCTTGCAAGGATATTGGGGGAGGGGGGGGGGAAACGGGGAGAAACGTAAGCCAAAAGAACGGTCGGCAGTTGCAATGAAGCGTAATCCTTTAATGTTTGCACTCGGTTCTCGTGCATGCATTATTAAAGGGACCGTTTTCAACGACGAGATGGACAACATGGTAAAAGGAAACGGGGGTTGTGTTTGCTTTTGAAACAAGGGACCGAAGCTTAAAGAAGAGAATCTTCTCGGAGGAACGGACGAGCGCTTTTCTACTGCTTCATTATCCCGGTGGCAAAGTTATTAGCTGCGGGCAAGGTTGGTGCCAGCGGACAGGGATGAATCCCTTCAGATTCGTTGAACGATAAGCCGTTTCAGTGGAGTTGTCTGCTGCAGCTAATACCGTCTCGTTTGCTTCGTAAAGCCGTTAGAGCGTTTTGAGATGAGATTTACCTTTCGTTTTGTGCATATTAATGAATCCGTTGAAGCTTGAAGGGAAAGATTATTTCGGAAATAGCTTGAGTGAGGCCGCAACGAGGATAAGATTCAACAGGAACTATTTTTTTGCAGCTCACAAACATAAAAGCTCTCTTCCAAATGTATGAGAACGATCTACACGAGCTGTAAAAGCAGGGTGCCTTCATTCCACGATGATCCAACTCATGGAAGAACACAACCAAACGTCCATCACGAGTCTATTGCCTCCTCCCCCCCCCCCTTCCTTGAAAAATTTTCTCCCTCACGCATTCTCCCTTTTTCGTTTGCATCTTTCCAGCCCTCAGTTAAGACGAAAATGAAATTAAACCAAATTAAGCGGTAATTAAAACTGAATGATACTACCATAAGCACTTCATCGACAGTCTGAGCAAAGAAGAGTTGCTATTGCTGCTAGTTTATCCTTTTGCTCCTCCAAACTGTGCCTTGATGATGATGCTATCCATTGGGGGAAAGGGTTAGCACTCAGCGCTGCAAGATTGGTGCTCGTCAGTTCGTCATCAAAAACTAAATGAAGCTAATTTCATCAACATGCAGCAGCAAAACGGATGGCTGATGTAGAAATGTAATCATCAGCATGTGAACGTTTTGTGTGAAGAAACAAATTGGTTTTGGATTGAATCAATGTTTGCTGTGTGAGCTTTATGTAAGGAAGGTGCCAGTTTTATAGGTTTTTAAGACGTTCGACCGCTGCAGATGGTGCGAAATTAATCACGTTCAACGGTATTCAATCATCGTTATGCGCAAGACATGAAGATATAAAACACATTTTGTCTGCAGAAATCGCTAAGTCGAATTGCACAAAATACTCCCAAAATGTGTCCATCAAAATATCAATTCTTTTCTACCAAGCAACGTTGATGGAGAGATAATAAAATAAAGTTGAAAAAAATCGATGAAAAAAGCAATCAATCTGTGTTGCAGCATGTTTTGCTCGATTTGTCTCGTAAACTGCAAAAACGAATCTTGCGAAAATTGCCTCCCCAGAAAGTGATACAGCATCATAATGGAGCATTGATTTCTAAATTGATGAAAAAATTTAATTTATTAAACTATTAAACGCCATCGCTACCATCGTTCGCACAAAAAAAGGCTCTCAGCTGTTTTCGCCCACAGCTCCCTCCGGAAAATTGACCAATAATAGAGAAAATATTCAATTATTTCACCCTACTCCATAAAAGCCATCAGCAGCGTGAGGATGGTGTGAATTCTACTCCAAGCACCTCTCACAATACCCTTAGCAACTTTAGAGCTGACTTTTGTTATCTGCCTCTTGTGAAACATTGCCCGACCAGATAAAGCACAGTGATGTGTCGGCTTTTTTTTTTCTCTACTCGCAACAGAAATGGAAAAATCAAATCACCACAAATCTGTTTCATTTGCTATTGATTTTGCCAGGTGTGAGATTGAATTGCGGCAGGCGTTTTAAATGTGGGAGAAAAGCTTCATGAATATTAAGCGTGTGGGCTGAAGAGGATAAATACCCGACAGGCCTCAGGGAGTTTCGGGTGCCAAACACTTGGCCCAACAGCATTGAACGGCTATCGGAGGCACGTGTTTGGCATTTAAATTTATGCTAAATGAACTGTTTCCTGTCAGCTCTTTGTAACTGCCGCCGATGGATTGTGATTGTGCAGTTTGAGCGTTTCTTCCGCGTCACTAACCAAACTCGTTTATATTGTGTGAATATTTTTGGGCTGAAAATAGGTTGTTTTCCATTTCTTGTTTTTTTTCTCATAATAAATTGCAAAGTCCAATAAAAAAAAAACCTACCAGAAAACCCTCTTACCCTTATCATCTTCAAACACTGAGAGAGTAACAGGATAGCCTTGCCCATGCCAAACGAGCTTGATTGCCGGTTAATTATTGTTATTATTTTGCTCCCTCTCAAGACTCGCCCTTATCCCACTTACCGAACAAACGGGTCACCCTTCTTTTTGTTCCACTCTCTGCGTCCTTTTCAGCGCAAGCAACCCGCAACTGACCGGGAGGGATCGGTTTCGTTGTGGCATTCGTGCACCCTGCAATTAAAGGCACATCCTTGCACGTCCCTGGTTACTGTCCCCGGGTTCAGCTCTCCTCAGGGAAGAGATACAGCTATATGTAAAGGTTTCCGCTTCATTTAGCAACTATTAATCTCGTACCGCTCACGTGCCCAGACCGCGAACCAGGTCTGGCAGACAGGTGGGGGAGGGACGGGTGATAATTTGTATGCAAACCGCAGCACCACGTAGCAGAAGCTTCCGCTGTTGGGAGCGAAAATGGAGAGTCAAGATGCTTGGACACAGCAACCTCGGTGTGGTCAAACCATTACGTGGTGGGAAGGTGTAAAACTTTTTCAAATAAAAGCAAAATGTTTCACAGGATAGTCCGTAGATAAATATGGCAAAAAAATAGGTAAAAGACATCTTTCTAGTGTCTAGTGAATGCTGCAAGTGAACAGCTCATTAAAGCAGCTTTAAAAGATTATGAATTCAAACCTCAAAATGGGTGTTTTTGTCTGTAAAAGTTCTCTTCTAGGAATGAGCATCAAGGATGAAAAAGATGAAGCAGTTGCCTGCAATCTCATCCTGCCTTTCGGCTCAAAATCTAGATCCTTTAGGCTTCGTGTTATTCAAAGAAACCCTTAGACGTTGGCGAGAGTTGGAAGAGCACCATTCTTGGAAAGCACTTTATGGAAAATCCCCACCCTTATCCAGTATGCGAAGGGCCCGGAAGGATGAAAAACTTGCTAGACATCACTCCAACCCCTCCGCAAGGGTTTGTGAGCCCAAAAGGTACGAGACCTAGCCCGAAACGCACCGGCCAGCCTCTGCAAGTGGATGATATTTTTATCCCAAACTGGCCTGGGCCCACACTATCAGCTCGCAAGCACGCAAGATTAACATATGATTGGAAAGTTAGCTTTCAGCACGTCCCATCACTACCGAAAGCGATGATGGATTGATTCGTTTGCTCCGTGGAAAAAAACGTTACCCGGCTAGCCCGACAGTTGATGATAAATTGCCAGCAAAAGGAAAAGCATGCTCCCGGTGCGGCTGACCAGCGTGTGGCTGGCGTAAAGGATGGTAGTTCATATTTTCCTCCCCGTCCCAAAATGCCAAGGCTTATCTAATCTGGTTTTAAAATTAACCTCAAATTCGCAACGTCACCGTCAGCGAGAATGACGCTGGTCTGCTTGATGCTGCTCAGTTCATCTTCCCTCCCTAGGCGCAGCGTATGGCGCTACCGCATGAATCACCGCTCCGTAAATTATGATTAATGGAAGCAATGTGCAGGCAGGGCTGGTTCGAGCTTTTAGATCAGCCACTGGTTTACGCCGAATCTGTGCCCGTTTGCTCGATGAAGGGTACAAGGTTCGAGCGGAAAGTTTCGTCACTTTACGTGACGTAAGGCTTTCGTTGAAAATGTAGCTTTTTTTAAAAGCAATTCGATACTGACACACTTACTGGCCCGTTTTGGAAAGGATTATGTCAACATTAAATATAGATTGCACCCTGCAAGAGCAGTGTGCAGTAAACTGCTTGCAAGAACTGTGTGCGCATCTTCCTACACTTTTATCGTTTATTTTTATCACATCAATTTTATTGCATCAGCCCTCTTCTACCTACACTCTCGTGTATTTACGCTGCAGCTATTTAGGGCACACTTCGCCTCAACTCACAAAGCGGCCGTGTGAGGCTAGAGCTAAGGGTCCAATTTCTCGCAACCGACTGCATCCCGTCTACAGTGCCAGTGGGTGGACACATGGCAAACATAGCCGACCCACACACACACACACAGAAACGCCCTTGCTCGAAGCTGTAGGTGTTGAAGAAAGGTTGCTCGAGGCTACAGTGTTTGCCTGATTGCCACCCTGCCACCAACCCTGACCCTGTTCTCCGTCCACTTCTGGATTCGGCCTAATGAAATACGAAATAACTTGTCAGCTGGATCACTGGAACCTACCACACTGGATTGGGAAAGCTTTATTGGAATGACACAGCCAGGCAAGCTTTTATTTGTTGTCGGGCCGAACCAGTCGTGCTGGGAGCCGTTTTGTACCGGATTGCTACTTATGATCCGGCGAGTCAATACAACATCATCATCCACTGGCAGCCTACAGGTTAGTGGTTTGGATTTTCCGAGCCTAAATGTAGGCGCTTCTCTGATGGGAACAGTGTGTGAAACAAAGCGTGTGGGTGGGTGCGAGCGAACGAGAGGTAGGGTAATAAACTGCTACCGCCTCGCCTGGATCGATTGATTTTTGATTTCCTTTTCTTCCTCATTTTACGTATTTTTCCTTCTCCCAACTGCTGGGCTGGGCAAGGATTTTGGTGACGTTTGCACCACTCGCCGGAATGTCGCTGCCGTTCAGGGGAAAGCAATTTGAGTGGAAATATTTCCGAACGAAAGGAAAGAGATTCTTTCACGCACAGCAGCACAAGCGCGCGACTACACGATCATTCTCACCAGGCTCACCAGCTAGTTCACATAATTTTGTACGGATTAGTGGTGAGCTTCATTTTTTCGTCTCTTTTGACCGGGGTTGTAGCAAGGCAAGGATAAGTACGGCGAAACGAGCAGCAAAGTACCGAAATTCCTGTCCAACCATTAACATTCCCATTTTTTGTGTGTGTTAAACTCTTCCGGGTGGCGGGATTTGGAGCGTCCTGAGCGTACGTCGTAAAGGAAGAACGGAAATCTTTTGTTCTCTTGAGCTTTATTTATGGGAAGAAATCGCACATTGCATCGATTGAGGTTTGAAAAAGAGGAATGAGCCATGGTTGTTTGCATCTAAAATCATTAAACATGGTAAGGCTTTCAAAACTATTCCATATCAGTATGATGTGTGCGACAAATCCTCAATAATTGCTTCCTTTTGTTGAACTGTTTTCCTTTTTCTCTGTGCTCCTTCATCGTTGACAGCGCTATAGACGTCAAGCTGTTAAGCTTCTCTCAACAAATCCCTCCTCTCCTACACAACCCCCACAAAAAGCTCTTGCTTATTCACACACATGCAACCAAACCAGCAAGCGACCCGTCAATCAATCGTATTACCACACCTCAGACTAGCTGGCGGGGTGTCACGCCAATTAGTCGATTGCAGTTTTATTTCGGGCTGGCGTGTTGCGGTCACTGTGGCAAGCGGATTAAAGTGGCAGATCTAATCCAGAAGCCGGCTTGTTGCTGTGAGCACTTAGCTGCATAATAATCTGTTGCTCGGCGCCGCGTTAAAGTACGCTCGAGTGGTTCGGCGATGGGACTGTTCATTTTCGTAAGTGTTGGATGACATTTGCCGACAGTGGCTTATTCAAGGGTGCTTGATATCTCAGCCGCTCGATTTGGATGACCATTCAAACGGTGTTGAACAATGTTTCTTTTTTTAAAAAATAAGGTAACCAGCTACCTTTGACCTGTTCGATCATTACTCTTCTCCCGAAGCAGTACCTTTTTTGCTTAATTTTATTACTCAAGCTCTTTCACAGTCCTTCCGCAAAACTCCTCACATGTGATCATTAGTGTAGCTGCTGATAGCTGCAACATTGTACACGGAACCGGGGAAAGGCTTCCCTAACCCAATAAACAGACGCCCAAAATAGCACCCTGGTGGGTCGTAATTTTGGCCCATTGTCTCCACAGTACCGCAGCCACGATGCAGGCATCGCAAAACCGCGCCAAAGGCTTGGCAGCAGAGCCGAAAACACACACATACTCACGCACGCTCTCAAAATGGCATCCGCATCCCAGATCCGTAGGGTTTGGCCACGTCGAGTTAAATCGAACAAAAACCAGATGATATACGGTTGTAACCGATTATGTATTGCACCATAAAACATCACGCAACAACAATTTTGCAAATGCACACCCTCTGGTGGACGGGCGGGAAGGAAATTTCTTGCAGAAGGGGAGTGTTAAAGCGGAGTTAAAGCGGTGGCAGCGGTGAAAGATACGCTTTTATTACGCGTGATGGAATTGGCTTGCCGGCTTGGAGGCTAAATCCCAACTCACACCGAGCCGCTCACATGTGCAAAGGTTTAGTTTTGAAATTTAAAATACGACCTTTGGGGTCGTTATTTATCTTGCTTCACTGTTTCGCTCGAGGTTGCATGGTGCAAATTAATTTTAAGTACAGGCGAACTGTATGTAAATTATGGATCTTCCGAGCCGTGATGGGACTTGGAGTCGGAAAAGGGATTATTTTAAATTTATATAAGTAAATTAAGCTCATCATTAAAAGACTCAAAATATGACTGACTATTAAAAACAAGCTCAAAAGCGTTGTCATTCATGGATTTTATGCAAAAAACCAGCGTACACTTCAATTGCCCGGAAAACCTCCTGAATGTATGCAATTGTTTAGTACTAAACGCCTAAAGCTATGTAATCGGAATTGCAATATTACCATTTTGTATGCATTATTAAGACAAACACATGTACTAAACCTTTGGATCGATTTCGCACTACTTATCCCCTTGTTTGTGTAATTTTAATCCCTTATCGTCGGTAACCACTGATAAAGGTAATACATAATTTAAACCCACACCAGCGCAACGAACCCCTGGCACCGTATCGGTAGTAGACGTTTAGTGTTGAAAGCAATTTACCTGATGTCACTCAGCACTCCCAGCAGGGCCCGCCTGTCGCCTGTCACCAAGAATTTCGTCCCGTTCTAGTGTATGCTCTTACACCACTGTTGCTCGCCTTCTTTTATCCCATCCTGGGAGCAGCTGCTGGTTCCGTGTTATCTTTTTTCTTACTGCTTTCGGTTTTGTTACCACCTCCCCTTTGCCGACACTGTCGCTAGGATTATATTGTTTTCTGACCGGCTGTTGAATGCTGATGAAAACTAGCTGTCGCCACCGGGGCTTAACGATTTCAATAATCCTAATGAAACTGCTGCTTTCCTCTACCCAGCGCCCCTTTCGGTTGACCCGCAAAGCATAGCCGGAAACGCTACACTTTCGTTATTTTCACAGCGGAATCATTCACCAACACACTGGCACTAATACAATGAAAGGGAAGCGACACTACCGTACCGATCGTCATTTGATTAGCCGGCGCATAAGGGAAGCGCATTGGAAGCGTGTCATTTTTTCTTTCCTCATTCCTAGAATGGAAAACGACGTGGAAACCCTGAAACTTTCCGGTCCGACCCTTGCCAACAACGCTCAGCGGCACGGGACGTAACGAGATATTTGACACTCAATGTGTTCCGGTAACTTTTATGAATAATTCATCGTCCGCTCAGCTGCTTCCTGTGCAGTGACTGCGTTCAAGGCCAGCGCGTTTCGACGAAAGGTGTCACCGTTCTAGCGTTGCGAAGTGACGATAGGAAAATTGATAGACGAAGGGTGAGAAAGGGAGGCGGAAAGGGCACCGAGAACGAGGGCTTGTAGTAATCAAAAAGGGGTTCGGATTGTTGAACGAAGGAATCAAAAAGTTAATCTCACCAATTTTCTCACTTTCGCTTCGGTTTGCCAGCAAAACGGAGAAGGACGCTTCCGAAGAAAGTTATTACTTAATAAAAAGGGGACATGATTCAAACCCGAGAAGGGGGAGAAATCGCTCCAAACCACATGAACTTTACAATGGAAAGCAGACAAAGGAGGGTAAGATTTTGAAAAAGTGTTTACAAAACTTTATGTCGTCATAAAATAATGACTTTTCCTTAACCTTCATCTGTGCCTGCCCGTCCCATTTTCCTAGGCGGAACTATTCCGGAGCGAACCGTAAGGCGAAAACCCAACAAACAACTCACACGGACACGAACACTCAGAAAGACTCCGGTGGCGCTTCACCGCAGCAAAACAATAGGCCCCCGGGGGAAGGTGTGTGCGTCCGCGTAGCAGAAGAAACACATTTTTCACTCTCGTGTTTTTCGTTGTTGCACATCCCCTCCGTTCAATCTACTCCGTTAAATGAGGCATGAAAATGGAAACATCTTTCCCCGCCTAGGCAGGAATGGTTTGATGAGCTTTTTACGGCGATTTTTCCCTTGCCCGTACTTCGATCGTTATAAGAAGATTTTCTATTTCACAAAAAAAAAAAAAAACAAGAACACAGTTTCGTTGGCGCGGGACCTATACAACGTTTCTGGGTGGGGGGGCAGGCTTTCCCGGGTCACTTTTTTCCTCCCGCAGGTCGTGACTTTTCGCTTCACGTATGGCAACAGATTACACACCTTTTCCCGACCCGCTGCGAAACGTACGGTTTTGCCACCACTGTTGGACTAGCTTTTGTTGGCACACTGCTTTTGTTGGAAAAGTGACCGGAACAAGCAACTCTTTGCACCCAAATCAAGCACACACAAACACACAGGCGAGCGTCAGGCTCACTCCATTAGTGTTTCATTTTTTTTCACGACAACCGTGCACTACGGTTCGATTCCACTCACGCACGCAACGGAACGAAGAATGGTCCCCCGTAAAAGGTACGTGTTTTCCGACCGCCGTGAGGTCACTCACTAAGACCGCTCGCAGCGAAACGCTACACAGCGTGTGTGGGGCCCGATGATTGCCCCAAGACAACAAACGAGAGATGCACACGCACACAGGCAGGGCGCCTCTGACAGTCGACTCACACACCGAGCCCTGCGAGCTGTGCCCTTAGGGAGGCGGGCGCCTTAATGCACATGGATGGCTGGTTTTTCACTTCCGTGTGCCCGCAGCCACTAAAACCACGGCCACTATGCACTATGTGTCGATTGATAGTGAGAGGCACGGGGTGAGCTCACACGGCCTCTCACCACTGGTGAGGTGAGAGCGCGGAGTGAAGGAGGCTGCGACGAAGATAGATAGCCGCGAGAGAGTAGATGGATGGACGATGAAGGATGATTCATCTCACGACTCACACTCACGTGAGGCTCACACCGAGGGCTGCTGAGCTCATCTCGGTTTTTTCAGGTGGTGTTTGTTTCTCTAGCCGTCTTTGGCTAGGATTCTCTCGCGCGATCTTCCTGTTCTTACTATTCGCTGGTAGCTCTCTCGGAAGGATGTATCAGTAGGTTTGTAGAGTGACCGCTTTCCTGTGACCGGTTCGTTCAAGATGGTACGGGAATGTGACGAGTTTCGGCGCACAATCACAGGTCTTTTCAATGCGAAACCTCTTCCTTAACATAACACTTCTCTTTTGTTACAGTTTGAATGCTTCTCTTTGCATAAAATGGTGTCAAAGTAACGCTGCAAAGCACTGCATTCTCAAACACGTGCACACACTGTTGCCCCTCAAATGGGTTAATGTTCCAAATGGGTTCAATTTCCACTCCAACAGCCCAGCAAAGAGCTGAACCACGCTGGTCTGCCTTGGCCGGGGAGAAGAATAGGAGAGAGTACAATAAAATAAAAGCACACGGAGAGCAGGCGTACTGTAAAAGTCAGCCAGCGTTTGTTTGGCTTGCAAATTCACGCAAGCAAACACACGAACACAAACGCACCGTGCCGCCCCGAACCAAAACAATAACACTCAGATGTCCTGCGAGAAAACGGGCACATACTGTCAATTCTGTCAATGTTGTGCTTCTCCCTTTGGGCAGGGTTTGTGGACGGTGGTGAGCAGGCCGGCGGAAGCTTCCGACGAGCGCAAACTCATCCTGCAAACGAACAGACGGTGGCCGCTCCACTCACCAACACCAGCCCAACGCACGGCGTGTTGTTTTGCTGTGGTGAGCGGCGTGAGCGAGAGCAAGCCCTAGCTCTCACAGCAAAACAGCCAGCGCCACTGCCAGAAATTCACCACAGCATCCGATGACGGGCTGCACGGTGGAACAGTCTAGTCGAATTCACCACAAAACAGATGAGCTATTTCGGGCTCGGGCGTTCGGCTTTTTCGGGACTTTGTCGCTTTAGTGTCCTTCTTTCCCGAAACGGGACACTGCAAAGGACGGCGGGTGCAGAGGGACGGTTGGCCGTAGCATGTGTTCGTGTGTCCGGGCTGGTTTAGTCGTGGAGACGAGTAGGAAAACAGAAAAACGCTTGCACGTACACTCCTTTACCAGAGAGCGAACACCAATACAGACAGGCGCAATGTTGCCAAACAGCATCCGGTTGTGTGGGAAGAGTCGTTAGCTTGCTTTCTTTTTTGTGCGAGTATGCTTTTATTGAAGGATAGTATGACGGAAGGCTGAACTGGAAATGGTCCGTAAAATGATTAGCCTCGTTCCGTGCAGGAAAATATTTTTTATTTTCAATTGGATGATGTATTTCATAAGAAATGGAAAAAAACTCAAAAATTAGACGCGTGAACGCAAAATATAAGAAAATAAATATTAAATATTTTTATAAAATGTTCTCTCAAAAATTTAATTTTTCCGAGGTGAATTTGTTTGGTGTAATTTATTTTCTTTACAAAACACCTGGCGCCTCCACAATTTGAATGACTTTTTACAATGTAAAATAATTTTATTTTTGCAATTTTGTTTCAATTATAAGAAACTTTTGAATAAAGTGCAAAAGAAGAAAATAAAAATATTTCATTTTAAAATACCAGAAAAATGAATAAATAAAACAAAAAGATGTTTGATGTGTAAATTATGATTTCTAGAATTATTTATTCTTTAGCTAAATAGTTTTGAATTTTGGGTATTTATATGCATTAAACATTTCTTTAGCTTTACATCATAACATTTCAAACACTTAAATGTCACAAAATTTGATGCATTGAAATTTGAAGTTCGACATTATATTATTTATTATATTTATATTTCGACATTAATTACCCATCTTATATAACCCCATTTTCCCTACCATCAAAGTCACTGCACTATCGGCACCAGTAAAAGGCATCCGACACAAAAACGTTGCTAATCTGCGTGACACCATTTAAGCTAACACCGTTCGCGTGCACTTGTTGAGCGAACGCACCAACGACAACTGCATTCGCATGAAACAATACTCAGTGCAAAGCGCTGTTACACCTGCGAAAAGCCCATTAAAGGATTTCCCCAGTCCCGGCCAGGCGCCATTGCTCAACCGCATCCATCAAAACCAGTCAACGTGCCGCGAGGTTCCGCTTCATCGAATCCCAACCTCCGCTCCCCGCTGGATCGGAAAATAAAGGGCACCGCACACAATGCGCCGCGCATCAGCAGGGTGCAGGATATTCCGATATGCATGCCGGATCTGTTCCCGCCGACGCCTTTTCGCCTCCTTTTCTCCCAGCGATGTGGTCGCTTAGGGTAAATTCCATTGAAAAAACATCTTCACTGCATTGTGTAAAATACTGGTTGCATTATTGCAATAACGAAGCACCACGAAGGACGAAACCGGTGCACCGCACCCGTTCCGCCTAGCCTGACCACGGCAATAAATTGCCGGCTGTGCTTGCGGGCGGCATCCAGCAGCGCGACACATTGCCCGAGGCCCGAGTACTTCCTTACGTCATCACCCTTCGGAACATGCGAGGCAAGGAAATGCAAATGCGGTACGGCTGCCGACTGTTCGATTGATATCGAAATGAAAGGCATCGATGCATAATCAGCATTTTCACAGCCGTTCCACTTACTGCGGCACGTACGACACACGGTCGGACGGCTGCAACGAACGACCCAGTGCAGCCAAGAAGCAGCCTTTACGGCATGAGGACACGAGGAAGCTCGGGAAACGGGGGTTTTGCACACGATCGAGCGGGAATGCGCTTTCGTTTGTGCCAAAGTGTCGCATTCAATGCACTCGAGATCGATTTTGTTATAAAGAGGTGCTGCAAAAAACGGGGGCCAACAGAAGGGCAACGATGGTGAGAGCACAAGTTTTCGTGAATACGGTCCCTGCAAGGTGTTTGTGGTGAATGGAAATGTGAATAAACAGCAGCAAATTACACCCAACGGCAGGCTATTGACGTACACCGAGAAAGTCAAACTAGCTGCAAATCGATTATACGCTCGTTTGCTACCATATCAAACGACTTCAAAACGGGTCTAGAAAATCGCTTCATGAACCTGGTCGCATCACAAATTCCGGCGCAACAGCATACGCTACCGCATTTGCTCGGCAAAAAAAACCAGTGGAATATTGATACGGTGGTGTGCAAAATTGTTGTCCATTCCGGTGCAGCCCCAACACAAACCACCCGATCGTGTGCATATGCTGCACGACGGACAGCGAAAACCTGCTTGCTGTCGCTAATTATCCTGCCCAGTGAGCAGAGGTGGCAGTGTGGCGATGCAAGTTTCGTTTGTGTAAGCAATTAATTTTCCGCAGCACTGCCGTGCCGTGTGAGCGTGAATTGGTGTTGGTTGATTTTAATGTGGCGGCGCGGAGTGCAGCGAGTGTTGATGGACGCTTGGGACACGATTACGTGGTTAGCAAATTAAACTACTCCGTTTGCTTTAGGGGAACGCGCTGTCGAATGCGATTGGCTGTCGGGGTGTATCGATCGTTTGATGAGTTGTTGGTTGTTGGCCGTGGGGAGAATTAAACAGGCGCTTGACATGACCGTTATCACAATGTTGTTTTTAGTGCGACAGTTTTTTAGTTGCAGGCGCTTACCTTCTAATTAAACCAAAATATTGATTGTATGTGAGAAAACGCGTTAAAAATGTGGCTGCTTGTTGTCAGAAAATATCTTATAATTTTGTACTGAATACATTACCAATGTACTTAAAAAGAGAACATTTTTTAACTTTCTCATGACGTTAAATATTTTACGCAGCAATGCAATACAATCCATTCAACTTGAAACATCAAAAATCGTAATGGGTTTTCTATTACAGAAATTGAAATAAATCTAAACTTTTTCACATTTTAAAACCACTCATTTCTAGACTCATTCTTTTATCATTCACGACTCGTAAAAGTGAGACCTTTTCGAGCACTTTAAGCATTTCAAAAATTAATAATAAAAACAGCGTTCTCTTGGGCTGCGTCTGGTCCGTCCGAGCTTCCTCTAAGCGTCAACTGCTGGTCTCTTCATTAGAGTAATTATTTCACCTACCCCTGCACCATGGTTCAAGTGCCAAAAAAACAACCTTCTCGGAACCTAACACCAGGGTTCCACTCGGGGTCGTGCCTACGGAGAGGATCGTGATCTAAGCTTGGGCTCGAGTTTCAACGCTCCCAGGCCATCCATTAATCTCAGCGATGCACTCATCCCCCAAGGAGGCACCGATTGCCTGGGATGCTTTTAGCTGACCTTACACTTGCGCACATGAACAACGCAGTCGGACAAAAACATTCCCTCCCCCTCGGTGAGGGTAAGTGTGAAAAAAACACTCCAAAACACGTCACTTTGCAGCATGCGCCCGGTGTGCCACCTTGGTCGCCTTCTGGTCGCCGTGGAGATGAAATTAAATTTTTCTGCGTACGTGAAACATTAATTAGGCTAATTACCAGCAACGCCGGCAGGCGACGAGCACAACAGCTCGCTACGGAAAAACAGGCCGCTCTCGCTTGCCCCTAATTTTCAACACCCCCATCTCGGTTCGAGTGCGTTTCCTCGTTAAACACGGCCGTCCAACCGGGGGGGCAACCCGGTAACGATGATCCTGCAGAGCTGGGGCCCCTGCATTGATCTAATATGCAGGGGCCCCTGCATTGATCTAATATGCAGGGGCCCCCGGTGTTCGGTGTCGCGGTTGGCGTTACCGACCGGCACTCGCATTTGCAAGCAATGTCGCCGGGGCAGATACAACGAGCCTCATGATACGCCCCGTTTGGCTTCAGTTAGATGTGACATGACATCCTTGCCGGTGCAGCGGACAAAACCGAGCGGAGTTTCTCGTGCAACAGCCTCCGCGTTTGCTTTTTTTGTGCTTTCTTGCCACTTTTGCCCGAATGGAAATTGGCAAGCGCGTGAAATTATGCCTCTGTCGTTCGTTCGGATGACGGTACGACGGTACGATGGAAGGGAACGGTGCCACATGCAACGGGGATGCTCTACTTTAATACGATTTGACACGAGACGGTACCACATTCATCAGGTTGTCGTTAGCAACCGTGTTTGGGAGGGGTAGCAGGGTGTCTGTTTGAGGGTTGTTTTATTCCTCTGAGCTCATTACGCTGTCGCTGCCGCCTGGGTGTAGAGGGTTCACTGCAGAAACCTTTTTACAGATTCGCTATTTAATGCGCTGGGTTAGACAAATTTAAAGGAATGAAGATTTTATTTATGTTTAAAAAGCATAAAATACAGAGAACATGTTGCTTAATTTACTAGCGTAATTGTTATCCATACTAGCTCCATTTTTTTGTGGTAAATGGAAAATGAAACGAACTTTGATTTCGATTCGTAAAAAGCTTGTTTTAATTCTGCTTTGGGTATAAAATAATAGTTAATTGATAGAACCATTAAAAATCTACATTTTCATACTCTATCAAATTACCAGATGATGGAAATTAAACTACTTCGATTAGTAGGGATTGACACAATTGAGCTTCCGCTAGCTGTTAACAGATGGCACTCATGTACAGCGTTTTTATTTTCCGCTCCATACCCCTTAATTATTATTTATGAAAAAAAATGTTAAAGTTGTTAATTTTTTATTTTAGTTTTTAAAATAAAGTTTGAGACACTGGTTATTATTGAAAATCCTTATTTTTTTTTTAATTTTTTAAATAACATTTTAAATCTTATTTTCTTTACATCTCTTCTGTTCATTTCTCTTATAAATTTACGTGCGGTTAACCACAGGTCTAGAAACTTATCCTTTATTATAAAACTTTATTTCCTTCGTAAAAACAATCTTTCTTTTTCATTTACCATCATCACCGAAAAACGAAAGCTGCTTACCTGCTATAAAACCCAATTGACGAAAACATATTTACTCAAGCGGCAGCCGTGACCAAAGAATGGCAAGCGTTATCCACACAGTCAAAACTTGCGCAAAAATCAGACACACGTAAACCTCACGGTTCGGGGCGATAAATTTTGGGCAAGAGCCTCGCGTGCGCTAAAATCCACTCGCTCAGCGAAAGCACATTCCCCATCAAAGGGATGTTTGGTCAAAGCCGTTCCCTTCGCTCCATTACTCATTCCAACAATAAATGCAAAGAAAAGAAAAATTCACACACGAGCAAAGGGAGGAAAAAACACAGGCACAAAATCCACCACTCAGCACGGTGGCCAGAATTAATGATGTAATTGTAAGCCCAAACAATTGCAGCCAAAGACCTCCGACACCGAAAAACACACACACACACACCATACCATAAAAAGCTCGGTAAGAAGGCCTTTCCTAGAATGATGATCGTCATTCCCATCATTGCCATCATCATCGATCAACGGGTACCGAATTCAGGCGTTTCCTGTTTACCGTTGAGATTGGTCCGCGTGAAGGGACGAAGTGGTGGCAGGAATGGGGAAAACAAAGGTATCCTTTCCGGTCGGAAGTGCCCAGTCGTCACGTTCGTTTCAATATTTGAATCAATATTTTTTCACTCTCAAGCATCCTCCGCCTCTGCTGCTGTGTTTTTTTTTGGTTTGGGATTAACACAAATCAACGATCCCGAAACGTGCTGGAAAGCGAGGAGCTGAAAGGGAAATGGCCTCACAATGATTTCTTGTTTCTCTTTTGGTTGAGTTTCCGTGCTGAGCACAGGCGCCGTGTTTGTTCAAGCACCATTTACAAACAGGAAATCATCCTGACCCGTTCCTCGAGCCGGTCGAATGGGCATGGCTCCGGATGGACGATGTATCCTTTGCGTTTCATAAATCTCGGCCCACAGTTTTCCACCCACTTTCTCATCCCACTGTATGGCTTACCTCCGGTTCGCATGGTGGCCGCCATGTTTGCTGATTATTCCTGACGTTTCCTGCTTGGTGGATGGCTTAAGTGGCCGTTGCCGTTTCGCTGAGGCCGTTGATTGAGTAGAGAAAAAGAAATGCTCCTTCCTTTCTCTCTTTACCGCCGGAACAGTCGCTGGCTGGCTGGAACGAAAAAAAAGGACCATTATTAACAGTCAATCGATGGAAACAATCGACGGTTTAAGTGTGAAAGATCAACATAAAACATTGGGCGACCGAATTGGAATGGTCGTCCGCAAATTGGTGAGTTGATTTAGCGTTTGATTTCTTCCCATTTCGCTCACAGCTCCGATCGATCATTTTTCCCTAAATCGAGCCCACTTGCCCGTTCCGAATGATTTGCCGGATGTTTCGCCGCAACCTTTCCAACCCTGGACGAAAATCCAACGAGAATTGACACCATTTTGGGAAGGTTTTTCGTTGTGGTTGTTGTTACTTTGCCACTCCTCGCTGGAGAGTTTTATGAGCACTTATCTTCCAGCCCGTCCCTCCCAGAACGTAAGCATCAGCATTACAGTACACTAAACCGGCCCGAGCGGCATGTCCAGTGCAGGCACCTGACGCGGTGCGGGCCAAGCCTATAAAGAAGTGAATTGCCGTGATTCCGGTGCTGTTCTTCCTTTTCACGTTTTGATAGCCATCGTTATGGTACGATTTCGGACCATTTGGTCAGATGGCGCAATCGATCCCGGGCCAAGAAAATCACTGCCCATTTGAAAGGAAATCATGCGCCAACTTTCGATAATGCTACGGGCCCGGTGAAGATGTATGGGCTCGTAATGGGGTCATTGATTTGCTCGGTCCCACAAGCGTTTGATTTGCTGTGCTTTATTGCAGCTAATAGGTTTATTTTATTGCATGCACAAGAAGAACCGCTTGCGTTAAGTAAATGATGTCTGATGACAAAATTATGTTAGGTTGGTAAAACATAAGTTGAAGAAAAAGTTAAAAAAAATACTCTTTGCTTTCCTTACTTCAATAAAACCGGCCACCAAAGGAAATTGCTCACCATTATGTTAATCCTGGAAAAATTACGAAAATCTCTCTACGTTGGAAAAAAAAATCGTTTAATTTAAACAGTTGTGATGAGTGGCCCAATGAAAAAAAAGGCTAGCCGTAAAACGATACAAACGGCGCAAACATTTGTCCTCCCCGGCAGCGAACGGTAAACAACGAAATCCTTTCCACAAAAGGATGTGGCCTGTGCTTCGGACGATAAAATGGGAAAAGATGCTTTAAACATTTCACAAACAACAGTACGGAGCTGAAATGAGAGGAAAGTTGGAATGGGAAACGAATCCCTCTTTTCATGGAGCAGGAGGAGTAGCTTGCGGGGCGCGTTCTTTCTACTTTAGCTTATAATTAATGGCATCTCACTAGCAGTGACACATTTTTCTCACTGTCCCATCTTTGTGCTTGTGTGGCGAGGCATTTTCTCCGTAAAGATGAAATTACAGAGAAAATAAGAATGAATTGTACAAAGTATTACAATTAAGTGGCTGAGTAACAGATGTAATGAATCTCATAATTAAACAACTGAAGTGTAACAGCTGGTTGCATTTATTTCCTGCTGCAAGAAAAAAATGAACATAAACAGTATGATAAGAGTTAAATGTTAAATAAATATAGAGTCTTTTTGAACAACAAACTATTTTTGTTTTCAGATGCGCAACGAACAACCTACTCTTTTGCACTCGTGCCTCTCACATCCAAGACTCCGTGGCGCAACGGTAGCGCGTCTGACTCCAGATCAGAAGGTTGCGTGTTCAAATCACGTCGGGGTCAATCTGAAGAAATCATTTTCCATGATTTTTGCTACCCTCAAGAGCAACCTCGTATGCAAATTCTCTTTTTTGAACATCCAATCTACCCCGATTGCTCTTTAACATTGCTAATCTTAATCAAATCTGAAAAGCCGCTACAGCAATGAAAGAAAACAAACCACGCCCCGGAGCCCACACTTATTACGCTTTCTCTTTGCCCCGTACGTGTTGCTGTACACAAACAGCGCACAGGTCAGAAAGCAAAACAAAAACGAGACGGTAGTACGCCTTAATTAAATTATCAACGAACGTATAAATAAACGTGCCTCACATGCCGTTCTGGGCGAGTTCATTACACGCACACGCACACACGTATGAATTACGTCGCATCGGCGGACGACACACGCATCATGGACGGTTTAAAGATAAGCGCGAGAATACACTGCCTGTCGCACCTAAGGGGGTCGTCCGTTCCGCGCACATAACCACCAGAGAAGCAAGTGGCTGACGGGTCTGTATACAAAACCGATTGGAGGTGCACAGTGCGTGACAAAATACATCGACGGTAAAAGGGTTTTTAAATGGGTTTTAAATTATTGTTGTGCTGCTGAGGTGCCTTTCTTAAAGAATGTTTAAAGATTATAAAAAGCGAAAGATTGCCTGGGTTTTTTTATAATTCTGTCACAATCAAGTGTACTTTATTTTATTTCGTACACTGTGAGCCGGCCTGCAATGAATGAAGGAAGATGTTTACCTAGCCTCACTGTCCTTTTCCGCCACGACACTGTTGTTTGAATCCATGTCTGGCATAACATGCCCAACACCTCTCGCGTGGCAGTCTGATGCACACTCTGTCTCTCTTCCTCCCTCTCTCTTTCTATCTCTCTTACCGAACGCCACCTTCTATCCATTCAATCAGCTACCAGCCGCCAGCCTCCTATCGTCAACCCGTCCCATCAATCATCTGCTCTCGGACGGTGCGTCGTGAAATACCGCAAAAGAAGCTTTATCGCTGGCCGCACTTCTCGTTCTCGTGTGCGTCACGGTGATGAATAACGTCCCTACGGCCAGTTGCCCATTTCAAATGATAAACGACCCTAGCGGCATCTGTGAGAAATCGGCACTAAACTGCAGCCGTTCAGGCGACTCCTCAAGCGCGCATCCCTTGTATGGGGATTGTGACGGCTTCGGAGTGCCTGCAATTGGTTATAAATGTGTGAAAATGATTGAACTTTATTTAAGGTTGCTGTTTTGAGCTGATGGAAAGGGTCTAACATAGAATAGGTAAACAATCACAAACATTAGTCGATCAATATTCCAAGCATATATTCTTGCTGCATTTGCGTCATAGACGAGGTTTTACGGTGGGATGAATGTAAATTAGAAGCAACTTGCATCTAGGATCGCTTCAATCAGCTTTGCAACATCAACGATAGAAGGTTCAATTGATTGCGTACCTTAATCAATCTACGGTACATTTTCAATATTGTATATTCCACAGAATCAACATTTTATTGACTCTTGTACGCTCTCAGCATGCTTCTTACCTCAAGCTTGCCCTCTGAAACCGACCCTCATTTGGCAAGGTAATATTACACTTCGTAGCCCATCAGCCAACCAAGTAATGTAACACATAGTCTCAGTGGAAATCATCCCGTAGGTAAACAAACCGCAACATCGTAGCTCTCCGCTTCATAGTTGAATGCTGTTTCGCTCTTATTAAACACTACTTTAATACAGCCGCATGTTTCGCGGTAATAAATGGCTTTTGCAAAAAGGATGACTTGCATTAAGCGCTTGTTTCGTTTTGGGTTCACGAGAATCGTTCGCTTGTTAGGTGGCTATTTAGATTAACCTGTTCGTACCCAGGCACTTGAACTGCGATTTAAGTTATTTGATATGTTTTATAAAGCTTCAAATAAATCTAGATTCTGAAATTATTATGAGGCATAAAAAGGAAGAAAGAAACTAGTGAAAGTTCTGAAAAAGAGTTTGTGATAATACACCAAATAATCCTCGTAACTTATTATTATTCGTTTTTTTTTTAGGGATCTGCATTTTACAAAAAAATGATCAAAAAATTTTAATTTGATATTTTTTGAGCCATGAAAAAAGGAAAATCGCTATTTTTACGGAGCGACTCATAATCGTTATGCGATATGGTTCCGCTAGCCACCACTAGAGAGTGAGAGAGGTGTAGTGCTAGATTGTCTTTTTGATTGCGCTTCATCGACCCCTACTTTACGGGAAATGTTTTCTGAGTTACTCTAATCTAATACATTACAGAGCGCAGAGTCTTTCAAATTAGAGCACTGACAGCATATTGATACAAACCCATCAAATCAAACCACAATTTGTCAACAGCCTACCGACGAGCTCAGTTTCGGTAATATGTCAAGGACAATGCTCTGATTTCAAACTATTTGAATGCTGATAAAGCTAAGCCGTATTGTTCATATCTCTATACTAACGCAGCAAACTCATGACACTAACAATTCTTGCCCTCTTTACCAACCAAAGAGTTAACTATACCGAAAACATCTTCCAGCTAGTGATCGCCGAGCCCCAAAGCGAAATAATGACAATGATAGTTGAATTATCCCTCCCACCACGCTCGAGCTGCATGTGATGCGTCCCGGTCCTGATAATCATACAGAAGGATGGGCGCGTTCGCTGTCGTCACGAAACCCTTGACAGTGAAAGAGCTATCTGCAAGCACGTGGCTTCCCACTGAAACCGGTTGAAACGAGACGAACAAAGAGTAAGAGGGAGGGAGAGAGACAGAGAGAGAGAGAGAAGAAACTAGAAATTGTGATGTGTTTCTAAATATTGACACGCCACGCTATTCTATTTCTTTTCATCGCTGTGAGGCTATAAAACGGGAAGACGTCTACTACTCCAGCGTTTTGTTTCACTCGGTCTACCCTTGGTTACGTATCCCTCGGACACCTGCGATCACTATGATCCTTTACGGCATCGGGCTGATCGTTGCTTTCGTGTTTCTTGCCCTCAAGTACATTTACTCTTACTGGGATCGGCATGGTTTTCCAAGTCTAAAGCCTGAGATACCGTACGGCAATCTACGCCTGCTGGCTCAAAAGAAAGAATCGTTCAATTTGGCAGTGAACAACCTGTACAGCCAGTCCTCTGAGCGGCTTGTTGGAGTGTATCTGTTCTTCCGTCCCGCGATACTCGTTCGGGATGCTCACCTTGCGAAGCGCATCATGGTGAACGATTTCCAGTACTTTCACGATCGTGGCATCTACTGCAACGAGCGCCATGATCCGATGTCGGCCAACCTGTTCGCCCTGCCCGGCCAACGGTGGAAGAATCTGCGCGCCAAGCTGACGCCCACCTTCACCTCCGGCCAGCTCAGAAGCATGCTGCCAACGTTTCTGAAGGAGGGCAAAAAGCTTCAGCAGTATCTCGACAACTTGGCCAGTGAAAAGCAGACCGTCAACGTGCGTGATATCGTTTCGCGGTACGTGCTCGACGTGGTGGCTTCGGTGTTTTTCGGCTTCGAAGCCAACTGTCTGCAGGATCCCAACGATGCTTTCCGCGTGGCGTTGCTTGATCTGAACAACCCGGATAGCTTCCTCAACAACATCCGATCGACCGGTGTGTTTCTGTGCCCGGCGCTGCTAAAGTACACCGGCATCAGCTCACTCGCGCCGGCGATGAAGAAGTTCACCACGGAAGTGATCAGCTCGCATCTGCATCAGCGCGAAAAGGGTCACGTGGTGCGGAAGGACTTTATACAGATGTTGACCGATCTGCGCCAGAAGGCGGGAACCAACGGGGAAGAAACGCTTACCGATGCGCAGTGTGCGGCCAATGTGTTTCTGTTTTACGGGGCCGGTGCGGATACCTCGACCGGGGCGATAACGTTCACACTGCACGAGCTCACACACAATCCGGAGGTGATGGAGAAACTGCAGCAGGAGGTTGATGAGATGATGGCGAGACATGGCGGTGAAATCACGTACGACAACATCAGCGAAATGAAGTACCTGGACATGTGCATTAAGGAAACGCTTCGAATATATCCTTCTTTGGCCGTGCTGAATCGGGAGTGTACGATCGACTACCCCGTGCCGGACAGTGATATGGTGATACGCAAGGGAACGCAGATGATTATTCCACTGCTTGGGATCAGCATGAACGAAAAGTACTTCCCCAACCCGGAGCTATACTCCCCAGAGAGGTTTGATGAGGCCACGAAGAACTACGATTCCGATGCATATTATCCGTTCGGAGCAGGACCACGCAATTGCATTGGTAAGTGAAGGGGAATGGTTGATAATAATCACTGCTTTACAAAACAAATCATTTCAGGTCTTCGACAAGGCTTGCTGCTGACTAAAATCGCGCTAGTTTTGATGTTGTCTAGGTTCAACTTTTCGGCCATCATACCCAAGAAGATCTACTTTGAACCAGTCACGATTACACTGGCACCCAAGGGTGGACTCCCAATGAAGATTGAAAAACGTGTAAAAAATTAAGAGTGCGCTGTGATAATGTGTGAATAGAAACCCTAGTTTGTGGTTAAAGTCACTGTCGATGTTTGGTGTTGAAACATGCGAGAATTAATGATTTTATTTTATCTTTATAATAATTTCTTTAGCTAACTTAAACCTTATAAACCAAGTCTTTGAAAATGTTTTTTTTATGTGAAAGTCAACATATCGACACACCAACATCTTCTTTTTCTTTAACACAAAAACAACTGTAAGACAGTTTAAACCCAACAGAATGCTTAAACCCAACAGAATAATCTTAGAAGAATAATCAAAAATGGTAAAGGAGAAGGAAATGGAAAAAGAAAAGAGAGCTAAGAGAGCTATCTATAAAAATATATTTCTATATTTTTTTAATAAGTTTATTCTTCCTGTATAATGAAGTAAAACTTCAGATTAGCACCATAAGCCGCTTAGCGACGTTACACTAAGTTGATCGATACGCAACAATATTCGATCGAAAGGGCAAGTTACTCTTTTTTCCAAAGACGCATTATTAATTGATTATCAAATGATTGACGTGTTGTTCTATTAGACTTCTCATCAGATAATCGGTTATGTTTAACTCAACTAATCTGATTGTGATTGTGTTTCGAAGAATTCTTCCATTCTCGTAATTGGATTTAAATGTAAGAAATGTGTCCGGAACAACTAAATTGTTAATTTAAACCATATATGCCAAGAATATTCATGTGAAACTGTAGCAATAAGAATCTTGTAGTCTAGGTACTTTGTTAATAAATCAAAATTGGCTTTTCGGGGTATTTTTCTCCTCCTAAACCGAACGATACCCTGCAATAAGCGGCCTTGGAAAGCTAGTTTCCATCTCAAGGGCACATAAATGAAGGGTTTGATGTATGTTAAAAATAAAGCAAAACACGAACATAGCCCACACACTCACACACGCAACCGCTCTTTACAAAAGTTCGAAGCTTCTAGAGTACACACGCCTATCGCACCCTGCATCAGATTAGATTGTTTTCAGCAGCCCAAACATCACTGACACACTGACACAAAGCGTCGTTTTGGCTGGATCCCCGCCTTACACCAGCATAACTCTGCCAAAACATCTTGCCGCACTCACCAACACACGCGAACGCTTTCGGAGATGCTTTTCGCGGTGCTATAAAACACTGCCGGTCACCTATGCGAACGCTTATTGTGTCTGGTGACCTCGCTCGTGACAGTGCTACATAAACCCTACGGAAGGGGTGCCTCCAACTTCAAGCGTACCTCGCCCTCCCGCAGTGACATAATGTTTGTGTACACGCTCGCGCTCTTCGCGGCGGTGATCTTTCTCGCGCTGCGCTACATCTACTCCCACTGGGAGCGGCACGGGCTGCCGCATCTGAAGCCCGAGATACCGTACGGCAACATACGCACCGTGGCCGAGAAGAAGGAATCGTTCGGCATCGCCATCAACAACCTGTACCACCGGTCGTCCGACCGGCTGCTTGGGCTGTACCTCTTCTTCCGTCCCGCCATCATGATCCGCGATCCGCATCTCGCGAAGCGTATCATGGTGAACGACTTCCAGAACTTTCACGACCGCGGCGTCTACTGTAACGAAGAGCACGATCCCTTCTCGGCCAACCTGTTCGCGCTGCCCGGCCAGCGCTGGAAGAACTTGCGGGCGAAGCTGACGCCCACCTTCACCTCCGGCCAGCTGCGCAACATGCTGCCCACCCTGCTGGCCGTCGGCAACAAGCTGCTGGAGCGCATGGACAAGGTGGCGGACGTGCAGTCCATCGTGGACATGCGCGACATTGCGTCCCGGTTCGTGCTCGATACGATCGCGTCCGTGTTTTTCGGCTTCGAGGCGAACTGTATGCACAACTCGGAGGATCCCTTCCTGACGACGCTGCGCCGGACGAACCGTGGCCGTACCTTTCTCGACAACTTCCGCACGTCGGGTGTGTTTATCTGCCCAGGGCTGCTGAAGCTTACCCGCATGACCTCGCTGCAGCCTGATGTGATTGCGTTCGTGATGGAGATCATCACGCACCAGATTGAGCATCGCGAGAAGAACCAGATCACGCGCAAAGACTTTGTGCAGCTGCTCATTGATCTGCGGCGTCAGGCGGGCAGCGACTCGGAGGAAGCTCTCTCGATCGAGCAGTGTGCCGCCAACGTGTTCCTGTTCTACATTGCCGGGGCGGAGACGTCAACCGCAACGATTTCCTTCACACTGCACGAACTTTCCCACAACCTGGAAGCGATGGCAAAGCTGCAGCAGGAGATTGACGACATGTTGGAACGAAGCAATGGGGAAATCACGTACGACAACATCAAGGAGATGAAATATCTGGATCTTTGTGTGAAGGAAACGCTTCGGAAGTATCCGGGACTGCCCATCCTCAACCGTGAGTGTACGATCGACTACCCCGTGCCGGACAGTGATGTGGTGATTCGCAAGGGAACGCAAGTGATCATTCCGCTGCTGAGTATTAGCATGAACGAGAAGTACTTCCCCAAACCGGAGCTATACTCGCCGGAGAGGTTTGATGAGGCCACGAAGAACTACGATTCCGATGCGTACTATCCGTTCGGAGCAGGACCGCGCAATTGCATTGGTAAGTTCACATCACCAACACGGCAAAGAGCTGTTTCTTACTAAATCCTCTACTACCCTTTTTATCTTCAGGTCTTCGGCAGGGTGTGTTAGTGGCAAAGATTGGACTCATGTTCCTGCTGTCAAAGTACAACTTTAAGGCTACAATACCAGCAAAGGTTAAGTTTGCTGCAGCAACGGTCGGGCTCACGCCAGACGCAGGTTTCCCCATGCGGATAGAACACCGAAAGTGAACACAGTCGTAGCAAATTGTGATAAACTAAAGCACCACAATGTACTTTAAGCGTTTAAGATACAATTTAGATAAGTCATAGTGTGAGTGAGGCCTTTTTTATTTCAATATAAATAAAAGAAAAGAATATGATACCCTCAAACCTTAAGCTTTAATTTTTTTCAATGATTGTTTAGCACAAGAAAGTCTTCTTAACAGGTGGCGCTTAAAATTTAAGAAGCTTTATGTAATGATTATTCAACTTTATTCAATTTGGATGTGTTAATTTGTTTTCTAAGTGAACTCCAAATATGTTAAAATATGGATTTAAACAGATTATTTAAGTAGCTGTTGCAATTTGTAGCATAATTTGAAGCTAGTACATGAAATTTCTTGAGTAAATCATGTGACGCAATAAAAATCTGAACTATATAGTTGGTATCAAAATAGACAAAAACGTTTGACATAACAAACCATTCATAAAACCCGTGTATTCAAGATGTCTTACTTGTTATATTTGAAATGCAAATTAAATAAATATTTTTTCTTTAATTCTACAACTACATCCAAACTTTTTTATCTTTCCACAAGGGGCGTAGATAACACGTGTTTTGATGTTAATATTCCGTTTTTTGATAAAAGTAATTCTATTTACACCTTCCTTCCACTCCAGCTTCCTTATCTCTTTTACATACAGTCGCGTGTCGTTGTAACACCCTATGTGCTGACCGAGCGGTTTACATTCACCGAAACCCCAGTCAGCCAGTCATTCGCAGCGTGACTTCGTGCAAATGCGAATATAATGACTTGACAAAATCTACAAAACTGCACCGTCACAGCTGGAGAAGTTTCGACAAATCACGCCCATTGCGTTGGTGTTCGTATGGGCTAGACTGTTAATTAAAGAAACCGATAAGACACTTCACAAGCGTGGCGGAGTGTGTTTGTCTACAAGTCTACGAAGATAACACACTCAGTAAATAAAATTGGGTGAAGTGCTTTCCCGACGGATAACTGATACACTGTCTATTGTTCTGTGTTGCGACGTGTGCTGGAGAGAAATATTTTGGGCTTGTTGACCAGTTTTTCACCCACAACACAACCCATACAAGGAACATCCAATTTTCAGACGGTTTTTCCTGTCGATACGCTTTAAAGTACGCTTAAAAATCCTCCTGTCCAGCATAAACAAACAGGTCCAAAATCTTTCTTCCTGACAAAGGGTTCACCGAGAGGGTGGTAAACCGTTTCATCCTTCTGCCGGGATTTTAGTTAGCTGAAGGTGGGGAAGGTACATTGATTGGTGGCACGACAGCTTAGACAAAATCTGTTTGCCTTACCCGAAAGTGTCCTGTCAATCAATTCGATCCGATTTTGTGGGAACGTGTCCGAAAGTGGTCCCGACAACCATCCAATCTGTCTAGCGGAACGGTTGAATTTCACGTAGGTGGAAAATAAGATTCGGTTTGTTGATGAGCCAAACTTTGATGGGTTCTCGTTTATTTTGAGCCTTTTAGAAGGGAGGTAGACTAAAGGTTAATTTAAACATTAGCCCCCATTGCAATGTATTGGGAAAGAGAGGAAAGAAATGTTTTATTACCTTTTTTCTTCCATATGTGGTGCCATACATCCGATTTCGATTTCAAGAACATACCACTCAACTCGTTCGAGAATTTCAATCAACCACGGATGGATGGGGCACAATTTTGGTAACGGTTTCAAAGAGTCAGAAATGGTTTGATTCCAGCTGGTAAACCCTGAAATGAATAGTCATGACAACCCGCACCTAGACCACCTTCGTGCGTTCACGCTCGATGATAATTGAGGTATTTGGAACGGCTTCACCAATTTCGGAGTTGATTTATTGAAAACCGATCTACTTGCGAGTCAATCAGATGGAAGCTTGAAAAGAACACATAATAAATTACTTTTATTGTTATTGCGACATCAACGCAAACGTGCCAACTGCTAACAGAACGCCTAAAGTTATGCTATTTGCAGTACAATATCACATTTTAATGATTATTTCACTCGGCGCTCAGCGCTTACGAGTGCCGCTTTAACTATACCCGAACGCTTCAAAACCTCATAAATAAAAGTTCTAAACCTCCCCCACCACTCTCTTCAATCCCCCCCTCCCCCTACCATCCCTTTCATCTACAACTCAAGAAGGAAGGTCAAATTTCCTGCTTCAAAGCCATTTGCTCAAACTCTTCCCATTCCCTGCCACAAAGTAAGCAGGATGAAGTCGGCCCCGGTTAGCTTCATAATGTGTCCCTTCCGTTTTCATCGATCATTTCCGGTCGTTTTTTTTTTTCGTTCAGCCCTCATGGTGGTGCCATCAGGAAAAAGAAAAGCTTACGGCACGGCACAATCGAAAGGCACACTTTCCCGCAACAACCTGTACGATACGGCTTCCGTCGGTGTGATTGGATGGAAATCGAACTGGGCGAAAGTTCCCTTTTTTTTCATACTCTTTATTACCATTGCGTGCCGGGAGAAGCGAGAAGCAATGAACAGAAAGCATTTGGCGTTATCGGGCTATAAATTTTAAATGAGCTCAAATTTCCTGCCTTGCAATCATGAATCAAGGCAGGAATTTGTGTTCCTTCGGTTTCTGGTCTCCGCACGTTTGAGTGAGGAAAAGTTAGCTCCGGAGGGATTTTTATTTCTTACAAGGTGTTTTTTCTCTTCTTGTTTGTGTGCCTCGCATTACAGTAGAAGTGGGCTTGTAACGAGAAGGTGTTTTCGAGGAAAACATTGCACTGATGAAGAGCACTACGAGCTAAGGTTCAAAGAATTTACTCCTCTTTTAAGGATTCACTTTCATTTCATCTCCTGCCCCGAACTCGATGCGGAAAACATTAAACGACAGCAGTAAACGTCAATGAGCTGACGGATGCTCTTGGCAAGTGAACAGAGAGATAGAGAGAGTACAAAGAAGAATTGCGCTGGGTGGAAAATAAAATATAATTTAATTTCTTACGAGAAACACAACAAAAACGATATTCAAAAACGGTAAGACGAAGGGACAGCAGCCGGAACATCGTTTAGAAACGCACACATACACCCGGACCCAAGTTAACGTACCATGCTGTTGGAAGGCCCCTCTAGCCATCTTCGTCAGTTAACAAAAAACAGTAAACACCACAAACCCCGGGCGAAGGAGAAGCAAATTGAAATATTTCCCTCTTTACCTTAGCAACTCAAGCAACCAACCGTGGTCGGCATGTTTGGCATTTTTGCTCGCACAACTTGCACCGTTTGGGGAGTTTTTTTTTTCACTTACTGCTGTCCTCTTCATTCACCTTTGGGAGGCATCGCACCAAAAAGAGCATCAGGCAGAAGCAATGATGATGGATTGATGGAAAAAAGGAAGGTAACGGAAAATTGTTTAACGAGTTTCGCGCTCACTGTGCGGAATGTATTTCCGTGCCGTTCCTGTCCCTGCACAAGAAAGTTACTCCACTGCAGCAGCTCCTCAGGTTTGGAAGTGATATAAGCCACCGAGAATGGGATACGCCTTTTCAGCCGGAGCACGCTAATTATGGTGCCGTAGAAAATGCTTCCGACTTCATTAGCATGAGTTCTTTTGCGCGATTCACCCGCCGGCGACGTGACGAAGGGGACGGGGTGGATGGATCGACGTTGCGTCGATGTTGTTATTTGTGCCAACCGGTACACATCAGCCACGCTCCGGAGAAGGAGCTACGAGCATGTGTGGGCGCATGTTAAGATGCATCCCGTTTCGTCCTAATCACTCCCGGGGGGACGACGGAAATGGGTCGCCTGATAGTAACTAATGCTCCTGCTGCTGCTCTGTTACTTCCACGGCGGAATAGTTGATCATAAAACATAATTTACTTGACGAAACGCACAAACTCACTCAATTCGTCTTCCACAGGGGCGCTAGGGACAGACAAATTATTGTACTGAGCGCACTATGAGACAATAAATGGCAGTAAAACATGTGAGCATAATTTCCTGTTGTTTTGCGCCTGAAGGTATGCAATATATTTAATACATTTTAAACATTTAAAATCTTAAATAAAGATGTTTTTTTGCAGCTTGTGCTTCTCCTACTGCTTCTCATTTTTCCTTACGTATCTGTGGTAATTCACCACAGCGATTAAATCTACTAGATTGCATACTTTTAGGCGTAAGGATATTACATGATTAGGGTGAAGAAGTTATTCGGTGTCATTAAATCACATTTTTTATTTGGACATCTTAATAAGCATAAAATTTGTAATACATCTAATACTACTCATTTGAGAAAACGTCTATGTCCATGTTATATCTCTGAATTCACCCATTGTGCTTACATTATTGCAAAATGTAACATCTCGTAGAGAAATACCACCTCCCAAGGAAAGCTTTCCCCGCTTCCAACTGTCCAACAGCAGCAAAGCTCCCAAGCGAAGAGCATCAACTTTCTCTAGCGCCACAATATTTACACAATCGTAAGAACGACTCGGCTTCCTCTACAGCACAACACGACACAAATAAAGCCGTTCGACAACGCGAGACAACGATCGGTACCTTTCGCCACGGGCGGAGCAGAGGACGGCCACGGACCCAAAGACCCAAGCCCCCGGCTGGGTGGGTGAGTTTGAAAAATTAATCATTAGCAAAAACCTTCGCATCGTCAGCAGACATCGAGCAGCGACGGGGAACGACACCAGCAGAGCCTTGCACACAAAACTTGCCACAGCAACTTTTCATAATCACTAGCCTTCGGGGGCGTTTTGAGAATTCCTTGCAAGTATGGCTGCTGTTGCTGCTGCTGCTGCTGCTGGATGGAGGTGATGGTGGAGGTAGATGACAAATTTGGTAGCCGTATTGCCCCGGGGCAGGGCAGAGCGGATGCCTAATCCCTTATGATTGAGTGCCTATAGTTGCACGATTTCTCGATGAATATGTCTTGCACCCCGGGCCATGATTACCACCCTGGCAGCTTAACACGGGCTTTTGTTGTGCTTTTCACGACGAAAACTTCCCTGGGGCCAGGGCGATTGGGAAGAAACGGTTCGGAAATGTGGGAAATGTGCTACCATTTTTTAAGGATGCGCTGAAAATAAAGACATGATAGAAGACTTTTCTTACGCTAGAGAATGATAGTAATAAATATGTTGTTGCATTAGCTGATTTGCAAAAGAAAAGTTACTTTCCTTTGGCTCTGGATTCCTTGAGTAAAACAGTACATTTTTTTTACAACTTTGTTCAGAACGAAATTCAAAATTATTTTTCTATTGTGCATAATAAAATTGGATTTTTCATTCACGGCAAATTAGTTTAAAAATAAAATCATTTTGAAACTATGAAAAATTAAGTTAAAAAGTAGCGAAAACACGTCAGCTGAATTAATTCCTTTTTCTTTTCGCTCAGTTAAACCAACGGCTTCGCTCACATTTTCCTTCTTTCTCCATCTACTCTCTCCGTACGAGCTACTGGAAAACAACGTTACCCGCATAAAGCTTGCTCCCATTAAAAAAGTTGGCGTATTGCCATCAATTTTTATTGTCACTCCTTCCACTTTTCACCCATATTTTCGCAAAGGCTTCACAACCTGAACGCCACACGGCTCTTCGCCTCGGCCATCTTTCACTCTTCCCCCAAGGGAAGAGAGAGAGCTGGATGTAAAGTTGAACGTTCGGGCTAAAACGGTCGTCGGTCACTGGTAAATGATAAGCCCCTACGGTACGGTGCCGAGAGTAGCCGTTCCGCGGGAGGCAAGCATCACCTTTGCGACGGTGATCCCTTTTTCCACCACCCCAGTGGAGCCGTGTTTTGTCCCCTCGCAGCCCATCGGCGAAAGAATAACAATCATCATGAAGGACCTTTTATTATTCACATCTTTTGCTCCCTGCCAAAGGCGATGCGGACGCAAAAAGTGGGAAGGGTCTGTGACGGTAGCAGGTGGTGGGTTGGTTCGAGAAAATAGCCCCAAGGATTGGAAAAGCAAATTATGAATTCAAAATGACGGCACACTGCAAGCGCACGCATGTGAACGGTACGGACGGATGGCTTAATGCTCCGCTTCCCGAGTCCGTTGCTCGCGGGTACCGACTCGACGAAACGATGATGATTTCGAGCGAAAACAATTCAACATGCAAATGGTAGTGCTGGTCCTTTGTTAGGGAATTGAAAGAGTCCTTTCCTGTTGATGATGTCGATGACGACGACGAGAGCAGAAAGGTAAGAAAAGACACTGACTATCGCGTTGGCTACTGTCGGGGGGAGTGTGAATGTACTCGTTGGCACAAGCTAATGAACAACTCTCATGATGTAAAGGTTGAAGTAAAGCGTAAAAGAAGACTTTAAAATAGCACCCACTCTCATCCGATTGGCAACCAACGCGAGGAAGCAATAAAATACTTTCGCGAAAAAGGAAACAGCCAGCTATTCCCATTGAAATGGGTTCGGAAAAGCGTTTGCGAGTGGAAAACTCAGCGTTCGCCGCTCAGAAGTGGTCTTTTCAATCCCGGGCAAGATGGCGCTGGTTCAAAGCCTAATCAACAGCTCATTAATTTTCCCTTCCCTAAATCCATTTTCCGGTTCGTTCCGTCGAAAGAAATTTTCCAGCGAGCATTGGGATGAGGCGTTTGCCAATTTCTATGTGGCACGATTTTCCCATCCGCCCCGCACTGTATAACCCAAAAACGCAAAACGAAACTTTTTCCATTCGCTCTCGATTGGATTTTTTTTACCGTTGATTTTTGTTTAATAATTATCGCGACTGGCACTGGCGGCTGGAGGTTGGTTGGTTGGGGGGCTGGGCGCTGACAAGACACGGGGCAGACACGTGCTTCACATTTTATGGAAATTTATGCTCGGAAATTTCCAGCAATAAATCATGCCCTGCTAGAATATTACGCGCTTTCCACCAGTGCCCGACCAGCTTCGAGATAAATTTTATTCATCACTTTGTGTGTATGCGAGTACTTTTTTGCCTTGTCCGCTCTTGTTTCGAACAAGCTGAAAGCGTTTTGATTTAGGTGTGCCTTTTGCTTTAAGTGCTGCCGTTAAAATCGCGTAAGATTCTTTTACACGGACATATGCATTCCGCTACGGATTGTGCCGCACGGTCTGCCAGCTTCGATAGCGTGAAATGCTTTACAGACGCCTGGTTTTTGTGCTCCGTTGCCGTTGCCTCTGGCGCCCGCGGCGTTGAAACAAGGACGAAGTTAATTTGAAGTTTATATTTGATTAATAGCACCTGGTGCATTTCACGCCCGGGTTCAATGGTGTGGAAAGGAGGGTGCGAACGCGCCCCATAATTTACACCCGCTTTTTTGACGGCGATTGCTCGATTTGATGAAGTGTCGAAGGTGTGGATTTACGATAGTGAAATATTTCGTCAAACTATGTCTGGCGTTCTTGATGATTGGCGCGAAATAACGTTTGAAAGTTTACAAGCGTATGTTTTTTTAGCAAACGTAATATTAACAGATTTCAAAAAGAACTTCAAGTAGAAACCATAAGTTCATAATAAATTATTGGTTTTTGTGCTCAAATAATTGCTTTATTTTAAAATTATTTATTATAAAATTCATAATTGTAGAAATAAATCAAAAAACTAACTTACCCTAATAAGGAAAAGAGTATTTACCTATTCTCCTGATAAGAGACATTGCATAACATTAGGCGCATAAAGTTTCCTACTAATTTCGAAACATTGCATAATTTAAGGCGCATTACACCTCGGGCTTTGATTTTTTCACAATTGTGGCACTAATATGGTGCTAATAATCAAATAAAACCTATTACCATTGATGATTTCTCTGAAATATTAACATTATCGTGAGTGCAAGTCCTTAACCCACTGTACATTTCAGTTTCAGGGAAGAAAAAATCCCACGTGTATTTTTATCTTCATGCTAGAATTAATCCATTTACCCCGAAGCTTCAGAAAATTGTAAGTCTTCTCATATAATGAAATCATGAAGCACCTCTTCCAGTGTATCGTGCTTCACGTCCTAAACATTACAAAACTCTCGACACGTTCCTTCCATTAAATTCAAATTCGAACTGCTGCTACAATGATCCGAAACGGTTCACGACCACCAACTTTGCGCTAACGTCTCACTCAATCCTTTGCCCGAACGGTGTGTTGGTTCCTGATCGAAGCGAGCAAATATAAACAAACGCTCACACCTGCTCCAACGCACACTCACCTACACACAATTGTCGTAACGAAACGTTCCATAATCCATAAAGGCGACCGATTTTCCACGGCCAGAAGTCCCAGGCTCCACCCTTTCCCCGGTGTTGACCCAACCCGTTTCTCAATCACGATTGTTTCTCGCCTAGCTGGAAGATGGAACGGGAAGCAAAAACAGTATGAGCCCAAGCACGTCCGGTCACTCGCTCTCCGAGCTCCGTTCCGCTGTTCCGGTCCGGCTCGAAGGGCCAAATTATTCCTGATTTACAAGCCCTGCCCTGGGATAAAACTCCGTGTGCGCTGTGGCACGTAACGACAATAAAGTACAAATTTATTCATGATTCGTTTGAATCTGAAAAGGCATTAAGACCCCGAGTGCCGCAAGCCCTTCCTGTTTACTCCGTGTCCCTCATTCTCGTCTAGTATTTGTTTTCCACAAGCACCACAAGACCGGAGGGAAATGTTGCTCCGATGCTGCTGGCAAGGTGCCGAGACAGTGGGATGCATCAGTGGACCAGGTCGCTGGCACTGGGAGGACATTTTCGGACGACACACTACCGCACAGAACAACTGATTATGGAAGTTGTAATTTTATTTACCGAACCGTCCAGAGTGTGCCAGCAGAGTGGCATCGCCTAAAGCGTAGCAGGGCTTTCAGGTTGCAATTTCCACTCCGGCTACAGCACCATCTCGTTACTATGCATTGCCATATTCATCAAAGTCAGTCCAGATTTACACAGCGCACCGGTGTGCCACCGTCAACAACAAAGCGCCACACTGATTGTGCAAACAGGGAGTGTTCTGTTTGAATTTAATTTTACTTCCATCATCCACAACCGGGTCGAACGCAAACTGTCCAAACCAAACAGTGCCGGGCAGGCCGTTGTTGTGAGATTTACTGGCGGCATGAGTATAAATACGAAAAGCGGCCCGACAGATGGTTCAGTTCTCAAGATTATTATTAAGATGCAAGCGAAACTTGTGTTCGTACTGATTGCCCTCGGGGTCGTCTGTCTACTACAGGTCAGTGGAATCTGCTCCGCTGGCGTCGCACAACTCACCGCTCACCTTAACCGATTCCATGCATTGAATTTTCTTTCCACTCTTTCGTCAGGCAACACCCAGCAAGGCATTAGGCACTCACGTGCAACAGCTGATGAAAGTGTTCCGGGGACTGATGAACGATATCGACTACACGAAGAAACCGTTCTATGTACAGCGCGCCAAGTACGGTGTGCAGAACCAGCTACGAAATCCACTCGTTGCCAGGGCGGCCAGTTTCTCCAGAAACAGCAAGGTAACGCACATGTTGAAAATTCAATCACCCAACCAAATCGGCCAAGACTTTGGAAATTGTCATGACTTTGTATCTCTCTCTCTCTCTTTCCGAATGCCACTCAAAGCTTTCCGATGCCTGCTTGAAGCAAATGGTCACCAAGGCGAAGGATCTTGAGGATACCTTCTACGCCGGCTTCAGCTACAACTGCCACGATCACGACCAATATTCGATGGAGTGTCTGCAAGCGGCCGAACCGGCATACTTGACTGGGCTTAAAGCGGTTGCCGAAGAAACGCAGGGTTGTCTGAAGGAGCAATAAAGGAAAGCATTCCTGAAGCAACGAATAATAGATTACGGCCCTCTTTGCGAATGGATGCTCAATAAATCATTAAACTTCTAACAAGATAATATGTAACGGAATGTTGAGTGTGTTGTTGAAAGTTTTGAGAAAACATTTTTTTCTGAGAATGTGCTTAATCGTGTACAGCTTATATTATAGAAAGCGTGTAATAAGTTTACTGGAAAATCATCTCTCAAAGAGCAATAAATAAGAGTTATTTGACAGGAAGTTTTTGAATCGATGCCTTGTATTTCGCTTTGCAACATAATAAATGCCTAAAGGTATGCAATCAGATGAACAAATCATGTTTTTTCTTACACATTATTTTTGATGCTTTTTTTTGTTGTGACAATATTATCAAAATTTTTGTTGTGAACATAAAGTCACATATTTGAAAAAGATTTTACATTCATTTATATATATGTTAAGCTGAGGTAGAAAATAAATCTTCTTTGTCACTTGTAGCTTTCATTTTTTTCTATTTATAATTTGACTTCGAGGGTTGATTTGAAATGAGCAATTAATCAGTGCAAGGTTTTATTTACACAACAACGTACAAACAAAAGACCGGTTACAACTACTTCGTTTGTTTACTAGCCTGCCAATGAGACTATTCAACTTGCTACTTCTCGCACTTGTGTCAACATCCGCTTCTCTCACACGCTCATGCTTATGATAAAAAGAACTTTCCGCAGAGAAAAATACTCTTCAGACGTAAAATATACCAACAAGCGAGCAAAATGACAACCAAACTCGTTTGGTTGTTCGCCATCATCGGATTGGTTTGGTTGTTGCAAATCTCCCCGTGTGATGCTACTACCTGGCACGCGAAGCACCTGATGCCTTACTTCAGACGCATGAAGCTGGACAAAAGCAAGAACCGCGTATACCAGCACGACGTAAAGTATGGCTTGCGTATGCATCTGCGTGCGCCGCTTCTACAGAAAGCATTATGTCTGCCCAAAGGCACAAAGGTGAGTAAGAACGTACGTGGCCGGCGTCATGAGTGTATGGATTTTAATGATCTTGTTTCGGGATTTTCAGCTCTCTTCCGATTGCTTGAACCGTATGGTCGATAAGGCAAGACAGCACGAGAACAAGTTCTACGCAAAGTTCACGTACGCCTGCAAGCAGCATGCCGAATATTCTGCCGACTGTTTGGACTCGGGGCGTCCTGTGTATTATCGCGACCTGAAGAACCTCGCCAAGGAGACGGAGCAATGCTGGAAATTGTGATTGTAGAAAGGGGAATGAGAAAGAAAAGAATGATTAAATAATCAAACAGTTTCACAGTGAACGAATCACATAACAATCGATTTCCAGCGAAAGACATTCACATTTCTGTTTTACCCTTTGAGATTGAATTGATTTTTCTTATACATAAATTGTCTTTCATGACGATTTTACCCAAAATCTTTGCGTCTTCGGCCAGACGCTCGCCCAAGCGCAGCAGAAAAGTGGTGGAATTATTGAAACAATGGTATGTCAACATACTGCTTAACGACCCATCTTGAACACGTCACCAGAAAGCATGAGAATCGCTCGAAGCAAGCTTCTAACAACACGGCGAGATCCTTCCATGCTCCGCCTAACGAACCCGAAGGCCAGCGGTTGATTTAGGTTTTGTCCAAGTGCACCGAACGAAAAGGGTCCCGCTGCTGTTGTTCCTAAGCTGATGCGGCTCCCAACCGACAAGAATAAAAAATTCTAAGCACAACCCAAAATCGTTTCCAAGGGATTTGAAAGGATGCCTGAAAAAAAAGGCCCGGACACTAGTTCACCCCCATTGTTGCCGATGGAAAGAAAAATTATGGCAACAAGAGGCATATCTCGGAGTTATTAAAACGCAACCGGCCGACCCCAAAGCGTAGAAAGTCCATTACAGTCTTGCGATGCCTGCTAGCCCTCCGCTCGATACAGACGGGTCAGTTTGGAGCCACGCTGTGCGTTTAGCAACGATAAATAAAGCTGCAAAAACAAACTCCCAACATCATAATGGGCGATAAAGGCTTTCATTAAGGAAGTAATGAAAGGACATTCATTTACTTTTGCTGCTCCACTATGACTTTGCGTAGGGTTGGGTGAGATGGTTAAAATAACAAAGGAAGGGTTTATACAAACCAGCTTAAAAGCCAATATTTATTTTGAATAAAAAAAAACAAAACGCTTCGATTGTTATTAAAATCGATTTTATTCTGCAAAAGAATGATTTGTTTAACGACCAATCAGAAAGACAAAAAACAGGTTCCACAAAACGATTGTACAGCACTGACAAAACAAGCTGAGCAAAAGCGTTAGGTTTACTCTTTTTCTCTTCCACCAACAAAACCTTCTTTCCATAAATTGAATGTATGTTATCATAAACACTTACGGATTACATCCCGCACCGGATTATGCGTAATGTCCGGGCTCGGAATAGTTCAAATGGTAAAAGAAGGGCCGGGCTGGGAGAGCTAAGGGCCCGTCATAATGGAACATTCCAATCCTGCATTGGCCACGCGTGGCCGAAATTTGATAAGGATCTAGCCAACCGAACCGACCTGCCCACGACAGCTCCCCACCGTAAACCGAACGGATTTCGACGAATTGGACCGTATTTTGCCTCTCCTTCTTGCGTGCAGAAAACATCGGATCGCTTCCATCCCGGGGGTCAAATCTTTTGAATTTTACATTTGACCATTTATCGCGCACGAAGGGTTTAGTCTCCGGGGGGTGGGGAGGACATTCCTCTCTTCCCTTTCATCTTCTCATGTGGTATAGATGAGGTTAGATCCTCTCCTCGCCAGTATAGAGCAGAAGGTATAAACACCATGCTGTAATCAAACTCTCGGGCGCTTTTGCGGTTAGAAAAACGATACTTTTGGGACTATCTCCATGTCCACTCAAAAAAAAGGGGGAAAATAAGAAAAAAACATAGACCACCCGGACTAGTTGTCTTTTTAGGTTCACAATATTCCAAAGTGATGGTGATGAGCAGGAAAAAAGGAAATACAGCACAACAGAGGAAAAACCAAGACTAAGAAAGAAATACATTTTCTCCCTTCAGGAAATGATGTCTTTGATCCAATCATAGCACTGGCCAGGGTTATCCCAATAGCTTCCCCTTGCTCAAACTCTTTCCCGATTCATACTCGGAATGGTATTTCATTTTGCTTCCAAGAAAGCATGAAATGAGAGCACACTATTTATAGGATCAAAAACATTCCGGCGGGCGCCATGTCGTGTTTTCTGTGACAGTCCTGGAGGGGACTAACATTTGAATGTAAAAATAATGTTTGTAGCTTGAAGGGATGTATACCAGTGTGGAATGTATATGGTTCATGATTATGAAGGTTGATTTGACTTAAAATTAAAAATTTTACTAAAAGATCATTTTTAGTGTAAAAAGAAGGAATAGGTGATGAAGTTTGCATACCTTTAGGCTGGTTTGTCCAAACGATTCCTCGAAAGATTTTTTCCTAAAATTGTTGGAGCGCTTCTTTTGTTCCTGTACTTTTAATCAAGCTTTTTAACTCAAAGGACTGCCTTCAAGCAACCATTATTTGATTTTACACAAAAATAACATTTTATTTACACTCCTTCATACCCTAATCTGATGTTCATTTCGGTAATCTTTTTTTATTATTTTCAATGACAAACAATGATCCCTTCCCCGACCACTCGCACGTCCTCAAGCAGATGAAGTACGCTAGATTTTAAGCAAGATTTATCTTTCGAGAGATCGCTGGTGAAAATAGCGAAACTCCCCCGGTACCGGTAGTGCAAAGATCACCCCCGGAAATGACGCTCAGCGAGCATCCGCGGATCATCATGAACACTTCATGAATAATTCAACGGTTTTTTGATAAACCTTACTGCCAAATGTCTCCACCGCGAGGAAAGCCATGGCACGTGGGATACGAAAATGAAACGAAACAAATTCGCCCCCGCGAACCTTGCCCTTCCGGTGTGCTTAGCTGCTGTCGCTGCAAGAGTTGGTGTGTTAGTTTCGGTCCGCTTTGCCATTCGCTCGAGAACGTCACATCGTGGAACCAGGCAGCCAGTACACGCACGGAGCGTCGGTTGGGATGAAACTTAGCTATGAACTTTTGTGACTGTAAGCGTGAGAGTGCAGTGGAAAAAGTGTGCCAGTATGGGGAGGGGAAAGAAAACTCAATCAAAATAATAACTCCAACGCTATCGGGGATGAGATCGGAGATCCTTGGGGAGGGCGTGCTAGCTGACTTCTGACTCGCGGGGAGTCGAGTTCTTTTTTCCGACGGTAGAATCGTTTAGCTGATGACAGAGTTTTAATTCGGTCCAGACATTTCAACCAGCAGAATGTGCATAAAAATAGAATGAAGTTCGTTTTTCTGGGTATAAAAATGGCTGACATACTGATGCTATGTATTGTAAGGCGTATAGTATATCTTTGGGCGCTACCCGTTTACCTGACGACATTCTCAACTTCCGGTGTACCTCAAACAATGCAAACAAACACTTCGTTAAACGATATAATACTCCTTGAGAAAACCTTCCCCAGCTTATTTCTCAGCACCTCCCGTTTGCTCCCCCAGCCGCCCCCGTACAACTTTTACGCCAACTCAACGTACGCTCACACACAATATCCCACGAGGGAGGGCCACACAACACGGCCGAGTCAGCCTTGCGGTAAATATTTGTTACCATTTATGTTTGAAGAAACCGTCGCAATCTTTGCATTTGCTGGCAACTTTTCCCACCGAGCTTTGCTTCTCTCTCCCGGGGCGGAAGGAACAAACATAAAAACTGTGAAAGAAAACTTACCCACCAGCCGGGTACAGGAAGGGGGAGTGAAAGTTGCTTTGGAAGAGCCGCTGGGGCGAAGTTTATCTTGCGCAAGGGAAGTCTTTCGGATGCTTCCGTTAAATATCTTGCTGCTGTTGCTGCTGCGTCAACAGAGGGTAACAGATTTTTATACGCACACCTTCGACTCCTGCTAACTAATAAACTGTTGCCAAGTAAGGGACAGAGAGCGTGCAACGGGCTGCCAGACAGTATCCCCTGTTTTCCTCTGTGACGGACCTGCCTTGAACAGCTCATCTGCTACTGAATTTTGATTTAATTAAAGAAATCGCTTTAAAATGGAATATAAATTGGTTCATTTTCAACGGGGCTGAGCATCGCAGATGCTAGCAATCAACGGGATAGCTCAATTGGTTAAGCTTTTTGATAGACTCTGTGTGAGGGCTGTGTGTGAAAACTTGTTAGCAGAGCTTAAGCTTTGGTTAGCTAATTTTTTGGTTAAAAATTGCTTCGCACTTCAAGCCACCTTAAATAAAACTGTTTTGTTCAACAGATTGCCTACATTCAGGCGGTTTATTTTATATTCCTGTTTTAAAAGCGCCTCATGCAAACGTTTCTAAATTTAAAATGTTCTTGATAAAACCTTCAAAACAGCAAACTCATTTACTTGCAACTTCCAACAAGCTGTCCATCGTCGCCCACACTGACATGTGACAGGACGTCCCATTGAGATGTTGTTCCAAACTTTCCAACCCACTTTCCCACTATCCAAGTATCGATTCTTTTCTGAAAAACGCACACAAAAACCCTGTCTCGTAGAAACCAATCCGGCCATCTGCCAGCACGGCCAGGGAATTGGTGGCTAGAAGAAAAAAGTCAAACAAGCATATAAAAGAGAAAATTTTGCCTCGTGAACTGTCAAGTCTCCCCGGCCCGTCCACCGGGGAAAATCACTCCGGGGAGATCAGTTTTCAGATGATTTTCTCCCTATTTTTCTCACAGTCCTTTCCCCATTGCACATCACACATCGAACGCCGAAGATTGCCCGCAACCCGGAACGATGTAAAGAATCTTGTCAAATTTTCTATCTTTATTACAACATTCTTAAGGCGCGTAACGAGCGAACGCGAGCGCCCCTGCCGGGCACGACCCGAGCGCTGGTGATTTTAATTTCAAGCACGTCCCATGTGTCCAACGCTGCGCTGCGTCCAACTCCCCCGTCGAGTGTGTTTGAGTCGTAAACGAGGGAGTAGCGATTCCGTTGACAATGGGAAAGGACGTCACCTGCCACCCGGCCGCCCGCTTCGGTCACACACCACACATGCGAAAAGAAAATCGTCATCATCATCGAACAAAAAAAGCTGTTAAGTTCGACACACAGGATACAAGTTTCAATTCCATCAGCTCGTTGGCTTTATTTGTTCGTCCGCTCCGCCCTGCCGTGCGTATGGAGCTGGTAGCTAAAAAGTCAAACTTTTGGACTTTGACTTGGTCAACGGTGCCGGGGCCAGGATTCGTCTAACACGTCCATGGGAAAGGTTTTGCAGACGCTGCTACGCTGCACGGGCTCCATCCAAGCGGTTGATTTTTCGAGCCCCTAAATAGAAGATAGCTTTGCTGATTTATTTAGCAGCTGCTTGTGTAACATGGTTGCTTAATAGAAAAAAAAGCAAAAATGGAAAACGATTCGTGGTCGGAGGAAAACGATCGCGCTGGAAGAGAAAAACTGCTGAATTATTATTATTTGATGGAACGGAGCCGGAACTTGGAAAGAAACATCAATAAATACGAAGGCTCATTCATGCGTTAACAATAAGGCTGTGAAGAGAGCAATATGTTGAGCTATCAGACAGTTTCAATTACTTTCACGTCAGACGGATGAATTGGTAGGAAACGATAGCTGTTTTCCACCTAAATGATCATTTAAAGGAAAGCACGTTGTGCTTAATATCACGGGCAGAGAGATTTAAAGAGATTTTTCGTTAAAAAGACTTGAACAAAAATAACGCCAAAACACTAAAACGCCCTTAGAAATGTATTTCAATTAGCAAAACAACGTTTGAAATGCCGGTTCAATTTAGTTCGTTACTAATTGGTGAAGATAATTGAACTCTTTTTGTGTGGAAACGCTGATTGGAAACACAACATACCGGCAACATCAAAGACCATCCCAATTACGGCCTCCAGCTCTAGTCGCTGCTGCTACTCTGCCCAACCCGGCCGCTGTTTGAATGGAGCGTAAAACCGCTCAGCCGCTTCCGGTAGCAATTAATTTTGTGTCTTAAGACAAGCGACACATTGCACTGTGAACGCGTGATGAGGGGGGGGGGTGGGAACAGTTTTCCAATCAGACTGTGAAAATTAATGTTTTCTTTTGGAGCAGCACGTAGCACACGGTAGCAACCTTTAATCGGAGAATTGTTTTCTTTCCTAAACCATTCAGATGCTTACGAAGCGTTTCATCCTTGAATGGGCTTGTGACACTTAATCTATTATAGAGGTGACTGTGTAAACCATCTTTTTTTCTTGTACCACTGAATTCACCTCCAGCACAAAACAATATCGATCGATTCGATTCGTGTCCTGTCGCTGTGCTTGCGTTTCACCGTGTGGCCCGGCAGCTGGTCGGAAAGTAATGAGATTTTACGACGTCTGCGGGAAGCACTAAAAATACTCACCGCTCCCTGCACGGAACCGTCCCTTCTCATGGGACGGGTGCGGGAAGGTTGGAAAGCGCGAAGGATGCAGCCTTTTATGGGAAAGTAATTTTTCTCTCTGCTCAACCCGACCCGAATCGTAAGCCAGGTAGGCACACATCAGTCTCCACGGACGACCCGTGGTCAACCGCAACCGATCTAATTGGCTTCCAACCGTTCCAACAGTTGCTTTGTGGTCAACCACACACACACACACACACTCACAAGTGATCTCCCACATGCCGACTGTGCCAGGTGTTTTCGACAAATTACTGGCAAAAAGGAAACCCAGACCCGTGAGTTGACGCTTTCGGGCGACGCGAAAAGGCGCGAGCGTCCTAAGGATAATGGACGGACCGTTGGGTATGGTGCGAAACCCATCCTTCCGAGCGGACAGGAACAGGCAGCAAGGGCGTGGGGGAAGAGTTCGGTGTCTTATTTGACCACCTGGGCGGGTCTACACACCCATCGCAACGCAACGCAAAAGAAAAACCTTGTAAGCAAACCTTCGCCAAGCGGGCAAGAAATTAATAACCCGACCCGATAGTGGCTTGGCTGTTGCTGACGGGACAGGACAGGTTTCAAGGGAACGCAACACGCCCGCGCCACGGTCACCATGCGAGCTGCGCGCAAAAGTATTTGCGATTGTAATGAGAAAAGTTTGCCACGTTTTATCGCCGAGTCGAAAAGTTTGAGTCGCCCGCTTTGCTGCTGTGAGGATGAGCATGAGATGAAATTTGACGTTCACGCGGTGGACAGTGGGGCATAGCTAGATAAAATGGTCGATGGGGTGGGGGGGCATGAGTCGTGCGAATATTTATTGTTTCGGTTGGCTGAAATTGAAGTGAAGTTTGGAAACTTTTCGCACTGCGCGATGGGAGGGAATGGTAGGGGAGGGTACAAACTTAAGCAACAAACGATTAACGCTCGTAACTATCTTGCTTGCTGAAACGTTTCTTGGAAGGTGACGCTTGTAAAAAGCTATTTTGTGAAATTGTTTTAGCAAAGCAGACAATTGGAAGAGGAAGAAGGAAGGAAAAGAAAATTTAAATAAATTGTAAAATCTATTTGGTGAAGTTACCTACACAAAATTAGAAGTTAAAATAACTCTTTGAATTTGCAAACCTTGTGTTAATAATATTACCATAAACGATGTATAGTTTACTTCAGCTTTTATTTTAAAGCCTTTCCTTAACTTAGTCTATGTCCTAGGAGTTCATGATGCTGTTTTAACACTTTATACTTTATGATAAATAATTTGTTTTTATTTCAGTATTGACAATCAAAACGTATTGTTATAAATATTTTTTATTGAATAAAAACTTCTCACAGCTAAGACATAATTCTTGCATTTGACTTTTTTTTCACATCAAATATTGTTAAAAAAAACATAGTAATTTGACAGAAATGATCTTTAAATAATATTTAGATGATTTAACATATTTTTATACTCGGTTTCTATTTGGAACATGGGGCAAACATTCTATCCAAAATGATGTGCCGTTTAAAATGAATGATATGAGATTAAATAAAAGTCTAAATATTTTTTTTTCAAACAGATAAACCTCTGGTTCGAAAGCCTTTTACTCCAATGATGCTACAAAAAATAATAAATTAAGCTCTAACAAGACTGTTCAAGGTCTAACAACTCTTTTATTAATGTCTTTCTAGCGCTTCAATCACTTTTATCTTCATCCCGGCACGAAATTTACAAGTCAAAAAAAAATCTATTTAAACAAACTCCCACGACCCGATCCGAAATTGCTCGTCATTATGCATTCATGGCGTGCGTGTACGGAAAACCGCCCCCATCCAGAATCACTTACACGACAACGCACCCACCGACTAACACAATCCAAATCCGGGCACAACGCACAACACAAACGCACACATACGTGCATGCATTAGCGGTGACATGATGAGAGAAATTTATTTACATGTCCTTGCTTTATCTTCGTCACCTCCTCGAACATCCGACGAGCGATTCTTCGCTTGGCGCTCGGTCTACGCCCTCATTGAAGCACTTAAATCGAGCAACGGGAAGATATCGCTACACGTGGCACGATAAAAAGCGACCGGGGAAAATGGAAAAGCAGAAAACAAAACAAAAGAATGAAATGGCGCATTGGGCAAATGTGAAATCATAAACATAAAAACCACCAGCAAAGGTGGCTAATATATCATCCAATCTCGCAGTTCCCGCCGACCCCAGCTGGGAGCGAAAGTGTCCTCGCAGGATAAGCCGCCACCGAAAAGGGAAGCCACCCAAGGAAAGCAACGAATCGACGACCACGACCGCTTCCACTTTGGGGGTTCCCCATTTCGGGATGGTTGTTGAATTTTTTATCGCTTTAAATAAAAATCCACCACCGGGATGCCTTCGGAAAGGCCGGACGCCCGTGCTGGTGCTGGTCACAGCGTGGTGCTTGGGTCCGGCTTTCCGGTTTCCAGTGCCGAAAAGGGGCTCAAGCACGTTAGGTATTTCATTGCAGCTTAGCTCAGAGGCTTTCCCTTCATTTTCACCTCTCGCCCATCCCCGGGGGCAGTGAAACGTTGTGCCGCAAAAGGTTCCCTTTCGCTTTCATCACACGTCTGATTCATATTTTCTTTTCCACTCGCCCGCTCGGTCTAAATGGATCCCGCTCGTTGAGCTGTGGAGAGCTTTTGCTTTCGCCACGCTGGTTCAGCTTCATCTTGAGCTCATTTTTCACTCAACCACCATTCGACACGCGAGCGCGACAATTAGAGGCTTTCAAGCATCGTGAGGGTAAGAGGCAAACACGCCAACTACATTGTAGCGGAGTGTTGAAAAAATCCACAACACAACAAGCGCTGCTTTTGCTCAATTTCAAAGCAAATGATTAAAGTGTGCCCGTCGGTTTTACGTTTTATCGCACGTACAGAGACCACCGCTTCGGGGAAAACATCCACCTTTCCCCTTTGCAGGAGCTTTATTCTTGCACTCTTTTCTGACAGGTTTCGGGCATAAAAACCTTCCGAAAGACATAATTCCTGCTGGTATTTCTCTGTCACGCCACGAAGCATGCAAGATGACGATGATTTAAAAACACAAAACCCACCGGAATGGAACGATATCGAACGAAATGGCTCGAGGGAAGTGTGGTTTTTCCGGGAAGAAAAGTACTCTTGCGGGAGAAAAGCAACCGGCAAAAGGAAAATGGGGAGTGAGGTTTCCTTTAATAACAAAAAAAAATACGGTAGGACATCACGCATCCGTGAACGTGAAATTGACAGCCACCAGAAACATGCAGAAACGAACGAACGTGGCGAACGACCGAAATTAAGCCGCACATCAATCAGGCCCAGTGTGTTCCTTCTTTGCGCTCGCTTCCTTTGCTTTTCCCTCACAACCCAAAGGTGTATGTATCTATGAGGAAATGTGTATTTCTTGTTTTTTTTTTCGGGGTGGACCTTTTAACCGCACAGCAAGTGTCAATAAGCGCCGGCGAGAGTAAGTGTAAGTAAGATGGAAAGTTGTGAAGGAAGCGAGCCTAGCAACAACAGCTGTGGGGCAGAAGAAAAAAAAACAGCTCCATTGGCCCACATTCCATCACAGGGACGAAATCTTCATCTAGCATGGATTGAAAGCCTCAGAAAAGGACACGCATAAACGCATACAATGCTGCTTCCTTTCTCGATGACAGGGGTGTTTTTATTTGTTCGTTTCGTTTTGCTCCAGAGCAATGGACGCTTTTGTAAAACATCCAATGCTTCATGCTTAAGCCGGCTCGAAAAGACGTCGTAACGTTTACGTGGAATAAGAGCGCTTAGATGCTTAGGCAGAATGGTAGAACTGGCTAGTGAACATGGTTCTGGAGCGAGCCCAGTCGAGCAGCACGCTTCCTGCATGATGCTATTAAAGCAAGTCCTGCCGCCATGTCACCAAACCGATGACACAATGACAATGCAGCGTAGGCTGGCATAACGTTTCCGGGTTTTTGGTAGGGAAATGCTTGCGCGATGTTCATCATGGTGATGTTTTGAAAATGATACGCGACACATTGTGTGATGGGTTTGGGGAGTGTGTCAAACAGGGGAACAATTCCGGTAGGCGTAGAGGGTTGAGTTTTGCGCGATAAAATAAACGAGAGGAAAAATACTTCCGAGGAAATACGTTTTTACAATAAAAATTATTATTCAAGAGAAAAGCACTCAGAATATTACACAAGTAGCAAGTTGTACAAGAATAGTCTATATTTAGGCGCTTTGGAAAATGTGAAGCTATAGCATGTATTATGCGCGCCTACAAGTATGCAAATCTTTTATAGCATTTGTTTTGCTAGAAATTGCTGGCAAACCCTAAAGGTCGAGGCAAAACGTAAAGAGACCAATTTTATTATTTTTTTGTTTCTTTACAAATTACATTTATCTCAGAATGTAAGAAATTACCGATTTTAATTAAATTAAACGAAATTCTCTTCATATTCCACTGAATCGATTGAACTGAAACGTTTAAATCTTTTACCCCGTTTCCCTTAACTGTTCCACACCATAAATAATAATGAATCTAAGCCATTACCCCGTTATCGGTGCACGCCGAGCCGTACCGAGCGCAAAATACTCATCATTTTTTAACACTCCACAACCTTTCATCGAGCTTGTTTTTTGCCAAGCACATTTTGCTCTCCCTCCATCCCCTTTGGAGTTCTAAAGCATGAAAGCCCCACAAAAAGGGGTTCGCCAGCTGTTGGTTGAAGAAAACTCTCGCTTATGGTCGAACGCCATCATTGACGCACACGATACCCGCAGGAAAACGCCAACCTTTATCATCGGCTCAGATACGGCGGAAAACAACAACAACAAAAAAAACAACGCTCACCTTCGAAACGGATCGAATCTTCCGCTTTTCTCTTCCGTGCTGATTTTCGAAAACCTCGAATGTGGGTGAGAATGATGACGATGGGCGATGATGATAATGCAACTTCCGATTCTCAATTTGGCTTTTGGGAAGGTTGCCTCTCATTTGCTACCGTACGTGGCTGCATGGGGTGTAAAGAACGAACCAGCCTATCAGATTTGGGAAAAGGAAAAACGTGATACCACACACTCTCACACACACACCATTCCATGTGGAGTGGAAAAAAATGAATCACATCCTGACGATGCACGAAAGAAGAGGTAAAGAACTTTTCCCATTCTCCGTTTCACTTCATGGCAAGCTAGGTGCTGCCTAGTATGGATAACGTTTATCCCTATAGCTGGTACCAGCGTCGAACTCAATTGGAACGTTACGCGATGGTAAATTGGTTCAGGTATTGTAGAAGCGAGAGGCAACTCGGTGGCAGCAATCTGATCGAACAATTTAGCACGCTCGTAACGTACGCCTTCCGGGCCACCAACCCAGCGCGAGCGGATCGCTAATCGACGGAAGCCACGCGATGGGAGTTCATATACATATATATGCCACCACGGTACCAATGTGGAGAATGTTGCGTACCGTACCGACACAGTACCATGACTGGTTGCAGGCGAGTGCCTTCCGGCGGAACACGGCGGTTTCCGATTACGTCAGATGAGCTACGAATGGTGCAGTTTTTTTTCCATGCGTGACTAGTGTGAAGCACGTGATGATGTCAATTACATGAGCCAGTTCTGCAACGAATCGATCGACTCGGTAATGATTCTTATCGAGAGCAATGTGTGTCTTTCTCTCAGCCGATGAAGCTGTGTGCTATGGAGAGAGTAATTAAATTTCATGACAATTCGAAAAGTTGTCAATGACGCAAGTATCGGTGGTGCTGCGAACTGCGTAGGAGTGAAGCAAATTAACAGAGTGAATAGAAGTTGAATAACGATCCTCTTTTTTAATTAAGCAGCACAAACATAGCGTAAATCGATAAGATTGGGATTGAAAACAAATGTGTTCCTGAAAGAATAAATATGTCATTATACGCACATTAGCCAAGCAAGTAAGATACACATTCCTAATATTTATTTTGATAAAGGCTCATGGCTATGCTTCAGTTTTTTTTTATTTTTTGTTAAATCCATACGAAAATAAGGAAAACAATTTATTTTTATATATTGCATACTTTTAGGCGTTTGTCCACCGTAGTGACTAAAGATGGGAGTCGTAATTTTTACCTATTTTTGTTGTTTTGAGAAACAATTTAATTTAATGAAACCTTACTTTTGCAAATCGGTAAAATCAACATATCATGCAACAGATCCACTTTAAACACATATTTAACCCTTTAAAGCACCCTACCGGAAAGTGTCACCCTAGCCCTAACGCAAGTCCGAGCTCAATCGATAACTCGGCGAAAGTACCACAAACTGTCGGCGCTACTAGCGAATGATTGATGACGATTATACCGACTTTGCTACACGCGCATTTCCATTTGCTCTCGTGGCAACAAAACAACAGCTTGTTCAAAAGCTAGAACCTCGACCGTTCGCCCGGCCGTACGCTTGCTCAGCATCGCCACCAAGCGCGATGGTGCGTAGCATGGTGTGCAGAAAGGACATCCGTTCTGATCCACGTCAGCCCAAAAGGGACGTGGCAACATCATCAATCGTACCTCAAACCGATGCACCGAACTCACACACTATTTGAATCCACTGACTGGGTGAGAAAGGTGAGTTGTGCAACAGTGCGTCCGGGCAGCGTTTTAGAACCGTTTCCCGTCTACCGTGGATGCAGCACAGCCAGTGCTGCCGCACCAAAACGCATCAGTGATGATAAATTATGTTGAGCCACTTTCACCGTTCGGGAGAATCGGTTTCCCTTTGATTCGGTACCGTCACTGATTTAGTAGGCAGCAGAAGAGAGGACACAACATTTTTGGGAACCAGAAACCACCGGAAAAAGCTGGCTAGGGCGGGACGCAAATTTCACAGTTCGGGAGTTATGCTTCCTGTCTGCCTCTCCTTACCTGCGCCACATTCGTCAGCTAAGCTTGTTTGGTATGCAAATTATGTTTAAAACCCAAAAAAAAAAACACCTGAACCTACTGTGTGCTCGAAACCAAAGCTGCCCACCGACGGTTAGGAGACTTCCGGTAAACTTTCATGCCTCTGCATGCAGCGTGTTTTTGTGGTGATGAAAATCACGATACAAAAAGGCGTAACAATTTCAGGATCAGGAATTTTATCCACCCCCCTCCCCCGCCCACTCTCTTGGCCCTTCACTCACTCTATTCAACGGTGTTGAAGGTGGTGTGAAACAAACGGAAGCGGAACGGAGAATAATCTGGCTCACCTTTCGGAAGAATTGTTTCGCAGCAAAGCTTCATATCTTTCTGCACCTTCGCGCCATGGCGTTGAGGCGGAAAAACTCGGCTCACATCAGAACGGGTTGCGTAGTAAGCATAATGAAATTCCAAGTTAGCGTTTATTCAGAACACACACACGCACACACACAGAACCACATACAGACTCTCATTAAATCGCACCGGAATGACGCGGCACCGGTGAATTGAACGTCGTGGGGAAAGTGTGACGCGTTTTTAAATCCTTTTTTCCAACCCATTTCTTTTGTTGTTGTGTGCCGCTCGTCGAGATTTTACGCCAAGCACACAGGCCCGAACAACAAAGAATGCAAAACGATTCACAGCTTCCAGTGTTCTGCGCTGCGGCAGTGAGGGAGAAAAGCTCTTACTACCCAGGAAGTGACGACCTAAATGACCCACCGCAGCTCCCTGTTTGAGGGAGGCCGGAAGTAAACTCTCACCGCCTGTGGCACTACTGTGGCACTCTTTTTTGTTGTTACAATAATCATCAACCAAGGGTGTATTAAGCCGGTGAAGAGGGGCAAACATTAACCTCCTTTCTGGAAAATATCCTTCCACAGCAGTGTTGCCAGTTCGCAGTGAAAGACACCATCGGAAGGAAATGAACCTTCCAAACCAACCTGCCAACGCCACAAAGATTCACTTTAATTAATCCTACACTTGCGTCCTACGCCCTGCGTCCCACAATCGCTTCAACCCGGGCCGATTGCTCTAAACAGCAGCAAACTGTGTGAAAACTAATCGGAATGATCGCACACGTATCACACTCCTGGTGCGCTCGGTATGGCCGAGACGTGTGGGTTTAATTTGACCAAAGCCTTCATACTTTTACCGGATTCTTATCATCTATCGCATCGGTATGGCTGTGTGTGTGTGGGCGTGTGTTGTGTGCGTACGTGATCCACTTTGTCGAGCCTAGGCGCGAGGATTAAAAGGATGTGCCAAATACCGTAGGCTTCATTTCTGCCACGTTTTGTCGAAAAGAGAGGAAGAATCTCACATAGATAGGAGCTTCACTTTTCGGTCCTCAGATAGACACTGAGAGGTATTATGTTAATAGGATAATCCAGCATCCAGCCGGCCGAGCAGAACAGAGAAACAACGAATTTCCTATGTTTGCTGAGTACAATGAGTATTTGAAAATACACCGGGAACACCGTGTGGGATCGATTCGGGAAAATTAAATCTCCTGCTTACGCATGAACGTTGATTTTCGAAAGTGTGCATTTGATTCACGTTGGTAGCAGTGGTACCGTAATGTAGGCGTTTATCTCGATTTGTTGTTGTTTAATGGTAAAAGCTATTTTTTAATATTTAGTAGTAACGGCCTTTGCTTGGTAAAAAATGATATCAGCTAACAATAATTAAAATAAATAACAAACAAAAAAAAGAGCAATACGGCCTGGCCGTCACTACCAAAATAAAAAACAAAAAAAGACAATTGAATGACGCTAACAAACGAAAAATTTAACATTAAAATTGGTTTGGAAAATAAGTTTGCATACCTTCAGACGTTCAGGAATACAATTACACATAAAATTGCATACATTTGGGCGGTCTACTATGCCTTTTGGGTCCTAACACGAAGCTCAACCATGAATCAACCGCCATTAACAATCGGAAATAGTCTCATTTACCGAAATACCGAAATTCAAGCAAAAAAAAAGCAAAACACAGTAATTGTTATTTTATATCGTTGAAAAACTTTCCGCTTACAGTAAGTGCTACCGATTCTACCGAACTACAACCAACAAGCAATTATTTGTTTTATTGGTCCAATTTCATCTACTGCCATGTTTACATTCAACTGCAAAGAGCTTTTTAAAATGGTGCTTTGTTTTTATTGCGCTCCACGATTACCCGGCAGGCAAGAAAACACACATTCCCTGCCAAATTTCTACTCTCTCTCGCTTCCTCTTTCTCTTTCACACATCCTTTTACCCTGCATACCGGAACCGGGGAATCCATAAACGCTCCAAACATTAAAACAATAAAGCTCAAAGGAAAGGCAGGAAAAATATACATGTGAGGGCGAACTTTTTCTGCCCACTTTTGGCATTTTCCTTTTACGGCAGAGAGAGAGAGAGAGAAATGTTCTTTTGTGTATGCTGGTAGATAAATAGTAACATTAACCACGCTTTCATTCGGGCTTTTCTTTCCAACGATTCGGTTAGTGTAATGCCCTCTGGATGGATAATAAAAGCAAAACGCGTTATTGACTGTCCCTAGAGTGGAAATAGCATACGGTGTACGGTACGGCAAACGGAAAACCACAACCAACCCGAACGAAACGTACTGCCACAGCCCTTCCCCCTAAGCCCACCCGGATCAATTTGTATCCATTTTGGATGAGTTCAACTTATCAATCCCATTTGATCGGGCAGCAAAGCCCGATCCGTTTCATTCCCTCAGCCCCATCCGAAACTGCCGGAAACCACCCGTGCCATGAAAGTTCAAAGTGAAACGAAGCTTTTCCAGCTCTACCGTCTTTATCGATGCCATCCGGCTGAAACGGGAACCGCTCCGCTTCTGCGCCGCCGTTTGGCGTTAAATCGTTTCTAACTTATATCGGTACCAGCGTGCGCGCGGCGCAGCTTACCGGAAACGATAGTAATAAAATTAGCTACTCGGAAGTACGGTGCTCTTCATCCACCATCAACGCTTCTTGCAGCGGTCTTAATTCATACACAACCCCCAAAGAACCTTGCTGGCAATGATGATGATTATGATGATGGCGATGGGATCCGCCGCGATCCGGTATCCTGTCCCATTGGGGACTCTTATCTCCCGCTCCAAGCTCCGCAAAAGCTCATATTAAAATTAATTTTCAACGTAACGAGACTGGCAAACGTATTGAACGGTGTCGCAACGGTGAAACCTTCCAAAATTCATCCCCTCGAGTGGGAGCATGTTGTGTCTGTGTGAGGGAAAGCGAGACTTATCAAGTCCATTTTCCTTTCACGCATTGAGCTGGCAACGACCAAAGCATCCCAGGGGCATCGGTGTCTGAGCCTGCACTGGGATGAGAAGACCCCATAAAAAGTGTATTTATTTTATCATTACTCCATCGGCCGAGACCGAGCGTGCCGTTAGTGGAGCAGCAGGCCCGATATTGAGAGGGATTTTGGCAGACGTGCTGAAATGTGATCCGATCAATAATGCTTCTCGTTTTGGCGTTAGCGTCGCCGGCAGCATTACGACGGCCGGCGCGTTTCTTTCTTTGTGCGCTCTGTGCCTTCCACCGCATCCTTCAAGACGGCACGCAAATGGACGTTACGCAATGATGGTCTGCAGTCGCCTTAACCCCCTTTCTTAGCGTTGCCTCTTCACGCGCGACTTTGCGCCCATTCTTCATACTGGATCGCTTCATCAAACTGACACGATTGAATTGGAATACATTTGCCATCGTATCGATCGGGCGTTTCCGAGCGTTATAGCCAGTGCGTCGAGGAGGTTGGCGGTCGCACTGTTATCCACTGCATTCTTCTCCACGTTTTGGAATGTTTACATTACATTGCATTACAGTCCATAATACAGTCGCTTCAAGCTTCTGGCTAAGCGTACGGATACGGCCTATTTCCTTTCGCTCCGCCCGTTCGGCCCTTCTCGATGCTACAGCTCAAAAGACGGTCGAGAAAAAAGAGTACGATTCCTTCCCTTTGTATCGCACTCTTTTATCATCGCTTTCCTTCTGTTTTCTTCGCCTGTAGCCAGACAGACACCAGCAAACACGGCGCACAAAAAATCACTGCAGAATAAATCGATCCCGAACTTCCGCCTCGTTCGGCACGTGCCTTCGCCAAACACCCTCTAATCCCTACCAAATCGCGCCTCTCGTGCGCCCCCAAATGCGCTATCATTTACATGGGCCTGTGGGAGCCTGGGCAGGATTTGTGGGTGAGCAGTGCAGCATTTCCCGAAGGGTGAACAGGTCTGGACAGGACTGGACTGGGAGACTTACATAACACCTCCAGCCGGAGCCCGACAACCTACTGCTATCCAATTACGATAGCGGATCTACGATTAAATTAGGAGCACGTTACTATCTTCCCTGCCGAAGCCGGTTGGATCGAATCGCCACGAGTTTCCCGCACACATTGCTTGACTTTTCACACAACAAAAACACACATCATTAACCTAGTTAGCGTGCTTGAGAAGTTTTGCCTTTTTGTACAGGTTTTTGTCCTATTTTTTCAATGAGTAAATAAAAGCAGGAGAGAGGAAAAAACCCATCATCACGGTTGTAGGACATTCTAGGGCGACGATAAGCGATCATATGTTGAAGCATAATGTTGAACATGACCACTTGCACCACACCCCCAACGTACAAAAAAAAAAACTCCAATGTTCCGGTCCATTCACTGCGCTGCAAAACGATATCCAATTACCGAGCTGGGGGAACCAACCATATCCATCATAATTAATCTTACACCCTGAGCCGTTTTCACTTTGATGCCTTCACATCTCACACACCTTTCACTGCGGCAGAGAGAAAGAGAGAGAAGGACACACTGTCCTCGGCATCAAACAACAATCATTCGTTTTCTAGCAAATGGTTCCGCCGGTTCGGTTTCCGTTGATTCGCAGCGCTCGTATGTGTTTTTATTTCTCGCCTTCAGCCTCCTTCAATGCGTGACAGATATGGGACGGGAGCAGGAACAAGCAGGAGGAAAGCCTTCTCTTGAGTGGAAAACAATACATTTCCCGGGCATTCGGTTCTAGCTTTTAGTTGGATTAGATTTCATGTTTGCATGCGTGAATGCTTTTAGTGCATGGTAGGCTGTTTTTTTCTTTCTCGGCGGCTGGTGGTGATAAGCGAACGCTAATGGGCAAATAAGTTTGGTGTGGAAGTGATCCATCGGGCAGAGAAGAAGATTATTTCTAGGACAAAAAATTGAACTTTTTATCTGATCTGTTTGTCTACGAAAGATTGAAGCGCCAAAAATGTTGCGATACAATTATATAATGGTTTTAGCCGCCTGAAGGTAGGCAATTTGGTGCCTAATCAATTTTTAGCGTATCCTAAGCGCCTGAAGTTATGCAATGTGCGGTTTTTTTTCATTTTTAGCTGTTTTAAAATTAAAACTATCTTTCAATCGCTTTCAATTTTCAAAATATCGACATTTAGACACCCGCTCTTTGATTTTATTTTTCATCGTTTTAAGGACTAAACGATCGTATGTATCGCAGTGTTTTTTCAATTGACATTCTGCATAACTTTACACATCAACTGTACCATTCAATAGCATCTGCACTGCTTCTATCGTTTGATTCACCTGAAATTCCGAAACGTATTATTGACAGTTGATTTTTTTTTGTTTCTGAAATTTCGAAAACCCCACTAGCCCACAATCTGCCATAAAATTTCTACGAAATTTACAACATGAGTCCTATGATTCAATAATGAAGACCAACAAGACCCCTTTTTTCAAGGAACGGATCTAAACCCAACGGCTGGTAACAGCTTACCTTGCTTAGCGAATTTTATTTTGCTCCACAGACGAATCGATCACGATGAGGCGCAGGCTGCTGTGTACGTTCGATGGGTTCAGCTTCCCTATGGGGCTAAGAAATTGGACCAAAATCACAGCACTGTTGCCAGGCAGCTACTTTTGCTCTCACATATACACATGTATTCTAAGAAGGGTAGGCTGATTTCTAAAATTCCATCACTTCTCAGGAACTTGTGGCACCGCTAAGCGTGGATAAGCCTTTCATTTCTATCGCCCACGACGGTACGCACCATTTACTCACTCACTCAAGCATATTTTTACACACACACGCACACACAAAAACGCACATATACACACAAACACAACGCACCAAGAGGGTTAACCTCACAGGAACCAGACCGAGCGTGCGGGCACGGAAGATCCTTTTTCCCTTCCAAAAGTGGTGCTGTGCCTTCGGGCAAGGAAAGGAAATTAATTATTTCGCTAAATTTCCCCAGCGCACTGCCCCGAGAAAGCCTCCGCAAACGAGTGCGATCAAACGTTAATTGACGAAAAGCGCAAAGCGTTTGGCTGCGAAAGGAACAGACACGCGTTGGCTTGCTGGCGGAAACTCAGAACCACTTGGGAGGTATTTACACTGCACTACAAATCGCACACGCACCGATTTTAAAGCCGCACACCGCACTGATAGATCACACGTGCACGGGAACACACATACACACGCACGCACACAACCGCAAAACCACAAACACACATACACGACACAGACAATCACTAAGGCGCGTACACTCGACCAAGCATCGCCCCCCCACACACTGTAATAAGCCGTTTTTGTAATTGAATTCAAACTTTCGCCTTGACACGCTCGTGCGACAAATTACTCCTTATGCCGCAGGCAAACACAGACTCCACAGAGGTCCTGCTGCTAGGCTGCCGTCGGGTGTTGAAGGGTCGAGACAAACCGTATGAGGCCACCAGCGAGATCGGCAAACAGCAACAGCATTGAAATTTTCACCCGCGAATCTGTTTAATGCGACGCGTCGTTGGGGGGGGGAGCGAAGAAACTCTTCAAAGCAATCAGCGAGCAGTTTTCTTTTAAATTGAATTTGACGCTAATCGCCCCTCTCGGAGGCTTATTTAAATTATTCTATGTACACCGTCACGGTTTCGTTGCCACTTTCACTTTCGCGGGCGTCCGAGATCGCGACACGAGACCCACTGACTTGCTGGCCCACTAGCACACTAAGCTGACGGGTGTATGCCAAGACACGGGTGCAAATCTGAACCAGGCACACACTCACCCACAAACGCCAGGAGATACGCGCGCGCAAACACCTAACCTTAGCCTGACTGAGCGCGTGTGCTGGCCGCTGAAGGAATCTGGGGCAACCGTGTGCTTCACACGCGTATCCTGCTGCACGACTGACTGGCAAGGACGAGTCCTTCCCCATCGCAAGCGCTGCCAGATGCGGCGAGCTCCGAACGCGTCGCTTTCGGATGCTGCTGGATGCTGCGCCGAACGCGTGCAAGCTTTCCAAGCTTTCGACCGTGGAAGCTTTTCGAGCAGTTGGGCAAAGTGCTCGACTGCTCGACTGCTGGGAAAGGGAGGGATGAAGGGTTCGCATCAGCTGTCGTTGCCCGTGGCAACCGCGTTGCGTAGGGCGTGCTGAAACATCAAATCTCGATGGGTGGGTGGGTTGGAGACAGCAGTTGGTGGCGTTATTCGCTTACGAGCTGGTTAATAATATACTTATGGGGTGCTGTTGCCGGATTTACGATCGACCCGAAACTCCATCACAGCATCATTTGTTCCGCTACCATCACACATACGCCATCCCACTCATGGGCGAGCATTTTCCCTTTTTTTTCCCCGCAAAAATCGGTCCGACGATGGGTTGTAAAGTTTTTTGACGGCAGCAGCAGAAAAAAGAAAAGCCCCAACCTCAACATACAGCGGGTGGTTGAAGCTGACGCTGGCAAGGTGTCTGGTTATTAGAGGCGCCTCCAAATTTGGTTGTCTGCTTTGCGTTGCCCTCGGGGTAACGCAATTGGCCGTATGCGTACAGATGGGGGCATGTAAAAGCAGGATTGAAACGGGTGCACGCGTACCCGCAAGCGTGACGGTGTTATTTTTATGAAATTATACTAAAAGCTACGGGCGCTCCCAGTGGGGTTTCGCATGTAAAATGTTCAATACACGCACGCACAACGGTAAAGTCCTGCAGCAAATGTGCCGCAGCAGGATGCTTACATGGAAATTTTCTTCAATTTCGGTTACTTTCACCTTTCCGCTAACGAACGCATGCCACCGCCATCGGCAACCGTTCCCGGCGCTTGCAGTCGCCCGTTGCGGACGGTAGCGGCGATGTTTTTCTTTAATTTTCTCACCATGTTTTTCTTTCCTGGGCCTGTAGTTTCCTGTGCGCTCGGTGTGCATGGTGGAAAATCACAACTCTCCCGCACATCAACGCACCAACGCATTGTTTGCTTCATTTGAGCCGATGTGTTTTTTTTTACCCGCTAGCAGCAGATCGATTCGTGCCTTTTTTTTGCTTCAGTTTTCGTGATGCCAGTTCTGGTTATTCTAGAGGAGTGTTTGGTATGTTTGCAGAAGCTAAAGCAGGGTGAAGTTGAAATTTCCACATTCTTTCGAAGTCAATTAAGTCCGTTCCGTGTACGGTGATGGTATGAAACGCCACAATCCCCTAAGATATATTCATAATTGATTATTTATTTTTATGAAACTGACTCTATTCATACAGCTATAATCAAATAAATTGAAAACAATAATAACTGAATGCCTTTACAGTAGATAAAACTTAACTTAACACTATAAGGAACGAAGGAACTGAAATCCTCAGAATCGCCTGACTAACCCTGTATCGTTTCAAGTAGCGAAACATTTCACACTTCACCTGAAACGTTTCTACGATTTAAACGTTTCCATTGCATTTATCTGCCATTTGTCAGCAATTGTTACAGTTTTTTTGCTACTTCTGTACCAATTTTGAATGAATATCATAATCTGGCCCGGTTTTGGTGGTTTAAAAAAGCTGCACAATGAAACTTTAACAATCAATAATTTGAAGTCTCACCTATGTTGACCGTCGGAGTAGATACGATGCGCAATAATACACCTTCTGCGATTGGGGTATAAAACGAGTTCGCCTTCTGATTTATGTCTCATATCTTTCAGGCCCATCAAAGTGGAGACCGAATCTAACTGATCATGGCTAAAACTCTGTTTATTATCTGCGCCATGGCTGTGGGAATGCTTCTTCTAATAATTAGTCCTCCAGTGCAGAGTCATCATTTGCAAAACTGTACCAACGTAAACTCTACAACGGTATTACGAAAATTCCAGGTGAATATGGATTGTTTTAATACAATGATTTTTTTTTCTTTCTTTCAAAGTTTACTGTTCAGTAGACAATAGCACTGAAAATGGCCATCGCAATAAGAAACGTTCTGTATCACCGATCGTAACAATGTTGTCCAATTTGGGAGAAAATAACAACTAGCTAACCTAACCAATTTAAACAAGCATCACCAAGCCTTTCCAGCTACTAAAGTTTGTTCTTTTGGACACGTAATTCTCGTCTATTTATCATCGATTTTCTCTAACCTCAACCACATACCCTCTTTCGGCGTTAGAATGCCATTTTTCAAGTCATATCGCATCGGCACAGGAGTTTTGGAGCAGCAGCTAAATCGAAAGCTTGTAAGAAGATGAATCAATGCAACCCGGGCCTGCATCATACCGAACCGCAGGCCCACACAAATTCTTGGACCTTCCCCAAACGGTGTCCAGGCGTACGGATGACGTTGCGCTTCCTGTTCGACGGTGAATCGTTCCGGGTCGAATCGTTCCGGATCGGGAAAGTACTCCGGATCGTGATGTATGCCAAGCACGGGAATCATGACGGAGGTGCCCGCTTCTAGAACACTGTTAGTCCCCGGAACGATGTAGTCTTTCGACGTGATTCGGAAATGCACTGATATTGGTGGATACTTTCGAAGGCATTCTGTAGATGAAGAGAACACTGGATTAGTTGAATGATCACACGCGTGGCAGTAATAAAACTAGCGAGCAAACCTTTCAGAACACGATCCAAGTAAATCATTTCCATTGCAGCTTCGTAGGTTAGTATCCCTCCATGACGCTTTAGCACTTCGTTCACGCACTTTCGTGCCTCGTCTTGTATCTCCTGATTTAACGCCAGCTCGTACAGCGTAAAAGCCACCAAGGAAGACGAAGTTTCAAACCCGGCAATAAAGAACACAAACGCCTGTGCGGCGATCTCGTTAAACGTCAACGTACCATCGTCCGACTTGATGTCACTATCACTTCGCATTCGGATAAGAATGTCCATAAAATCGTTCCGCTGCACATTGTTCGCCACCCTGTACGTGATCGTGTCTCGCACCACATTCATGAAGAAGTCCGACACCTCCGGAAGAATCGACCTGATGCCCACCAGCCGTGCTACCCGTGGGAAAGCATTCATCAGAAATTGTTGTAGGATGTTGCGAGGCCTTGTAAAGAACTTCTTGCCCATCACACGAAACTCTGCGTCCGGATTGTGCACACTGTTACACTCGATCCCGAACGCGAACGTTCCGATCACATCCGTTGTGTAGCGAGCAAGTAGATCCTTCAGCTCAAGCTCCGTCTGCCCCTGAACCGATGCAAGCATAAAGTCTTGAAACTGTTTTCCAGTCGCTACAATCGTCGAAAATACCATCTTCATTTTCCCCGAGGTGAGTGTGGGTGTGATCTTATTTCGTAACGACTTCCACTTCCGACCCTCCAGGTTGAACAGATGTGCCGACAGTGGATCATCCCGCTCGTTGTAGTACGTACCCCGATCGTGGAAGTACTGGAAATCCTTCACAAAGATACACTTCAGCAGCTCCAAGTCGGTGATGAGGGCAACAGGTTTGGTAAACATGTAAATTCCACCGAACGGATGCTTGCCCTTGAGCTGTGTGTAAAGCTGACGAAACTTTTCCCCGATATGATACGTTTTGTTAACGTCACGCACGTCTCCGAACAAAAGCTCAGGGTTCAGCTGGGGAATGTTTCGCTCGATCCAGTATCTATTCCGACGCACCAGAATTAGGTATATTATAATACACACCATCCCGAAGGTAATTGTAATGTCCATAACTTCCATTTTGATGAGCTATTTAATAAAATTCACTTTTAACTATACAAATGCACAGGAGCACAGTCCCTACACACACGGGTAATTCGCACAGAACGCATTCGAAGTTCGCTTTTAAGCAATTGTGAAGAACGTTGTTATCAGTTGGAAGATTAATTTTAAAGTAGTCAGCTCTTGAGAGATAAATCTAACAGTGACAGACAGAAAACATTAGAATCCATAAACGCTGAGAATTCAATGAGTAGTGACAAATCAAATCATAATTGATATGAATCGCAATTTCCATCTTGCAACTGAGTTTATTAAAGAACTTGGTTTATTAAAGAACTATTAAAGTAAACTATCATAAATTATTGAGACACTTATACATCTACTCTACGAGTTTATCTTTTCCACCTTCAACCACAGCCCACCTTGGGGCGATAGGATGAAGCTCTTAATGTCCAACACCATCGGCACTATCGTCTTCGCGCTCGGCGTGAATCGGAACCCAGTCAGCAGATATGCCAGCCCAATCCGTGCCTGCATCATGCCGAACCGCAAGCCCACACAAATTCTTGGACCCTCTCCGAACGGTGTCCAAGCGTAAGGGTGACGCTTTGCCTCCTGTTCCGGCGTGAATCGGTCTGGGTCGAAGCGTTCCGGATCGGGGAAGTGTTCTGGATCACGGTGAATGGCGTACACGGGCACCATGACGGAGGTGCCAGCCTCGAGAACTGTCTTGGTACCGGGCACTTGGTACTCCTTGGAGGTCTCTCGGAAATGAATGGGAACTGGTGGATACTTTCGAAGGCTCTCTGGAAAGGATTGCAAGAAAGAAACAAAACATTAATTCGCTATTTACAAAAAGCTTAAGCTTGACGCACCTTTCAGTATTTGGTCTAGATAGTGCATCTCCATAACGGCCTCGTACGTGAGTTCCCCCTGATACCGCTCGAGCACTTCCTTTACGCAGCGTCTACCCCTATCTTGTATCTCCTGATTTAACGCCAACTCGTACAGTGTAAACGTGAGCAGGGTTGAAGATGTCTCAAACCCGGCCAGGAAAAACACGAACGCCTGTGCGGCGATCTCGTTAAACGTCAGCGTACCATCGTCCGACTTTGTCTCCTTATTACTTCGCATTCGGATAAGAATGTCCATAAAATCGTTCCGCTGCACGTTGTTCTCCACCCTGAACTTGATCGTATCTCTTACCGCGTTCATGAAAAAGTCCGACACCTCCGGATCCAGCGTGCGCAGTCCGATAAGCTTTGCGAAGCGCGGCATCGAGTTGATCACAAGACTCTTCACCTTTCCGCGGGGTCGCGAAAAGATCTTCCTGCCCATCACGCGGAACTCTGCATCCGGGTCGCGCATACTGTTACACTCGATCCCGAACGCGCACATGCCAATAACGTCTGTCGTGAAGCGAGCCAGTACATCCTTCAGCTCAAAGTCTGCCTGCTCCTGCACAGTTTCCTCCATAAAGTCCTTAAACTGTTTGCCCGCCGCCACGATGGTCGAGAACATCATCTTCATCTTGCCGGACGTAAACGTGGGCGATAGCTTGTTCCGTAGGCTCTTCCACTTCTGTCCCTCAATGTTGAACAGATGTGCCGTCAACGGATCGTGCTTCTCGTTGTAGTACGTACCCCGATCGTGGAAGTACTGGAAATCTTTCACAAAAACACATTTCAACAGCTCCAGATCGGTTATCAGCGCCACCGGTTTGAAGAACAGATACACTCCCACCAACGGATGCTTCCCTTTCAGCTCGTTGTAAATCTCCCTAAACTTATCCGCCAAGTGAATCGTTCTGCTCACCTCCCGCACATTGCCGTATACAAGTTCCGGTTTTGCCTGAGGCACATTGCGATCGGTCCAGTACTGGAATCGCCTGTCGATCAGAAAGTACACCGCCAGGCAGAGCATCACAACCGAGATCAAAATGTCCAGCGGTTCCATATTGCTGCCCCGTTGCCACTTGTGTCGCTAATCACCGGAAGTGCAATTACGGCTCCCTTTTCTGTCTGTTTTTTTTTTATTTCATCGCTCGCGAGCTGCACACTACGAACTGGACGCGATGACAGTTGGCTCTCCACTGCTAGACACTCATCCAATTGTAGGTCACTTTATAATAGACGCATCTCGCGGACGTTTCTCGCTTTACGCTTCACCATGATCGGCATTATTTTGTTATCTCAGGCGCGAGCGATGAGCGTTGGAGCTTGTTGATGCTCAGTTCAACTGGATGTGGGGTTTGTGTTTGCTCGAGACTTACAACGGTAAAGAATGCATCTGTGAGAGCGTGACGCTGATTCTACTCATCATGACGGTGCAGTTAGGGGAGTTCGAAAGAGCCCGATGGAGAGTAGGAGATACAATCCATTTGTTCCTTTTTTGTAAGATGTAGATAACCTGATTTTATGACAACCTATTCATTCTTATTATCTGTTTATTGGTTTTATTGTTAGCATGACACAAAAGTCAATTTGAACAAAAACTTAATAATTTTTTTTTTTTTACAATCTCAAACTCTACAAAAACTTATAGTCTAAACATAGATCTTAACAGCTAGTTGACTAGAAAACGATCTTAAATCTTATCCACCTTCAGCCAAAGTCCCCCCTTCGGCGCCATAATGAAACTCTCCCGCGACAGTTCCATCGGTATGACCGTTTTGGAGCTGGGTGCAAACTTGAATGTATCCAACAGGTACGCCAGCCCGATTCGTGCCTGCATCATACCGAACCGTAATCCAATGCATATCCTTGGACCCTCCCCAAACGGTGTCCA